>OY482664.1:57159199-57525799 GCA_960531205.1 Andrena bicolor
GAAGAACGTTGAGGAAGCCCTGCAAGAGATATGCTTGGCGCAAATCGTGGAGTCTACGTTGATTATATGCTTGCTTGAATACTATTGCTTGATGGTACGCGCGGGTTGTGTATTGTTAAGAGACAGTATCCTTCATGTACCTATTCGAATCCTTATTGAGAGTACTTAATAGATCATGCTTCTAGGAATGGGAACACAGCGACGAGATTGCTATATTGACGTACTTCATTTTGCTCACCGCTTTCGTTTTCACCATATTTATATATTGTTACATAGGCGAGGTTCTGTCCGAGCAGGTATTTTGCAAAAGTACCTATCTCGCGAAATTCCATTAGGATATCGTCCCTGACGTGTAATAGACGGTAAATGTTCCATCAGTGCAGCCAAATCGGTCCATCTGCGTATAATATCGAGTGGTACAATCTACCAGCTAAGGAAGCTCGGAATCTTATTCTGCTCAGCGCCATGTCGCACTATCCGCCGAAGCTTACGGCGGGCAAGATGATGGTCTTGTCTTTCATCACGTTCAGCACGGTACGTGACGGTTTTACAAGTAAATTATCTGCTTCCAAGGCAGACTGTTGAACGCTCAAAATTCTGATGATTTTCAGGTGTTAAAGACGTCTGTGGTCTACTTGAATTTACTGCGGACAGTCACTGGCAGGTAGTGAAGCTCTCGGCGAGCTTCGACCATCGACATTCGGCAATCGACCATCCGAGCCTTTTAAAGAGAATAGTTGTTGAATATTTCCATTAGGGCTGATGGAATTTGTATTAAATAAATTGTTGTAGATGGTTATTCTTACTTACGTATTATTCTTAGCTTATGGGGTAGATCTCGCGTGAATAGTCATTCACAATATTCGAAGAACTGGTACTCGAAATACAACTGTAAGGAAAACAATGATCAATTGTTCACGTTATGGAGCGCAACAGGTCGATTCTACGAGGGATAGTGGCGTACATCTCGCACGGTACAGTAAAAAGGCAAATTTCAAGTTTTCGTCGAAATCTGCGCAAGGTAGCTCGCTTCTCTGAAGGGAAGAGCCGGGCAAAATGGAATAATAACAAGAAAAAATAGGGGAAAAACACATGGGACTTCCCCAAGGCAAGGTCTTATGACAATGTTTTTAACCCTTTCGCTACGGGCAGGTTCTCCGCCGCGGTGTTCCCACTGAACGGGGCAATGCCGCGCGCCGCGACATCACTGTACGGTAGGTACGCGACGACGATCGTCAGCAGGAGTACCGCGGCGGAGAACCCAAACTGCTGAATGTTTTCGAACGAAAGAATTTTTCTTCAAAGGGTATTTATAACGTTTTAGTATGCGCTCTTGGATTGACAATATGAAAGCAAATAACATTATGCAATATAATAAAATAATATAACATAATATAATTGTATGATTATAATGGCCACTATAGTCGCCCGTAGTACCTCAGTGGCACCGTACGGAGAGCCACTATAGTCGCCCGTCGTACCTCAGTGGCACCGTATGGAGAGCCACTATAGTCGCCCGTCGTAGCGAAAGGGTTAAATGGGATTCTTTTTGATGGGTATTAATTTACGAGAATGTTTCTAAATGGGATCCTTTTTGATGGGATTATATACTTGGCCCTTTTTTTGTACCTTTTTTTAAAAAAGGTAATTTTGAGGGGATTTCACACATTTTGTAGTGCTTATTGATGACTGGATAATTTTTTCACCCCCTCGGGGTTATTTTTTTTTAAATAACAATATATTATATTGTCATCCAAACTACGCACACCTGCAAAGCTACAAGACAATTGGATTGGTGGAATTGGTTTAAATTTGAGTTTTCAAATATGAAGCAAACATACAAGAAGCACACAGAGGATCGAAGCTGAATAAAAGTTTAATTAAAGTTTAATTAATATAATACTATATTACAATAAATTTTTTTCTGACGTAGATCACACTGCATCATTTTGTGCTTCAGTTATGTGTAAATATATAAAATCCACATTTTAGTTTCGCCATAACTTAGAAGTTTTAGAAGAAGGGTGGACTTTTCCTATAGTAAGTGTAGAGACTACATAATGTGTCCGAAGGAGGTGAGAGCGTATGGCAGAAAGTCTTGTTGAAGGAAATGCCTGTTCTTAAATGTTTAAAAAATAGTCCTCGAAAATAAAAATTCAATTTTTTTGTTCACCTTCATAAATAAAAACTGTTCTAGAAGCATTTGAACTTTCAAAATTTGAAAAATGAAAAAGTTTTTTTTTTAGTTTTTCGGATTTTTTTCGAAAACAGTTTGTGGCACGAGAAAAAGTAATAGAACAAAAAAGATGGTCCTAGTCCGTATCTACAACTTTTGTTTGACATATTTTTTTATTTAATCAATAACTTGGAAGATGTTATATAAAGTGGACTTCGCGAGCTGTTAAATAATGATTTAAATGTTTAAGGGCCCAGGGGCACCCTTTCCCGTTATCCGATTGAGCTCCAACTTTGCAGGGATTTTTTTTAATTATTTGGAACCATTCTGGGGGGTGCCCCGAAGAAAATCTTGAAAAAAATTTTTACCAAGAGTAAGTTAGAGCCACCCTAATATATAGACACTCTGTGTCTCGCGCTGCGCATATATCTATATATACTTGGCGCGAGACACTACCGTGTCTCTTGATAATAAAAATATATATTATACAGAAGTGAAAAAATATTTTACAAGTTAACAAGAAAATTACAGAAGATAATTCTTTTCTTGTACTACAATTCCGATGATGCTTTTTCACTTTAAATAAAATCGTCGAGCAGGATATGTCATAAGAGAAAATGATTAATACAGAATCAAGCGTGGAAATGTATTTGTTGTTAGAAAGTTTTCGTTCACATTAATGAATCAAACAAAATATTTTAATTGCGGGATACAGATTGTAATGTAACTGAATATGAATCAATTTAATACAGCATCAAGCGTCGAAATGAATTTGTTGTGAGATACCCTGCTCCACGATTTTATTTAAAGTGAAAAACCACCATCGAAATTGTAGTACAAGAAGAGCATTATGTATTTTTAATCGATGAACTTCCCGTCAAAATACACGAAATTTACACCCAAAGATTTACCTACCTATTTGAAACAAACTTATTATTATTAACGTTGATTGAATACTTATTGTCAATCAGTACCATTGGAAAAGCCGTACAGGCGTCAACTTCTTCACAGTCCTTCTGGGTAATAAGCATAGACACGCGCACTTTTGGTACATGTACCGTACAGTAATGTATTTTATAACAATTGCCCCTGGCTTCAAAAGTATTCTATGATGGAAATACATAAATACAGAAATATTCCAACTCAACGACGAACCCTTTGCATTATCCTCGCGATGTACACTTCGACGTGTACGCAACGTACAACGGCAGCCCTCTCGATTATCGATGACCGACGACCACTTTCCCCCTTAATGTTTTAGATTACTACCCAGTCGTATTTACCAAGGCAACGGTGAACGCGCCTGCGTTTTCATAAACATTCCGCTAAAACTGTCTGCCGCGCGTCGTCCCGTCAGCAGTGTGTTGCGTGCGCGTCACCATGCATCATCGACCGTCGAGGCCAGCCGATGATCACCTGCGGAACTCCAATCATGAAACCGACGTGCGTTACACGCTGCAGATGTGCCAGTGGGTGCTGAAGCCAATCGGCGTGTGGGACTTGGTCCAGGATCAGTCGAGCACGTTGCAGAGAATCATCTCGATGGCTTTGATGACCGCTTGTTTCTTCTCTCTGTTCTTCATCATCGTGCCTTGCGGTCGCCACATCATACTCGAGGAGAAGAACGTGTACACGAGGGTGAAACTGCTCGGCCCAATCGGCTTTACCTTCTCGACCTCGGTCAAGTACTTCTACCTGCTGCTGAGAGGGACGTTATTCGCCCGTTGTATCCTGCACATGAGGAGGGACTGGGAAATGGTGACGGAGCCGAGCCACCGCGCCATCATGCTCAGACAGGCGACCATCAGCCGAAACCTGACAAAAGTTTGCGCCGCGTTCCTCTACACCGGTGGTATGTCCTACAACACCGTGGTGCCATTCTTAGCCAAACAGAGGAGCGCTGGCAACTCCACCCTCAGGCCACTCACATTTCGCGGTTACGACGCGTTCCTCGACGTCCAATCCACCCCAACCTACGAAATCGTCTTCTCCATGCACGTGTTCGCCGCATTCGTTAAATATACCGTGACAACAGCTGCCTACAGCCTGGCGGCCATCTTCGTCACTCATATCTGCGGGCAGATAGAGATCCAGACGACAAGGTTGGATGGTCTGCTGAGCTCGAGATTGGAGAAACATAGCGAAGACCCTCTGGCCGTCGTTATTCGGAACCACGTGCAGATTTTGAAGTAAGTCACTGTTTTTTTTATGTAAAGGCACGTGATAGTGACCGTTGAAGTGAGTGTTGTAGATTTTCGACGAACGTTCAGGAAGCTCTGCAAGAGATATTTCTGGCGCAAATCACGGAGTCTACGGTGCTAATATGCTTGCTTGGATACTACTGCTTGATGGTACGCGCGCGCTGTGTATTATTAAAGGACAGTCCCCTTCATGTACCTATTCAAATCATTATTGGGAGTGCTTGATAGATCATGCTTCTAGGAATGGGAACACAACGACGGGGTTGCTATATTGACGTACTCCATTTTGCTCACCTCCTTCATTTTCAACGTATTTATATATTGTTACATAGGCGAGGTTCTGTCCGAGCAGGTAGTTTCCAAAAGTACTTATCTCGCGAAATTCCTTTAGGATATCGTCCTTAACGTATAATAGACTGTAAACGTTCCACCAGTGCAGCCTAATCGGCCCATCTGCGTATAATATCGAGTGGTACAATCTGCCAGCTAAGGAAGCTCGGAATCTTATTTTGCTCAGCGCCATGTCGCTCTATCCGCCGAAGCTTTCAGCGGGCAAGATTATGGACATGTCTGTGAACACGTTCGGCACGGTACGTGACTGTTTTACAAGTAAATTATCTGCTTCCAAGGCAGACTATTGAACGCTCAAGACTCTGATGATTTTCAGGTGTTAAAGACGTCTATGGTCTACTTGAATTTACTGCGGACAGTCACTGGCAGGTAGTGAAGCTCTCGGCGAGCTTGGACCATCGACATTCGGCAATCGACCATCCGAGCCTTATAAAAAGAATAGTTCTTGAATATTTCCATTAGGGCTGATGGAATTTGTATGAAATAAATTGTTGTAGATGATTATTCTTACTTACGTATTATTCTTAGCTTATGAGGTTGATCTCTTGTGAATAGTGTTTCTCAATATTCGAAGGTCAGATACTCGAAGTACAACTGTAAGGAAGAGAATGGTCAATTGATCACGTTATGGAGCGCAACAAGTCGATTCTACGAGTGATAGTACCGTACATCTCGCACGGTACAGTGAAAAGGCAAATTTCAAGTTTTCGTCGAAATCTGCGCAAGGTAGCTCGCTTCTCTGAAGGGAAGAGCCGGGCAAAACGGAATGATAACAAGAAAAAATAGGGGAAAAACACATGGGACTTCCCCAAGGCAAGGTCTTATGCAGACCTTGCCTTAGAGTATAAGAAACTCAAAGGGTTGGTTCAGAAAAGTATTTGGCGACGAAGAAAAACAAGATTTTCCGGGGCTATTGAAACATTCTCCTTGGTCAAGTGGTGGGGTAACACGGCACACTCATTTGAAGACCATGTAAATATACAAAACCTTTATTTTTATGATTTAAAAAATATTAATTAATGTGAAAGGCGATGAATAGGTATAATATATAATAAAAATATATATTATACAGATGTGAAAAAATATTTTACAAGATAACAAGAAAATTACAGAAGATAATAAAATATAAATATAAAATTGTGAAACAAAAGCATAGATGAATAGAGTTGGTTTATTATTTTACGGTCAAAAATCACATATAAATGTATCGGTCTCGAAAAACCGTCCAAATGTAGTGTAAGGACCATATACTGCATTCCACTTTAGAGTAGACTCGTTCCGCGCAGGGTGGTACTGTTGATTGGTAGGAAACCGGCAGCGAAAGTGCCACGACCAATCGCGTGTGCCAGATCCATGGGAGCTGCACAGATCGGTCCCAAATCAGTAGGGGCGTAGATCTACTCTTAAATGGAATGCAGTGTAGAATCCGATGCTGCACTTGCCGTTATAAATTTTCTAAATCCAAGTTTAAATAAATGGTTGGCGCTACAACACAATGGTAAAATTTCGACACCGGAAATATTTCCAACACTGTCAATCAAAAAGTAAAATATCCTCGGGTCTATGGTCGGTCACGAAATGCTTTGAGAACCATCTGGTCCCATGTCACGCGATACCAACACAATCGCAGCTTTAATTTGAAAAGGACAGTAATGTCCCGTTTTGTCCCAATCTTCCCTACTTAAAAAAAAACACAAACTATTAGACACTAATACAGCAGCACATTCACTCTAAACAATGATACAATTTAAAAAGACAGACTCTACAAGCGTGTTTAGAAGATCGTTTTTCTAGAATCTGGACCACCACCATGAGCTTTCCCTACCAGACAACTTTACTGTAGAAATAGCAGTGTACTTATTGAACGGAGGAATAACAGTTTCATTCCAACAACTCCATGCTACCCTTTCGACCACAATTCGAATTCTGTTCTATGTACCCACAACGTACTAATACGTTTACTGTGTATTGTATCCACGATATGGAACAAAAGCGCACGTAATTATAAATGAAGGTTTCCTCCTGCGATTGTTCTCGGCTCGGCCAACCATGACACGCAATCGTATACCCCTAGCCTATGGACACGCGCTTGCGTCCTGGCGATACCCTACAGGTGTCTTGTGCCGCGTCGTTCAGTCGACGATATGCAGTTGTGCAGTAAAACCGCCGCCATGCATAATCGATTACGCTGTCAGTTTGGCGACAAACCGAAGAATTCACACCACAAGAGCGATATACGTTATACGCTGGAAATGTGTCAGTGGGTCCTGAAGCCAATTGGTATATGGCCTCTGGTATACAGTCGGACAAGCCGACTGCAGAAGATCGTCTCGAACGGGTTGCTCGCGTGGTGCTCTTTTTACTTGTTGATCAACATGGTACCTCCCACTCGCCATGTGATGTTCGTCGAGAAGGACACGTACAAACGGGTGAAGATGGTGGGGCCACTTCTCTTCGGCGTCGGCAACATGGTGAAATACTACTACTTAGCCGCCAAAGGATCAATCTTCGAGCGTTGCATCGAACAAGTGGAGGAAGACTGGAGGACGGTGGAGAAACCGAGTGATCGTGCTATCATGCTCAGACAGGTGTCCATCAGTCGAAATCTCATTAGTTTGTGCGCCATATTTATGTACACAGGGGGCATACTCTTCCACACCCTGATGCCATTCATGTCCAAGTCGAGATTCAAAGGGAACACCACAGTCAGGATGCTGACCTACCCTGGCTACGACGCCTTCTTCGACACCCAATCCAGCCCCATCTATGAAATCATCTTCACCGTGCAGATTATTGTAGGGCTGTTGAAGTATAGTATCACGACGAGCGCGTACAGTTTGACCGCCATCTTCATCACTCACGTCTCCGGACAAGTCCAGATCCAGATAGCTAGACTGCAGGACTTCGTTGCAGAGGGACGCAAGAAGAATCACGATCCCTTGGCCATTGTCATTCGAAATCACGTGGACATCTTGAGGTAAGAAGTTCAAAGCTTTGCGAGGTAAGTGTTGAAGTGTTAAATCCATCTGTTCTTGTATTTCGTTCTATGAACGAAGATCGGAGAAATCACTGACCACTACCGCTGAATGGTTTAGGTTCTCTAAGAACGTGGAGGACGCATTGCGCGAGATATGCTTGGTTCTAATCTTGGAGTCCACGATGGTTATATGCCTCCTCGAATATTACCTTCTGATGGTGAATAAAGTACACGTTTAAATTTGAAAGTATAATATAACCGTGCCTTCGTGATCCATGAGAATTATTTGACGATGAATCTAGGAATGGGAAAACAGCGACGCGGCCGCTCTAATAACGTACTTTATTTATCTCACCTCCTACACGTTCAATATATTAATATTTTGCTATGTTGGCGAAATGTTAACTGAGCAGGTATTTCTAAAGAAATTGACTTTTCCAATTACTTTCATTGCTGCCATAAGAAACATTTTATCAGTGCAGCCAAATTGGTCCAGCTTCGTATAACGTCGACTGGTACAATTTGCCACCGAGACAAGCATATAATTTAATTATGGTGAATGCTACATCGCTCTATCCACCTAAACTTACAGCGGGGAAAATGGTCCCATTATCTATCTATACGTTCGGCTCAGTACGTGACTATTTCTATATTAATTTAACATGTTCTGGGGAAGTTGATCATATGCTGAAAGGGTAATGATTTCCAGGTGATGCAGACGTCTGCGGTTTACTTGAATTTACTACGGACTGTTACTAACTCATAATTAAACTTTCATCTTTTACCATTCTTGATATGCAATTTTCACCGCGTCGCAATCGACCATCCGAGCTTAGCAATTGTAATAATAGCTGTTGAATATTTCGATTAATGGCTGATGGAGTTTGTAGTGACATTAAATAAATTATTCTCGATGCTTCTTGTTACATATGTACATATCATTTTTAGAAACGACTGTATGTGGTTAATACTGGTAGCTCCTCTTCAACGTTCTTCGAAATCATGGTCAAAAAGCACTCACAAGGAAAGATTCCGAATCCGGAAATTCAAAAAAATCTGAAACTTCGTGAATATGTAAGGGATTTCCTCCTGATTACCACGCAATTTTTGTTTGCTGCGAAAATTCACTCTAAAGGGGTGAAATTAACCCCTGAAAATTCGGCTATTTTCCGATTTTGTTTTGTAACTCGCAATCTGTTAGACTCTAACAGTTAGAGATTGGTCAAAAGTTTAAAAAAAAAGTGACTTCTTTTAATTAGGACTATCATTTGGCAATTTACAGTTCTTACAGTTCGCGAGCTATAACACAAAATCGGAAAATAGCCGGAATTTAAGGGGTCAATTTTACCTCCTTAGAGTGAATTTGGGCAGCAAACAAAAATTGCGGTGTAAACAGGAGGAAATCCCCTACATATTCACAAAGTTTCAGATTTTTTTGAATTTCCGGGTTCGAGATCTTCCCTTGTCAGCCAAGGACGAGCAGTGAATTTTTGAATTGCAGCAACGACATTGTTCATATTAGAAAATGCTGGAGGTGGATTCTGGGCTCTATTGATGGAGATGTAATAATAATAGGTGAAGAATCGACTGAATATCATGATGCCGTGGTCGTACCATAGTACCGTACATTTTACACCCTGCACTAGCATAAAGATAAATTTCAAGATTCTAGAACGGCAGGATAAACTTTCACTATCTAATCAGTGCGCCCCAAAATAAAAGAGTACGCGTTTTCGATTGAACATATACACGTATCTGTGGGTCGTTATTGTCCAAACCTACGCCCACAATTCGACCAGCTGTGTCTGATTCTCCCAGCACCCTTGTAGGGGTTGCTGATACGCCAGTACATACACGGAACGACGCATGCTTATTCTTAACCCCTCAACGACCGACCCCTGAAACGAAAAACTGACCGTGAGACCCGGGCCCTCGGAACGAAAACGTCACTTTGCTACCTGAGGCCTCAGCACTGAAACATCGCTGTACAGACAGCCTCTAGAATCTCTGGTACTGACGCGGGAGCCGCTTGAAAAGCAGGGTTCGTGCGAGATACGGAGGTGGGCGACCAGTGGAAAACTTAATGTCCGCGCACACATAAGGTAAAGGACCCAATTACTGACACCTGACCAATTACTGTCACCTTAAGCTATTTTACTTAAAATAACGAATAAATAAACTATAGTATATAATTTATAGCATAGATTATAGGTTGAACTACATAATTCTTTTTGTGTATGACTTTACAACGTTTATTTATTTGTTATTTTAAGTAAAATAGCTTAAGGTGACAGTAATTGGTCAGGTGTCAGTAATTGGACCCTTTACCCTATCCGTCCTGAGTCAGTTCCGTGTCAGTTCCGTTCCGGCGTGCCAGTGGTAAGAAGACACGGAACTGACTCAGGACGGATATGTGTGTGCGGACCTTTAGGGTCCGTACCAGATACTGAGGTGGTCCTTGAGGAGTTAACCCCTCAACGACCGACCCCTGAAACGAAAATCGTCACTTTGCTACCTGAGCCCCCGCCCTGAAACATCACTGTACAGACAGCCTCTACAGTACCTGGCACTGACGCGGGAGCCGCTTGAAAGGCAGGGTCCGTACGAGATACTGAGGTGGGCGACCAGTGAAAAACGGAGGGTCCGTACGAGATACGGAGGTGGGCGACCAGTGGAAAACTCAGGGTCCGTACCAGATACTGAGGTGGTCGTTGAGGGGTTAAGGCACGGTTAAACATGTGCAATGCGCGCTACAGACCAATGAACTGCCTTTACGACCAATAAACAGAAGACCAACCCCTTGAGGGATGGCTACGCCTGCGTGGAATAAAAGGGCGTACACATTTCTATGAGTACGTGTATTATAAAATGAACCCTCCAATTGAACGTAGTAATACATTCTCAAATCAGTCGATCATCATCAACATTAAATCGAAAGCAATAAGCAGTATGTACCTACTATATACGATTGATTTATTCCTATATTAGACTTTGAAGCAAATTTGAGCAAACTTTAACGTCTATTTTCACTGAACATCGGAACGAGTTATAATCATTTGAATTTTAGGACACAACAAAATGGTTATCACAAATAAATATCCAGTTATTATCTATTAAATACAAACCTTTCTTTGCAAGTGTTGAAGACATCCTTGACGTGCTTAAGCTTGTTCCGAACAGCCAACGCGCAGTGATCGATTGTATAATTGCCATCAGTCTCGCAGTTGCCTATACAACAGCAAATAAAGGCATCCGTTACGCACAGTGAGACTTGCCATTTAAAAAAAGTTCGTAACTTTATTCTCATTTCAGGCTCGACAGCAACTAAGCAGACGTTTATTAGGAGCAGACTTACCTTTTTATTTATATGCAAATTCCGATAATGCAAGTACAATTTACATGGTGAAATTGGTGAATTCAATCGCAATAGGGGTATCCTGTCCGCTCGATGATTGGGACATAAGAAGTTGGTGATCGACCGAATCTCATGGTACTAGGGTGGTAGTATGGATCGGTGTATTTTACACCCTCGGCCTGATAGGGTATGAAAATAAACTTCTACGTTTCAACAACCGAACGAAAACTTTCCCCCTCGGGCCATCGCATGCAACATTAAATAATCATAGTTGTTGTCCCAACATATGCCAGTCCCCGCCTTGTCGCTGACGCGCAACACTTTCGCCCACAATTCCATATACCTTATATTGGGAAAGTTTTGTTCCTTACATGCAACGAATTGCGCGAATTAATAATGAAGATCTTTAAAGTTTTCAACTAGCCTGCAATCACGATAGGCAGTAACTACCCCCAGCCAACGAAAACGCGCTTGCGTTCTGATAATACTCTGCTGAAACCATCTGTTCGGTCGTTGAGTCTACGATGTCCACCGAAACCATCAGGATGCATAAGCAATCACGTCGTCAGATCGACGACAAACCGATTAATTCTCACTACGAGAGCGACATACTCTATACCTTACAACTGTGTCGATGGACCCTGAAGCCAATTGGCTTATGGCATGTGGTATACAGTCGCACCAGCAGACTGGAGAGGATCATCTCGAAAGGGTTGCTCGCGTGGTGCTCTTTTTACGTGACGATCACCATGGTACCTCAACTTAACCAGGCCATGTTTGTCGAGAAGAACACGAAGAAAAGACTGAAGATGATGGGCCCAGTCCTCTTCGGCCTCGGAGCTGTGGTAAAATACTACTACTTAGTCGTCAACGGATCAATCTTCGAGCGTTGCATGGAGCAAGTGGACAGCGACTGGAGGGCGGTGGAGAAATCGAGTAATCGTGCCATCATGCTGAGAGAGGTGTCCCTCAGCCGAAATCTCATCATTCTACTCGCCATATTGCGTTACACAGCTGGCATGCTCTACAACACCGTGTGGCCGTTCATAACCAAGTCGAGATTCAGCGGGAACACCACCATCAGGGTGTTGGGCTATGCTGGCTACGAAGCCTTCTTCGACACCCAATCCAGCCCCAACTACGAAATCATCTTCTCCGTACAGATTACATCAGCATTTTTAAAGTATCATATCGCGACGGGCGCGAACACTTTGACCACCGTATTCATTGCTCATGTCTCTGGACAGATGCAGATCCAGATAGCTAGATTAAAGGGCTTCGTTGCAGGGGGGCACGGGAAGACACACAATCCCTTGGGCATCGTCATTCGAGATCACGTAGAGACCTTGAGGTAAGGAGATCAAGGCTTTACGAGGTAAGCGTTCATTCATCCGTTCTTGTATTTCGTGCTATGCACGAAGATCAGACAGATCACCGATCACTGCCGTTAAACGATTTAGATTTTGTAAGAACGTGGAGGCAGCGTTGCAAGAGATAGACTTTGTGCTAATCATGGAGTCCACTGCGCTTGTATGCTTCCACGGGCACAACGTTCTCATGGTGAATATCAGTACACGTTAAAGATTGCAAGTAGCTATAATGTGTATATCCATGACCTCACAATTATGAGAATTAATTGACAACGAATATAGGAATGGAAAAGCAGCGACGCGATCGCTATAACGTCGTACTTTACTTATCTCGCCTTCTACTCGGTGAATATATTGGTACATTGCCATCTTGGCGAAACGTTAACTGAACAGGTACTGCTAAAGAAATTAAGTTTTCAAATTGCTTTGATTATGGGCATACCTAATAGACGCTAACATTTTATCAGTGCAGTCGAATTGGTCCAGCTTCGTATAACGTGGACTGGTACAATTTGCCACCCAGACAAGCTTACAATTTCATTATGCCGAATGTTATATCGCTCTATCCGCCTAAACTTACAGCGGGGAAAATGGTCCCATTGTCCATGGACACTTTCAGTTCAGTACGTGACTATTTCTATATTACTTTAACATGTTCTGGGGAGG
The DNA here is from genome assembly GCA_960531205.1 of Andrena bicolor. NCBI lineage: Eukaryota > Metazoa > Arthropoda > Insecta > Hymenoptera > Andrenidae > Andrena > Andrena bicolor. Next base: position 57,172,296 of record OY482664.1, read on the forward strand.
TTGATCAAATGCTGAAAGGTTAATGATTTCCAGGTGATGCAGACCTCTGCGGTTTACTTGAATTTACTACGGACTGTTACTAACACATAATTAAACTTTCATCAGTTACTGTTATCGCGATGTACTTTCCAGTGCATTATAATCTACCAACCGAACTTTGTAATGATAGAAGAAATATTTCATATTTGGCTACTTTCCTCTAATAGCTGTCGAATATTTCGATTAAAGACTGATGAAGTTTGTAGTGATATTGAATAAATTATTGTCGATGCATCTTATTACATGGCACTCATTTCCTGCAACAACGACACAACTAAAAATTTGCAGTTTTTGAGTTATTAGTATAGAAAAAACGGGTGTTGTCTAACAAAACTTTTGAACCTGTTTGCCCAAAAATCGTGAATTTTTAGTTATGTGGTTGTTGCAGAGAATGAGCGATATGTACATATTATTCTTAGAAACGACACAGTCAATGCTGCTAGCTCCTCCAGAATAATCATCGAGATCGTGCTGGAAAAACACTCAAACGATGACGAGCAGGGAATTTTGAATCACGGCAAGTACATTGCTCACATCAGAAAATGCAGTAGATGGATTCTCAGCTCTATTGATGGAGATGTACGTCCTTAAAACGAGTGAAGGATCGACTGGATATCACGGTGCCACGGTGGTACCACAGTACCGTGCATTTTACACCCTGCCCAAGCAGAAAGGTAAATTTCAAGATTCCAGAATAAAGGACAATGTTACGTTCCAGGGGGGATTACTGACCTACGAGCGTGCAGCGATTGCTACAGACCATTGGGAAGACCTTATCAAGAGAAATCGATTGATACCATTTTTAACTATAAAATCAGATGGGATCATCTCGAAAAATGACCTTAAAATTCGAAATTTTGCAGCTTTGAATAAAAGAAACCGATAGTAAAATCCCATCCAGCCCGAGGGACCTCGAGTAGGCACCTGCGGGAAACAGGCCATTGACTGACTACTTAAGATCGGGGCCAGATATATTGGCCGGTGAGTTTCGTGAGGAGTATTCTCTTATTCTCAACGTTTTCTGACTCGTTCTCGCCTTGCCAGAAAAAGAGTGAACCAGAAGTGGTGGGGATAGCGCCAAGCTCTTGACGTGTAGGTCAAACCGAGCTCTTAGCGTAGAAATGCATACATCAGAATAGGTGTGCGTTAGCTGCGAAAACAAATTCACCGGCCAATATATCTGGCCCCGACCTTAGTAGGATAGATGACTTAAACTCCCCTACATGTGGATAAATGAGTAATTTATAGGTACGCATCAATCTACACTTTGTGTCGAGGTCGCAAATAAAATTAAAATTACATGCAGGGTTGCCATCTATGCCGGAATTAATTAATTTTTCGATTTCTTTATTCATAGGTATATAGAATTTCAAGCAAATTTTAAAAAATTTTCTCGTCTATTCTCACTGAACATCGGAACAAGTTATATTCATTCGAACTTTAGGACGCAACAAAGTGCTTATACTGAATAAATATCCAATTATTGTTATCAATATTAAAGACAAACCTTTCTATGCAGCTATTGAAGATATTCTTGACGTACTTCCTCCGGACTGCCGATACCGCCGTGCAATGATCGATTGTCTAATTGTCCATCAGTTTCGTAGTTGCTTATAGAATAGACTATAAAGGCGTCCATTACGCACCGCGAGACTTCTTGCCAACTGAAAATGATTTTTGGTTTTATTGTTATTACAGGCTCGATAGGAACTACACATTTATCACGAGGAGACTTATCTCTTTGTTTGATACGATTTCTAATAACTCAAGTACAATTTACATAGGATGCGCAATCGCGATCAAATGGATGTACACGACAGTGACATTGAAGAATTCAACCGCAATAGGTTGACCCTCCGCTCGTTGACGGAGACGTATAGACAACATTGTCGGATCGAGCGAATTCCATGGTACTACGATGGTTATATGGTTTCGTGCATTATGCACCCCCTGCAACGGGCAGTCGGTAGGAATGTAAACTTTAAGTTTCCACAACCGCATGACAAAGTTTCCACGTCGGACCATTGCACGCCAAATACATAAAAGAGTATGATCGTCGATCAAATATATCCCACTCCCTGCGTACTGTCGATCGTTGCCGTTGCACTACATCGCGCATAACTTAATCTACTCTACATCAGACATGTTCTATCCCTGACATGAAGTAAATTGCGGGCATTATAAACGACGGTTTTACCATCGAATAGTTTTCAACTCGTCTACCATTCCGATATACAGTAATTACCCCCAACCGTCGAATACGCGCTTGCGTTCTGACAATATTCTACCGAAACCGTTTATTCAGTCCCTCAGTCAACGGTGTCCACCGAAGCCGTCACGATGCACAACCAATCACATCGTCAGACCGCCGCCAAACCGAAAAATCCTCATTACCAAAAAGATATACGCTATACGCTTGAAATGTGTCAGTGGGCCCTGAAGCCAATTGGCCTATGGCATCTGATGTACAGGCACAGCAGCAGCCTGCAGAAGATCCTCTCGAACGGGTTGCTCGCTTGGTGCTCTTTTTACTTGGTGATCACCATGGTACCTCCCATTAACCAGGCCATCTTCGTCGAGAAGAACATGAACAAAAGGGTGAAGATGGTCGGTGCACTCCTCTTCAGCATCGGGACAATGGTGAAATACTATTACCTAGCCGCCAAAGGATCAATCTTCGAACGTTGCATCCAGCAAGTGGAGAGAGACTGGAGGGCGGTGGAGAAATCGAGTGATCGTGCCATCATGCTCAGAGAAGTGTACCTCAGCCGAAATCTCATCAGTGCACTCGCCATATTTCGTTACACAGCTGGCATAGTCTACAACACCGTGTTGCCGCTAATGACCAAGGCGAGAATAAGCGGGAATACCACCATCCGCGTGTTGACCTACCCTGGCTACGACGCCTTCTTCGACACCCAAGCCAGCCCCAACTACGAAATAATCTTGTCCGTACAGATTATTTCGGGCTTATTGAAGTACAATATCGCGACGAGCGCGAACAGTTTGACTACCATCTTCGTCACTCATATCTCTGGACAGATCGAGATCCAGGTAGCTAGACTGCAGGACTTCGTTGCAAAGGGTCACGAGAAGAATGACGATCCCTTGGCCATCGTCATTCGAGATCACGTAGAGACCTTGAGGTAAGCTGTTCGAGGCTTTCCGAGGTAAGTCGTTCATTCATCTGTTCTTGTACATATTTCGTACTATTAAGTAAGCATGAAAATCTGAAAGATCACTGATCACCGCCGCTGAACGATTTAGATTGTCTAAGGACGTGGAGGAAGCGTTGCGCGAGATTGGCTTGGTGCTGATTTTGGAGTCCACAGGACTTGTTTGCTTAATCGGTTACAACCTTCTGATGGTGAATATCAGTACGCGTTTAAAATTGGGGGTATGGTATGCATATCTATGCATGCGTGATTATGAGAATTGTTTGTCGATGAATCTAGGAATGGGAAATCAGCGACATGATGGGTATAACATCGCACTTTATTCATCTCATCTTTTTCACGTTGAATATATTCATACACTGCTATCTTGGCGAAATGTTAACTGAACAGGTACTGCTAAAGAAATTGAATTTTCAAATTGCTATGAATACAGGCATAATAAATGCTGACATTCTATCAGTGCAGCCGAATTGGTCCAGCTTCGTATAACGTGGACTGGTATAATTTGCAACCCAGACAAGCTTATAATTTCATTATGCCGAATGTTATATCGCTCTATCCACCTAAACTTACAGCGGGAAAAATGGTCCCATTCTCTATATATACGTTCAGCTCAGTACGTGACTATTTCTATATTAATGTAAGGGAAGAATCTGGTTTAGGACGCTGAAGAAAGGTGATTTTCGGGAATTTATTTAACTGAGAAAACTAAGGACGATATTTCCAAAACGTCAAGGGTATTTTAATATATATTTCTACTGTAAAGAATAAAATTTAATTTCCTATTTGCGCTTCACCAATTGTGTGACTTTAAACAAAGAGTTACGTTTCTGGGGAAATAATTTCAATGTTTTTATGCGGAAAAAGTGCCTTAATTTAATTTAATTTTTTTCATCAATGTTTTTATTTCATCGACGATGGTTGGTCATTAATTAATTAAAAAGCCCTTGGAGAAGTCGATCTGTCAAATAGTTCGCCTCTTATCTTTCGCGCCCACTTGAAAAATGTTGTTTTGGAAAAAGCATTTTACAGTTTACTGTTTCCGGCTGGGCGTGTTTATACAGCGCGACCCATAACTAATGATACTTCTAAAATACCTCGAACCTCACCCTAAAACTTTATAAATATTTTCTCTAACAGTATTGCTATGAATTAAAGCAAAAAGTATGGACCCTCTAACCCAGGTTCTCCCCTCAATACAATCTACGGTGGTTGATCAAATTCTGAAAGATTAATGCTTTTCAGGTGATGCAGACGTCTGCGGTGTATTTCAACTTACTACGGACTGTTACTAACACATAATTAAACTTTCATCATTTACTGTTATCGCGATGCAATTTCCACTGCATCGTAATCTACTATCCAAGCCTTGTAAAGATAAAGGAAACTACATAGCTAAATACGGAACAATATATCTAATATGGAATAGTGCCATATCTGACCAATGTATTTTTAATGTTAATTCAATATTGAAAATTGTTCGTAACGTTAGAAATATAAAGCTGCCCTAAAATTGACCGAAAATATATGACTACCCATCAAAATCTTTTACTTGTTGCGATTGATTTTGTAAGACTGATATTTGAAAAACAAAATGGTATTCCATATTTAGCTACTTTCCTCCAATAACTGTTGAATATTTCGATTAATGACCGGTGAAGATTGTAGTGATATCGAATAAATTGTTGTCGATGCTTCTTGTTACATATGTACATACATATTATTCTTAGAAAGAACTGTCGATGCGGTTAATGCTGCTAGCTCCTTCTGGACATTCAGCGTGATCGTTCTCGAGAAACACTCAAACGAGAGCGAGTAGGGAATTTTGAATTATAGAAGGTGGATTCGCGGCTCTATTGATGGAGATGTACTTATCACAGTTGAAGGATCGACTGTATATCATGGTGCCACCGCGGTACCATAGTACCATGTGTTTTACATCCTGCCCAAGCAGAAAGGTAATAAATTTCATGATTCCCGAACAACACGATAAACTTTCACTATCTGGTCATTGTATGCCAAAATAACAGAGTACAGGTGTTTGATCGAAAATCTGCACTTTATTTCCCGGGCACCCTTGTGAGTATGAGGGTTGCCGATGCCCCCGTACACGGTACACCGAATGCCAATTCAGCGGGCCCTACACTTTGAGATTTGTCTTGAGACATGTCTCATCGTGTAGGGCCAGCTTACGACCAAGGAACAAAAGACCAACTCCTTGATGGCTGGCTACGCCTGCCTGGAATAAACAGGCGTACGCATTTCTATATATGAATATATTCATAGAGAAATATTCATCAAATGAACCCTACGGTCGAACGTAGTAATTCAGTCTCCAGTCATTCGATTATCATTAGCATGAAATCAAAAACAATAAACAGTATATAGAGTAAACTTGCCTAATTCAAAATAAAAATTATATGCTGAGTTGCCATCTATGGCAGTCGATATACGATCTTGGAATTGATTACTTTTTCGATTTATTTATTCATATATAGGAATTTTAAGTGAATTTTGGCAAATTTTCACATCTATTCTCACTGAACATCGGAGTAAGTTAAAATCATTGAAATATTAAAACGCAACAAAATGGCTACGATAATTAAATATCCAGTTATTAACTATTAAAGAAGAACCTTTTTATGCAGATGTTAAAGACATCCTAGACGTACTTCAGCTTCCTCCGGACTACCGTCGTGCAGTGATCGCTTATCTAATTGCCCATCAGTTTCGTAGTTACTTGTACAACAGCCAATAAAGGCATCCGTCACGCACGGCGAGAATTCTTGCCACCTAAAAATGATTTCTAGTGTTATTGTCATTACAGGTTCGATAGGAGATAGACGTTTATCACGAGGAGACTTATCTTTTTATTTGATACGATTTTTGATAATTCAAGTACAATTTACACAGGATGTGCAATCGCGATGAAATGGATGTACACAACAGTGAAATTGTAAACTTCAATCGCAATACGAGGATTCTCCGCTCGATGACGGAGACGTATAGACACAAATGACAGATCAACTGAATCCCATACTGCGGTGCCGGCACTGCGGTCGTTATATGGTTTTGTGAATTATGCACCCCCGCAACGAGCATAGGATAACAAGGTAAACTATATGTTTCCACAACAGCATGACAAAGTTCTCCCAACGGACCATTGCACGCCAAATACATAAACGAGTAGGTATTGTCGTCGATCAAGTATATCCCACTCCCTGTGGGGAGTACTGCCTATGGTTACCGTTGCACCACTTCGAGCATAACTGCACCTACTCTATGTAAGACATATTCTATCCCTAACATGAAGCAAATTGCGTGCATTATAAACGATAGTTTTGCCATCGAACAGTTTGCAACTCGTCTGCTATTCCGATATGTAGAAATTACTTACCCCCAACCATCGAACACGCGCTTGCGTTCTGACTGTACTCTGCCGAAACCATCTGTTCAGTCGTTGAGTCTACGATGGCCACTGAGACCATCACGATGCATGACCGATCGCATCGTCAGATCGACGACAAACCGAAAAATCCTCATTACCAAAAAGATATACGCTATACGCTTGAAATGTGTCAGTGGGCCCTGAAGCCAATTGGCCTGTGGCATGTGGTATACAGCCGTACCAGCAGACTGCAGACAATCCTCTCGAATGGGTTGCTCGCTTGGTGCTCTTTTTACTTGGTGATCACCATGATACCGCCCATTAACCACGTCATTTTCGTCGAGAAGAATATGAACAAAAGGGTGAAGATGGTGAGCGGACTCCTCTTCAGCATCGGGACAATGGTGAAATACTATTACCTAGTCGCCAAAGGATCAATCTTCGAGCGCTGCATCGAGCAAGTGGAGAGAGACTGGAGGGCGGTGGAGAAATCGAGTGATCGAGCCATTATGCTCAGAGAAGTGTCCCTCAGCCGAAATCTAATCAGTGCACTGGCCATATTTCGTTACACAGCCGGGATGCTCTACAACACCGTGATGCCTCTCATGAGCAAGGCGAGATTAAGCGGAAACACCACCATCCGGGTGTTGACCTACCCTGGCTACGACGCCTTCTTCGACACCCAAGCCAGCCCCAACTACGAAATCATCTTGTCCGTACAGATTCTGTCGGGATTATTGAAGTACAATATCGCGACGAGCGCGAACAGTTTGACTACCATCTTCGTCACTCATGTCTCTGGGCAGATCAAGATCCACGTAGCTAGATTGCAAGGCTTCGTTACAGAAGGACCTGAGAAGAATGACGATCCCTTGGCCATCGTAATTCGAGATCACGTAGAGACCTTGAGGTAAGAAATTCGAGGCTTTGCGAGGTAAGTCGTTCATTCCTGTGTTCTTGTACATATTTCTTACTGTGCATGAAAATCAGAAAGGTCACTGATCACCGCCGCTGAACAATTTAGATTGTCTAAGAACGTTGAGGAAGCGTTGCGCGAAATTGGCTTAGTGCTGATCTTGGAGTCCACTGGGCTTGTATGCTTCCTCGGATACAACATTCTAATGGTGAATATCAGTACACGTTTAAAATTGGGAGTATGATGTGTATATCCGTACATTCGTGATTTTGAGAATTGTTTGACGATGAATTTAGGAATGGGAAAACAGCGACATGATCGCTTTAACATCGTACTTTATTTATCTCATCTTTTTCACGTTGAATATATTCATACATTGCTATCTTGGCGAAACGTTAACTGAACAGGTACTGCTAAAGAAATTAAATTTTCAAATTCCTTTGATTACGGGCATAATAGACGCTGACATTTTATCAGTGCAGTCGAATTGGTCCAGCTTCGTATAACGTGGACTGGTACAATTTGCCACCCAGAAAAGCTTATAATATCATTATGCCGAATGTTATATCGCTCTATCCACCTAAACTTACAGCGGGGAAAATGGTCCCATTCACTATATATACGTTCAGCTCAGTATGTGACTATTTCTATATTATTGTAAGGGGAGAATCTAGTTCTCGAGATTTTTTTAAACTGAAAATAATAAGGACGATCTTTCCAAAACTTTAGGAGTACTTTAAGATATACTTATACAGTACAAAAAAAATGTAATTGAAAAATTTCAAGTTCAATCACCGCCGAAATTGATTAATCATTGATACGCCTCGCCAAATGGGACTTTAAAGGAACAATTATGGTTTTAAGGAAAAAATTTCGATGCTATTATGCAAAAAATATAGTTTAATTTAATGTAACTGTTTCATAAATGTTTTTCCTCTGAAAATATGTTTTCACCCTGAATCTTTAGAAATATATTCTCTAAAAGTATTAATATGAATTAACGCAAAAAACGATAATATCGATCCTCTAAACCAGATTCTCCCCTTAACACGCTCTAGGGAGGTTGATCAAATTCTAAAAGGTTAATGATTTTCAGGTGATGCAGACTTCTGCGGTGTACTTCAACTTACTACGGACTGTTACTAACACATGATTAAACTTTCATCATTTAGTGGTATCGCGATGCAATTTCACTGCATCACAATTTACCATCCAAGCCTTGTAAAGATAGAGGAAACTAGCTAAATACGAAACAGTATATCTAATACGGAATAGTGTCATTTGAGCAATGTGTTTTTAATGTTAGTTCAATATTGAAAATTGTTCGTAACGTTAGAAATATAAGGCTGCCTTAAAATTGACCGAAAATATATGACTACCCATCAAAATCTTTTACTTGTTGCGATTCATTTTGTAAGAATGGTATTTCAAAAACAAAATGCTATTCCACATTTGGCTACTTTCCTTTAATAACTGTTGAATATTTCGATTAAAGGCTGATGTGTGTAGTGATATTGAATAAATTGTTCTCAATGCTTCTTGTTACATAAATCTATACATATTATTCTTAGAAACAACTCCCAATGTGGTTAATCCTGCTAGATGCGCCTTCATCAAGATCGTCCTCAAAAAGAATTCAAACGGGTGCGGGCCGGGAATTTTGAATTACGATGAGGATATTGTTCACATTAGAAAATGCAGTCGGTACATTCTGAGCTATATTGATGGAGATGTACTAAAATCATGGTGCCCCGGTGGTACCATAATACTGTATATTTTACACCCTGCCCAAGCAGAAAGGTAAATTTCATTTTTCCATAACAGCACGATAAACTTTCACTAGGGCTCGATCTAGCTCTTCCGCCGCTCTGGGCAAAAAAGATTTTTGCCGCCTTTCATACTTAATTGTAAATAATTATATTAAAATATAATTTTTGACTGTGAGTTAAATTTTCTGTAGATATTTCTTGAATAACGAAAGCCTTTTATATTATAAAAAAAACTAATATTTATACGGCACCGCGCGTTTACCAAACTATTTCGCTTGTGCATTGAAAACAGTACGTGACTTACCACTTCTGTTGATGCTTTCCGATGGAGAAATGTCTGCTGCATCGCGTGGAAGGGTCAGATTTTCTCCTACACCCTTAGCTTTGGAAATAAATTGAAAGATATCTTCAAAAATGTGTGTATTTCGTGTGTCCTTTTCCCTTTGATCGTTGTTTAAACATATTTAAATGTTCATAATGCAATTATAACTTATATCGTTGTATTCATCGCCAATATTTCATATGTACTTTCAAACAATTCCCCATTGTAATCGCGCCTACTTTCATGTATCTCGGAACAATAGCTGGTAATTGCATTATGACGCACAAAGACAGAGACAAACGATTATTCGATAGTAAACACACCCTTATTCGTGATACGATCATACATAGTAACCACCCTTCGATAAACCCCACAACCTCGAATACTGTAAACCTTAACTCTATAGAATCGACGGTTTTAGTTACCCCTATAATTCTGCACTATTCTATCGGAAACAAGTAACAATCGATTCCAAAGTCCAATAAAATATGCACGTACCTCGCAACATGCAGCAGGACACGAGCGACATTTCCCCTCTGAGATATTATTGGATCTCATCCTGGTCATTGGTATCTCGAGCACCCTGTCTAGCGCTAGTGGAGTAGTGGAAAACAGTTGTTCCTGAAAAAGCAAATTCTTTATTTTTCATCGCACCGATATGCAAGTGCTGAAAAATCCGATGAAAAATCATACCAAACGTCACGTAAATTGGATTTCTTTTTAACAAAGTTACCTACCTTGAAATAGTGCAAATTCATTATGGTCCGTAATACGTCCTTCGTGTTGTATTTTTTTTGAGTATCGGATAACATAAGGAACCGAGTGGCGTCGTTTTCGCAAAGATCTGATAGGAAAGACGAGACTTGATATTTCTCACTTCTTAATGGGTACTCCTGCCCTTTGGAGGGTCGAAAACCATAGAACTCGATGAGGCATCGCCGGGTGTTGTTTTCGCCGGGCGGCATCTCTTCGAGTAGCGTCGCGACAGGATCACCTTGTATAAACTCCATTCGACACAATAAAAAACATTACTTGGAAAACACGAGGGTTGTGTTCCGCTGTCACGGCAGTACGGAGGTACTATGGGGTCTTACATTATGCACGCCCCTCGAACAGAGGGTAGGAAGGTAAACTTTAAATTTCCTCAACAGCATGTCAAAGTTCCCCCGTCGGATCGTAGCATGCCCAATACATAGAACAGTTTTATCATCGAACAAATGTATCCTAGTTCCTGTAAACAGTGTATCATTGCCGTTCCACCCCAGACCACAAATTGCGGGCATTAAAAATGACTGATCAGTTTTCAACTCGTCCCCAATCGATATACAGAAATTACCCCCAGTCATCGACTACGCGCTTGCGTTCTGGCAATATTCTACCCAAACCGTCTGATCATTCGTTCAGTCAACGACGTCCACCGAAGCCGTCAGGATGCATAATCAGTCACGTCGTCAGATCGACGACAAACCGAAGAATTCTCATTACGAGGACGATATACGCTATACGTTAGAAATGTGTCAATGGGCCCTGAAGCCAATTGGCCTGTGGCATGTGGTATACAGCCGTACCAGCAGGCTGCAGACAATCCTCTCGAAAGGGTTGCTCGCGTGGTGCTCTTTTTACGTGGTTATCACCATGGTACCTCCCCTTAACCACGCCATCTTCGTCGAGAAGAACCTAAACAAAAGGGTGAAGATGATGAGCGGACTCCTCTTCGGCATCGGCACCATGGTGAAATACTACTACCTAGTCGTCAACGGATCAATCTTCGAGCGTTGCATCGAACAGGTGGAAAAGGACTGGAAGACGGTGGAGAAACCGAGTGATCGTGCCATCATGCTCAGAGAGGTGACCCTCAGCCGAAATCTCATCAGTCTACTCGCCATATTTCGTTACATAGGCGGAATACTCTACAACACCATGATGCCGCTCATGACCAAGGCGAGATTAAGCGGGAACACCACCGTCAGGGTGTTGAGCTATGCTGGCTACGACGCATTCTTCGACACCCAGACCAGCCCCAACTACGAAATCATCTTGTCCGTACAAATTATTTCGGGATTCTTGAAGTACAATATCGCGATAAGCGCGAACAGTTTGACTACCATCTTCGTCACTCATGTCTCTGGACAGGTCCAGATACAGATAGCTAGACTGCAGAACTTCGTTGCAGAGGGACATGAGAAGAATCATAATCCCATGGCCATCGTTATACGAGATCACGTGGAGATCTTGAGGTAAGAAGTTTCGAGGCTTCGCGAGACAAACGTGCATTCAGCTGTTCTTGTATTTCATACAAATGCGCGAAGATCAGAAAGATCACTGACCACTGCCGCTGAACGATTTAGATTTTCTAAGAACGTGGAGGAAGCGTTGCAAGAGATAGGCTTGGTGCTAATCTTGGAGTCCACCGGGCTTGTATGCTTCCTCGGATACAACCTTCTGATGGTGAATATCAGTACAAGTTTAAAATTGCAAGTATGATATACATACCCGTGTCTTCGAGATTATGAAAATTGTTTGACGATAAATCTAGGAATGGGAAACCAGCGACATGATCGCTATAACATCGTACTTTACTTATCTCAGCTTCTACTCGTTGAATATATTCATACATTGCTATCTTGGCGAAACGTTAACTGAACAGGTACTACTAAAGAAACTGAGTTTTTAAATTCCTTTGATTACGGGCATAATAGACGCTGACATTTTATCAGTGCAGCCGAATGGCTCCAGCTTCGTATAACGTGGACTGGTACAATTTGCCACCCAGGCAAGCTTACAATTTCATTATGCCGAATGTTATATCGCTCTATCCGCCTAAACTTACAGCGGGGAAAATGATCCCATTGTCCATGTATACGTTCAGCTCAGTACGTGACTATTTCTATATATTAATTTGACACGTTCTGGGGAGGTTGATAAAATGCTGAAAGTTTAATGATTTCCAGGTGATGCAGACGTCTGCGGTTTACTTGAATTTACTACGGACTGTTACTAACTCATAATTAAACTGTCATCTTTTACTATTATCGATATACAATTTTCACCGCATTGCAATCTACCATCCGAACCTTGTGTACATATAGAGGAATGCAGCCAAATATGGAACAGTATACCTACTTAATATAAAGTAGGGCTATTTGACTAATGGCTATTTCTTAAATTGAACGTAAATACGGGTATGACTAAATACCCATAAAAGTCTTTTATTTTTTGTGATTGATTTTGTGAGAATGACATTAAAAAACCAAATAGTACCTACTCCATATTTGGCTACTTTCCTTTAATAGCTGTTGAATGTTTCGATTAAAGGCTAAATTTGTAGTGATATTGAATATATTGTTCTCAATGCTCCTTGTTACATATGTACATATTATTTGTAGAAACGACTGTATGTGATTAATGCTGCTAGTTCCTCCTCAACACTCTTCGAGGATGTCCCTGAAAAGCACTCAACCAAGGGCGAGCAGCGAATTTTGAATTACAGCAAAGGCATTGTTCACATTAGAAAATGCAGTAGGTGGATTCTCGGCTCTATTAATGGAGATGTACTTACTTAAAATGGGTGAAGGATCGACTGGATATCACGGTGCTATGGTGGTATCAAAGTACCGTCCTTTTTTACACCCTGCACAAGCAGAAAGGTAAATTTCAAGATTCCAGAACAGCGCGATAAAATTTCACTATCGGATAATTGCACGCCAAAATAAAAGAGGTTTTCGATCAGGATCGTTATCATCCAAACCTTCGCCTACAATTTAACCTGCTGTGTCTCTATTTCCCGTGCACCCTGAGGTGAACTCTGACGGTGCGTGGATCGGCGAGCTTGGCACGAGATTCGTCGATCCACGCGCCGTGAGAACGCTCATGGCTCTACCGTCAGATTTCACCTTTATGGGTATGGGGGTTCCTGATACGCCAGTACACGGGACGACGCATGCCTATTCTTACGACCAATGAACAGAAGACCAACCCCTTGAGGGGTGGCTACGCCTGCGTGGAATAAACAGGCGTACACATTTCTATGAAAATATGGTAAAATGAACCTTTCGATAGAACGTAGTAATACATTCTCCAATCATTCGATCATCATTACCTTTCAATCGAAATAAAAAAAATTTAAAGAGAATTAAAATCGACTTTAAAAAATATAAAAGGAAGTAAAAAATAAAAAATAATTTTTTCCCTTATTTAATCTACGACTTTCAATTTTTTTAAGGCGACGCCATATTTATACGGTGTAAATAATGAGGCGCCGACATAAAAAATCGAGAGTCGTGGATTAAATAAGGAAAAAGATTATTTTTTTACTTATTATTTCCTTTTATATTTTTTGAAGTCTGTTTTAATTTTTTAAATTTAGTTTTTATTTTTTAGTTATTAAGTTATATAACTACATTTGTTGAAATAATAATAATATTATTAATAATGAAGTCGGTTAATGAAACAGATTTCTTATTTTTGGTGTAACTTCAAAACTACTTAACCAATTTTGATAATTCTTTCTCCGTGACCAAAGTTCATTGAAACTAAACTAAATGCAATAAGTTTCGCGAAAATCGGTTCAGTAGTTACGGAGAGATCCGCGGACAAACATACCTACATATGTACGTGGTGAAAATTTTTTTTTTTCTCCTGCACCATTGTTAACTCTACATTGCGTCATCGTGTTGTACATATGTTATATGAAATGGTTTCGACCGTTAATGTCAGATAAATAAATAAATAAAAATTAGATCAGTAAGTTCACATAAGTAAATAAAGATTAACTAACAGAATGCCAACCCATCTGAAAATTGTTACATACATACACATGGAACGTAGAAGTTAGAACCTCTTTCTTTTTGAAGTCCGTTAACAGTAAATATGTAGTTTTCCGAAATCGTCGTCAATATTTCCCACTCTCGAGCAATTTCACATTGTAATCGCGTTTACTTTCAGAATATTCCGGGACGGTAGTTGATAAATGTCTCATAAGGCACAAAGATACAGAGAAATGATTACTCGATAGTAAGCACCCCTGTTCTCAATACCCTTTACTGGTAGTAACCTCCCTCCTATCCATCCCCTCCTCTTCAACTCTGCAAACTTCAACGCTATATGATCAACGGTTTAACTACCTCTATAATTTAATACTCTGGCTTCCAATCGAAGATGCGCACACGCAGAATGCTGCACGATACAGGCGAAAGCGCAGTGACCGTGCAATCAATGCTGCCGGAGACGCTCGTGATCAGTCGTTTTCGAGCGTTGCACCCGCGAACACGATCATGCGGATCTCCGAACGCGATCAGATCCGCCAGCCGCGAAATATGAATTACGAGCAGGACATCCGTTACGTCGTGAAGCACAGCAAGTGGATTCTCAGCTCTGTTGGCGTGTGGCCGGGTGTGGTGAGAGGAGCAAGGAGATATTTGCCGAACGTCGCGATCGGACTCAGTAATTCGGTGCTATTGTTCGCAATAGTACCGTGCATCCTGCACATACTGTGCGAGGAAAAGAATATAGTGATAAGACTCCAGCTCCTTGGCTTATTGAGCTTCTGCGTGATCTCTTTAGCAAAGTATTGGGCGCTGACGGCGCGCAAACCGCGGATCAAGGACTGCATCGAACACGTAAAAGATGATTGGATGCAGGTCGGTTCATCAGCTTTATCTATGCCCTAATTGTGACGCTAAAGTTACCTCGTTCGAAAAGCAATCTTTCCTCTCGTACTATATTTCACTGAATTTCGTGGAAGTTGATATTGAGGTAGGTAGATAACCTCGCAGGTACAATTTCTAGACCCTTTTAGACTAATCGAAGTTTAAACGAACATTACCTATAGATTAATCTTTCATAATATACCTGCCGCACAGTATCGTTCTTTCGCACAAACAACCATCCTCCCTGCAGATTAAGAAATATTTCCCAATCGCGAGTTGCCCTATCGAAACGGTTGCACGAATTATCTAACAGATGAGGAAAGGTGGTAACCGATGTGACAGGTGGAGACTCAAGGTGATCGCGAATTGATGCTAAAATACGGGAAGATCGGTCGAGATCTGACGATAACTTGCGCAGTGTTCATGTACGCAAGCGGAGCTATCTATCACACAGCGATGCAATACGCGATCGGCACTTTCGTCGACAAACAGAATCGTACGATCAAGCCGCTGGTGTATCCCACTTACAGCGCTCTGTACGACGTGCAAACCAGCCCGGTTTACGAGTCTGTGTACATCGTTCACTGCTTATGCGGATACGTGATCTATTCGGTAACGACAGGCGCCTGTGGACTGGCTGCGCTATTTGCAACGCACGTATGCGGGCAGATCGACATCTTGATGGCGCGATTGGAAAAGCTGGTCGACCAAGAGAGGAATTCCGATCCTACTGTACGATTGACAGAGATCGTCCAACACCATCTAAGAACTCTGAGGTACCGCGTCCCGGCGCGGCTGCGTGTTATCGAGTCGAAGCTATACATGACAAAACCGTTTGCAGATTCTCGACAACGGTAGAGACGATTCTGCAAGAAGTGTGCTTCTTGGAATTCGTCGGCTCTACTTTTATGATATGCCTGCTCGAATATTACTGCATAACGGTGCGCTGGCAGTGGTAATATAAGTGTACCCATCTATTCTGTGCTCGCGCGATGCATCCAATTCCCTAGAGACGGTTTCGCTTGGCCATGCGATTTCACTGATCCCCCGCACTTCGATTTATTGGGAAACCGTGCCACAGAATGCAACTTGATCTTGAAATTATAGGTCAGTCTATTCTTCTTTTTATTTCTACGATTTTACCGATTAGGTGGCAATGTCGAGGAGTGCTTTTTGAGAGAACGGTACGTTTGAAACGCACGGTTCCTTTTCTACCTTCTACTCTCTTGCCAACAAAGAATAAAGATACGTGGAAAGAAAAGAACGTTTAAGGGGTCAGTCTACTTCGATCGGCCGAAAATTAAAGCTATTTTTAAAGATTTTTTCTCATTAAATACAACATATAATGAAATGAATCTGTTTGGAATTTATTAAGTTACTATTATATTGTACAGAAAAAATTTAAAAAGATTTTTTTTAATTTGTTGCAAATCTTTTTTATAGCGTCAATGTGACGCTCTATTTTCTTTTTTGTAGGTGTCACATTGACGCTATAAAAAAACATATGAAACAATATAAAATTAATCTTTTTAAATAATATAAGAGTAGCTTAATAAAATCGAAAAAGATTTATTTCATTATATGGTGTATTTATTGAGAAAAAAAGTGGTTAAATATAGCTTCATTTTTCGGCCGATCAAAGTAGAATGACCTTAATGTCAAATTTCAAGATCCAGATGCCTAAGTAGATTCACTCGCGAAAGGCGTGATTCATTTACCTCTTTTACACTCTGTACGATAACGTTTACAACAGGCATGGGAGCAAAATAATGCGATCAGTGTTGCAACGTATACATTGCTACTGATATCTCTGACGTTTAATATATTCATACTATGCTATATTGGCGAGCTTCTGATGGAGAAGGTAAGTTGCATTCCACGATTATTTCATCTTCGGGCGTGAAATTTATTAAATTGTGTATTACAGACAACTGCTGTTGGGTTATCGTGTTTCATGATCGACTGGTACCATTTGCCCACTAAGACAATACAGGGTCTGATCCTGGTCATTGGTGTATCGAACAACCCGTGTAAAATCAGCGCTGGTGGGATAGTTGACTTAAATTTGTCTACATTTGGAAACGTGAGTACATATATCGATACGCAAGAAATCTATGCTTTGCATCAAGATTGCAGATAAAATCCAAATCACGTGCAGGGTAGCTAACTGATATATAATATGTGAGCAGCAGTCACCGGTTACGATCTAGGTCCTAGATCTAGGTAGCTAGGATTTGATTAATTTTTCGATTTATTTGTTCATATATACAATTTAAAGCGAATTTTAGCAAATTTTCGCACCTATTCTCAGTGAACATTGGAACAAGTTAAAATCATTGAAATATCAGGACGCAAAGAAATGGCTACCCTAATTAAATATCCAGTTATTGACTGTTAAAGACAAACCTTTCTGTGCAGGTGTTGAAGACATCGTTGGCGTACTTAAGCTTCCTCCGAACAGCCATCGTGCAGTGATCGATTGTCTAATTACCCGTCAGTCTCGTAGTTGCTTGTGCAACAGCAAATAAAGACATTCGACAAGCACGCCAAGATTTCTTGCCACCTAAAAATGATTCGTAATATTATTGTTATTGCAGGCTCGCTAGGAATTAGACGTTTACGAGAGAGGTGTTGCAATTTCGCGGCCGCGTGGGGGGAACACCACCCATGCCTGTGGCTGAGCCTCGGGGACGTTACGCAACGAAAGCGGCGGCCGCATCGGCGGGATCCGCGATTTCAGGCGCGAAAAGGGGACCAGTCAACGCGGCGCGGTCCGAAGGAGAAACAGTCCCGGGTCGTGTCCCACAGAGTTGGGCGTAAGCCGTAGGGCGCAAGAGCGGGTGCGGCAAGATGTCGGGCGGGACGTCTGGGAGCGGGACGGCTGCCTCGCAGCAGTAACAACAGTGGCGGTGAACCGCTCCCGCAGTTGGAAATTCGGCCCTGGGTGCCGGAAAGAAGGGCGGCGGCGGGAGAACGAGGACCCCTGCTGCCACGGGCCTCTCTCCCGCGCCTGCCCAGATTCGCGGCCATGGGCGTCGGGAGGGTGGGGGGGGGGGGGGGTGCAAAAGGGGCAGTTGTCCCCCTGGCTTTTGAGAAAAAATCGCTTATTTTTCAAAACTGATCTTTATTAAGTTTATACGAAAAAAGGGAATTTTTTTAAATTTCTGTGTTAAATTTTTAATTAAATTTGCACTATAAAATGTGTTAAAAAAAGCAAGAGATGCATATTTTTTTACCATCATCCCAAAGTTGCCCCTTTTTTCCCCCTGAAAAAAAGTCTGCGGACGCCCTTAATCGCGGCGGTCGCGATCACCGTCCCCGCTGGACAGGAACAAGAGTTCGGGATGCAAATGGCCGCGGTCGTGGCCTCCGTCGAGGTGGCGGACCTGGGCATAACGGCGATGAGGCCGCGCCGAGCCGTCACTGGGGGGCTCGTTGTCAAGCTCCGTGGAGCCGATAGCGCGGCGAAGGCCGCGGCCCTGAAGACAAGGTTGGAGGAGGACGTCTGCCGGTTCCGGGGTGCGCGTGCACTGCCCCCACCGTCGAGCGGAGCTAAGAATGTGGACGTTGCCACTGGGGCGCTCCGACGCGATGCAGCGGGATTGTTCTCGATGTAGGTGCGACGTCCCCAGACCGCGGTGAAGCGGCTGGCGACAGCTGGTCGCATATTTAGTGCAGTGCTACCGGTTCTAGGAACCCGGTTACGTACGTGCGAAATGCACAAGCCCGGTGGACTGGACCCAGCTGTGCTACCGATGTGGCTCGGCGGGTCATAAGGCGCGCGACTGTGCTGCGTCCCTCGTTGTCCGCTCTGTGCGGACGGGGACGGACCCGCTGAGCACAGAATGGGCAGCGCTGCTTGCCACCCCTCTGTACGTGGAGGGAAGCGGGCTCGCACTAGAGGGGAGTCCCAGGGGCAGACCACAGCGGCCCCGCACGCGCCACACCCCGAGTGTTTGGATCCCAGCGCGACTTGGATGGCTGCCGCGGTCGCCACAGTGGTCCCAAATCGCCAAAAGCTGGCCAAAATTCAATTTTCAAAGTATAATGCAGCTTTTTGCTACTATAGCAGATTTGTTATATATATATCGGTGCATCAAATGCCGATTGAATTTCTTAAATATATTTATTGGTTATTTTGGCCGTCAAAGGTGACGAAATTTCATGCTCTTGAATGTCTTGAAAATGGGAGCATCTGTAATGTGTGAGAGAAAGGTTATCTAAATAGATCCATATGTGAAATAGTTTACCATTAAAGTAGGTGTTATAGCCATAAACTTTCTACAGAATCAAAGTAAAATATCTTTGAATTTACCCTTGTAATTCCCTTCTCAATGTGTCATAAATATAAGTCCTGTTTTAATAAAAGGGAAGGAAAACAAAGATGAGTGTCACCGAGTGTCACGTTGTAACAACCCACACAGCATACGACGTCCCGAGGACGTCTGTTTTAGGTCCCTTCTAGGTCTGTAGGTCTAAATGTCCCGGTTTGTAACAAGACGTCTGTGGGACGTCTATAGACGGACTTGGGACGCTTTTGGGACATCGGGTAACTACACTGGCGCCATCTATACAAAGTCCTAATGACGTCTGTGGGACACGTTTGGGACGTGTCATTGAGCTCTATACTAACTGGAGTGTGAACAGCAGAGAGAAGAAGTAGAGGCGACAGCGATCAGAGAGAAATGAAAATAGTGGGTGAATGTATCCTTCTTCTTCTTACTATCCCTCTCTATATCTCTACTATCCTGTAGTAAATTTGCGTGTGGTGGGGGTATAGACCGTATAGACCGGTATAGACGCCGCGCGGGACAAGGACAGCGCTACCCACTAATTTGTGTTCCTTGTCTGATCGGCCGCCATTGCTCTGTTCACTCTCCAGTTAGTATAGAGCTCAATGTACCCACTAATTTGTGTACCTTGTCTGATCGGCCGCCATTGCTCTGTTCACTCTCCAGTTAGTATAGAGCTCAATGGATAGTGCTGGTGGTGCTGGGCTCCCCTGATATATAAGCTACAGTCAACAATTTTTATTATATTGTTAAAAGATAAAAAGTATTAATTAATAGTATTAAGAATTAATACCGTTTATCGCCGGCATCTGTGGTGGTGATGGCGACGCCGTTATTCTCGGCACCTTGTTCGCTGCCGGCATCATTCGAGTCTGGAAAAAAGAATTTGAAATATATAAATTTTTTAAATTATTTAAATCTTCTGTAAGCTTATCGTAAATAAAACTCACCATCAGGTAGGGCAGCCTCCCGCATTTTCTACAAAAATTAATAAACAATTAATTAACCAAAAAAATCATCCAGAGTTCATAAAAGTGGCGTAAGATAGAAGAAAGTCATACTTTAAGTATCAGTGGACTAAGACCGTAACTGTATAACAAATAATATAGCGACTAGACAAGATAAAAGACCAAAATAGGTTCGGAGACCTGTCAATTTCGCTATCATTCGTGTATAGATACGTGGTCGCTCAGTGTGCCTGTAGGTAGAGGGGAAAGGGGAATTAGCTTCCAGACGCGACCGCGTCTGTTGATCCGCCAATTTGTTTTTTGCAATTTTGACTTCAGATTCGTAATCAGCGACCCGAAAAACCCACGAGCACCGATTTCTGATTAAATTGAAGTAGGTTTTGAGGGGTTTGCCGCTTTTTAGCGATTTAGAATCACTGTGCGGCGTTGCCCTTGCTGGAGTTCCATGGTCGGGCCAGCCGACAGACTGGTCGGACAACTTGGGGATCGGGGACGCGGAATTTGCCTCCGTCGTTGCGCGATGTCGCGCCAAACGAGAGGCCCCGGGGCCTGTCGGGGTTCCAGGCAGCGCCCTGGACAGTGGTCTCGTCCGGCTATAAGTGTCCGGAGGCCTTCTTTTCTGCAAACGACAGTACATTCAATTCAAACTTCGCGCACTCGTAAGTTCATGGCGGACTGATGGTTACGCAACAATAACCGTCACACGCCCCATCTACATCTGACATTTCGGATTTCACTGTACTAGGAAAACGTCAACGGGAAGATGTTTATCTCGTTGTTTATATACAAAAATTAAATGATGCAGTTCTATGCGTCATATATGTCCCTCATACATATAACATCAGGTATGAGATTTTCTATTCTTTCGCTTCATACGTTTCTTTTCGTTAATGTCCATATATATTTCTAAAATCAAGAGGTACAGTAATGAATGTCAGACTAAAATCTAAATACAGTAAGGAACATTACTGGTACTGTGACCGTAGATTTGGCGGTAATGGCTGTGTTTCCTTTTCTTTAACAGAACGTTATAGTAGATTGTAAAGAGGCATCAGTAAAATGGCAGACAAAGCAACAGTGGGAGGCATCCCGATCGAATGTTTAAGCGGAGAACCAGCAGCAGTCTGGTCTGGCTGGCGTAGTTTGGGAGACAGAGAACTGGTCAGAGAAGCCTCCGCCAAGGGCACTCATATTAATCTCGCTCATAAATGTTTAGCTTATAGGCGAAGCTGCTTTGTCGAGGATGCTCAGCATTATTTCAATAAAGAAGTAGAAATCTGGATCACAGAACTCTTGCAGAAGCGCCAAATTTATAGAGCTTCCCATATTTTACAAAATATCGTATGTTAAATATGAACTATCGACTTGTAATACCTATTACCGTCGATGTTGTTTACACGCTTTGCTTCTTCGCAGAAAAAGAATCCGGTGGAGTACATGTTTGAAGTTTGCGTACATTGCAAGGATTCTACACTAAGGAATTATTTATCAGAGTATTTAATAAGTGTCGCTCAATTTGAAAGCGAACACATAGATTCGTGGAACATACTGAAGAATATCATACAATTTGAACAGAAATATATGTAAGTTTTCTTTTCTTTTGTGTATGTTCGTTTAATAAAATAAACAAGCAGGCAATTTTTTAGGGTTCAAGATGGTTTAAGCTCTGCTCTCTGTATAGAAGATGTTATAAGATTACCAGAAGCTGTGAAGCGAGCATTATGCACGGAATTGTATTTTTCTGTAACCGAACAAAGTCTGTCGAGGAATATAACTAATGTCGTGCTATGGGATTATTTGCTATCGAACAATAAGATCGAGTTGATAAAGCTTTGGATCGATACTTATTATAATGGTAACGTGATTGAGCAGCCAAACGACATCGACGATGAATACAAATCTTTGTTCGCCACCATGACTATTACATCGGATATGATTGAAACCATCGATTCTTCGAATGCCAGTAATCTCGTAAAAGATTTAATTAAAAATCATCTATGTAGGTACGTCTTTGTTTATAATATACGTTTAGGTATTACAAGAATTTGCATATAGACATTTGTTTATGAATGTATTGTCCGAATGTATTAGGCACGGGATCTTTGAACAGAAAGAGAAGCAAGATTTAAAATTAATGTTAAGACGTATTTTTGGTAGCGCGATGACGCTATCAGAATTTAACATAATACTGTCGCGTGAAACGTGCAATATTAATAAGACTGAATTTTTACAAAGTATTGATAAGGAATTGTGCCTTGCGCACTGTTCGAACAAAACGGATAGTCAAGAAGAGAAAGTCAAAGTCGCAGAATTATTTGATGCATTAACGAATATGTCTGAAAGTCAAGATCACTACGAAGATACATTGATAGAAGGGACATTTAAAACAATTCATTATCTTTCTGCTGACGTTGATGAATATTTGAAGCAGAATTACTCGATAGTTTTAGTATTACTATTCTCGTACTTGTCCAAGGACAGTGTAGCAAAAAATCAATACAAAGATACTGAAATAAAAGGAGATATATTGAAAAGTATATTCACGAGTAAAGATGACTTACAATTAGGTGCTTATAGCATTTCAAACGAAGCTCTTCAGAATACATTGAAACATGTGCCAATTCTTCGACATATTATAGAAGACAAACCAAAGAAAGAGGTCACGATGTATGAATTATTAGATGGTTATAAGAATTTAAATGTAAAGCAGTTATTTAAGTGGCGATTTAATAACGAACCAATGCTACACTTCTCTAATGAAACTCTTGTTAAAAGATACGGACATACCGAAGCATTAACGTACGAATATTACTTGAAAGAAGCTCGCCCTAATATGGCTATACTTGGTTTAAAGCATTCCCAAGGAAAAGTAATGAGAAGTGTTTCTTCTAGACGGTAAAGAGAACTATTTTACAGTAGTAGTACTCGACAACACGCGCTGTATACATACTTGTAATATATTGATTTTAGGAAACGTCAGGCGAGCCTTTATGCACATATTCTTGCACTACGAAACTTGGACAAACCAGAAATAATATGCAGTTGCATTTCTTTTATCGAAATGTTGGGCATTAATTCAGAAAACTTGAGAGTCCACGTAACGGCGGCGAATTATCTGAAGAAAGAGATTGATGTTTCAATTGGTAATCCTTCATTCAATCCAACAACTACAGACGTAATAAATGTTGCTCGATATATCGCATCGCTTACTTTTCAGGGAATTTATTAGAGAGTGTAATGTACAAAAGCGAGGATGATCTAAACACCATAATGTCTTACGTCGAAAAGACTTTCCAGCGAAATTTTAGTGAAAATTTAGTCGAGGATAGTCAGCAATTTTTAAACACACTGAAAACATGGGATGTTATCGTGCGATTTACAAAAGCCCACAATATTTCTTTGCCAGCCAGTTTATTAAAACTTTTAGCGAATCAAAATCACTGGTTCGAATTCGTTTTGGTCTGCCATATTTTTGCCTATCCTCTAAATCAGGTAGGAACTCGAGTTTCACATATCTCACGTATTAAAATTCAGAAAAGTTCCACGTAAATCGAAACTACACGCTTGGCTATTGTTTCAGGTGTTGGAGAATACTAAACACTTCGAAGATGTAATTATAAGGGAACATTTGCTAACTTGTTTAAATAACACGCAACTTACAAAGTCACAATCAGCCGTTTATAGCGATCAGAAAATAAGATCCCGAGATGTTAGGCAATCACTGTACTATAAAATTGGTGTTGAGCAAAGTGTAAGTAATAACAGTTGGATGCACGTAATAGAGTTGATACAACATTATACTCAATTATTATGATATAGGGGTCTCCTATTTCTGGCTCGGCAGATACAGCAAGCCTGTCTGATTCTTGTAGCACATCCGAATATCCTATAAACGATGGTGTTTGTTCCTTAAACGATGATTTATGGTCGATTATTCTAAAATGCCATCAAAGTCCAGATCCACCCGGTGCGCTAATAAACGCATCCCGGCTAACATCGAGACCATTCCTCACAGTTTTGGCAACCTGTTACGAGGTATAATGGTTTCCTTCCCTTTGCGAGTTATAGTAAACGCTCGTATTCTCCTAATGTTATTAAACAAATGTATTTTAGCCATCTTCTACAGCCGCGTATTCTTATTCATGGATGGTAATATCTGCCAAAGATGACGATATCTTGTCAGATTACAAAGATTGTTTAGAACAGCAAGAATGGACTGCCAATCAAGTTTTCAACTTGGTGAACAAAATGGTGACACGTGGATATATCGGTACCCTGAGTAGAGCTTACAAAATTTTTATGCCTGTAAGTATGTACTATGCACATCGGTATTACAAAGCGTTTCATTTATATCTTTAATGTCGTAGGACAGTCCGTTCAATTCGTTCTTCGAATTCCTTGTACAATGTACGCATCATGGAGATTTTAAAGGGTGCCAACAAAATTTATTGGAATTTAAAACCCAATGTCTAAACCTCAAATGCAATGTACGGTTTCAAGTGTTGTTGAACTACTCTACACCTTTGTGTTTAAGTGTGATAATATAATAGATACATGGTTTTCAGAAAGCTATGGATTGGGATTCTTCGGATAGTACGTACTTGAACAACTCGTACTGGGTAGCACTCGTTGCAGTTAAATGTCTTGTTGCAACCCTCGCCCATGGTCTTGCAAGTACACATTTGCAAATAAAGTTTCTCGAGACTTTAATAAGGTGTAACTTAAACACAGATTTCCCAGGTAGCACAAGTTTATTGAATATTAAATCTAATTTAGAAAAAGGGAGAATTTAAACAATTCTTTCTTACGTTGCAGTTCGCGTGCCGAATTTTCAACATTTCATGCAGATTATAAAGATTCTCCAGAAAACTAACGTTACGCTGAACTTTGCTAATTTTACGATAACGGATAACGAGTATAGCTTTGAGCCTGAAATTCAAAGATGTATCAGCGATTTACTAAAAACTGAGGATTATGACAGTGCGTTGAAATTATCAAATGTGACGGGATCAAGTTCATCCGACATTATCTTGGCTCAAGTACTGTGCTGGCATACGTTGATCTCCTAACATTCTATTTTCGTTGTACACTAACGCACGAATAATATTTCTAGTATCGAAATAAATTCAAGTACTGGATGCAGAGCCATGATAAAATTGAGAATGAATTTTGGAACGAATGTGCGTCGAATATTGAGAAATACAATGTTTCGCCGGAAAAAGCAGCGGAGTTCTTTGTTGAGCATGCTGAGAAAGTTGTTTCTCACAAAGAGAGGTATATACGTTGTTAAGCAAAATCCCTAACGTCAGCGACCATGAATATATGCTTTTACAGATACGAAATATTGCGCTTGGCTTTCGAAACATTAAGAGACGTTGAAACGGAGCAACAAATTATCGATACATTAGAAATGGCGATGTGGAAATCGTGTATACTAGCTGGCCCTGAAAACGTACAATTTGACAATGGACTGTACGTTTTCAATAAATTGAAAACAGAACTATTATCGGGATTAAATAAATTGAAGTTGAGCTGTACACTAAGCGACCAATACGAGAAAGATGCAGCTGAAAGCTTAATCAACAAATTAATCGATCTAGGAAAATTGGATGTCGCGTTAAGAATAAGTACAATTTTCAATTACAAACATAAGGTAAGTTCTATCGAGCTTTGCCGAATAACTGCCAAGATGGTATTAAATATTTATCCGTGCGTAGGACTTGCAAACTTTACTGTTATGTTTGAGTTTGGCAGAAGGTGAAATTACACCAAATGAATTACCAGCCGAGCAACAAAGTCTTCTGACGGAAGTGAACAAAAGTAAACAGCAAAAGTACGGTGCCTTAAAGAATCGTGGCCTGCAAAGATTGTCTTCGTCATCTTCGTGTACTTATTACAGTTTTATTCTGATTGCAACGGATTCAGATATCTTTGATGCATCGCACAATCATTGTTTCAGTAATTACTTCGACTAACATGGGTGAAATAAGCAAAGCGAAGGACGAAACAATTCACAAAGCTCAAATGGAATGCTTATCGCTTTTACAAAAGTTACTCAAGACCTTGGAGCGCGGAGTAGATATATGCCTGAGGATCGTGTTATGCTATAAACTGGCAATACAGCTAGGAAAGAGCTACCAATTTTTACTTCTGCTAAACAATCCTTTCCAGTTTTTGCAAGAAATTACGGACAGTGATATAAAAAATAAATGTGAAACTCTTAGCGATATAATTACCGCGTACAAAATAAGCAACGATACTGTTGCACTATTTTTGGCTGAAAGTATCACAGTAAATATTACACGAGCCATCGAAGGTACATAACAGCTTCGTTACGAAACCCGTACACGACTGATTACAAGCTTCCGCGTGTTACAGGTGGATGCGAAGACAATATTTGTTTGTGGGGGTGTCCTTTGAATACGAATTTCCGTGTCATTATGGAATTGTGTAACGACGTCTCGCTTCTTGGTTGGCAACTCTTAAAAACAGCTAGCCAATTACTTGGGCATTCTCACGGTGAAAAAAGAAACGGTATTATAATAAGGATATAATCGCTATTGCATTCCTATGATATTCGAATTTTATGACATACTTGTTCCTTGTTGTTCAGTGTTGACTCTAAAGACAATTGTAGAATTATTAATACGATCGCACGATTGCTTTACGACATCTTGTAATATGGAAGGAATAGCATCAGTATTACGGAAATGCCAAAATTTTGCGAACGTCTTGCAGAATCTTAAATATTGGACGTTGTTGGTATGGCAGAACATTGTAGCGATAGAATAACGAAAGAATTATTATACAATAACATGTTATATGATCGCAGGTACGACTTGTAACGGGCGTTGGGCGTTTTACGGAAATGAATTACATATTTCAAATATTGAAAGAGAATCATCAATTTGAATCGTTGCTTGGGAAAGGATTAGACAAGGTTTCCATCGGGCACTTGATACTTCCACCGAAGTGTTTTGATACGGAGGAAGTATAATGCGAAATGTATTGCAGGTGACTGGTCTAAAAATGGCACTTTTAGAATTCTTGAAACGTCATTGCCCCGAGGACAAGGATCTCTTCACGCTGGTGGCATTACATTTCCGGCTGTATCATGAGATGGCATTGATGTGGGAAAACGAAGCAAAGGATGTACTCAAAACGTTGATATTAAACACAGTGAAAGATCATGCGAAATTACAAAGCTCTGTTCAGCATGAATTGAAATTGACCAAATGTGAGAACGTTCAGAAGCAGTTGCAATTGTGCGTAACTAATTTCACGCACGCGACGCATTACTATTTACAGGTGAATTGCAATTAAAACATGCCAAAAAAAATATGCTTCGTTCCATTAACTAGTAATAAATGTTTAAACAGGCCAACAAATTGAACCTTGCCAGTCGCTGCTCCGATGAGACACAATTAGTTGCGCTTCAACTTTCCCTTCTTAATGCAGTGTCCCACAATCAGCAAACAACCTGCATACTTAATATAAAGTCCGAGGATGTCGATAAAATACTATGCCATACTTTAAATTTCTCCCAAGCTCTGATTGTCGTGCATGCTTACAATCATCACGTGGATTGGGCTAATCTGATCTATAACCATTGTATACTGAATGGAGAGACGAAATATTTAAAAGATTTCATGGCTGTGAAAAGCCTGACTCCCAGCCTAGTACAAGATTGTGCGCGCAGGCAAGTAAATTGCGATTAAACAAACTATTCTGAGAAATGGTATTCTATTTGTTAGTAATTTATTACAGATACAGATTGGAAAAGAGTATTACTCATACGATGACGGATAATATGAAGTTGTTAATCTCTGAATTATCAGACGTGGAATGTAAATACATGTTAGCCAGTCAGTTAGGCTTTAAGAATATTGTAGAAGCTATGCTCAATAATCCTATGATAGCCGCGTACTTGAAAGACACTGTATGGAAGAAGGGCTATAACGCTACCTAAATCAGTCACATTCCAAACATTCTTAATTATACGTACACACTAAAACACGATCCTTCGCTATTAATGAAGAGAAAATATTACAAATGTATGTTTTATTATTATTTTTATATAAATAAATATTTTTCTATATTTAATCTATATATTGGCAAACGAGTTTGTCCGTAGTATACGATTAAAACTGTGTAACATATTACCCCTCTATAGATATCAGTTTTCAATTATTTAAAATAGCATGTGTGAAATAGCTCGCAACTTCAAGCGACAATTATGACACACGAAAATTTGTGTTGTAAGAAAATCGCCGGTCACGATAAATCTGAAAGAGCCGCAGTCTTGAAACTCGATGCTTATATAAGGAAGTACGAAAGGAAATTTGGAAAAATATCGTCGTTACGAGTTCCTTCGAGGAAACAATTAAAGCTAGTGAAACTTATACACGATTTAATGGAAGCTATCGAAAAAGAGGAGGTCGACAAAGAACAGGGTACGAATTCATGATTTCGTTCATCATTATTCCGATATATCACGAATTTTCTCCTCGTATCGTAGCATTTCAAATACTGAAAGTATCTAATGACGCAATAAAAGAGACAATATCAAAATTGCAAGATTCGATGAAAATGTATAAGGAAAATATGAGATCTGAAATCGCTAAGCTTGATTGCTTAAGCACGGATAGACTATTAAACATTAATTATATGTACGCGTAATACATCGACGTTGTACAAATGTGTTATATTAAGTGTTTACAATAATTAATGGCGTGTTTTAATGGAATAAAATAGTTATAAATTGTATTCCTAGTCATTGGTATTTTATTTGAATTGTAGACAATATTCTTATTTGCATTCCAGTGTAAATAAGACTTTAAGATACAAATTAAAAAGGCGCAAATATTCGTATATTATATACACAACATGTGAAAGTACATGTCTAAATTCCGCTTATATTCCGCATAAACTGATTTTTATTCCGCATTTAATTAAAATAATTATAACGTATCCACTTGCATCACGAAAGAAATGATGTTGTAGCTTTACCATTTGTATCAAATTTTAAAACATCCAAGTTCGGCCGACGCTTCATGGAATTGGTGTCTATATCACATGTACTCACCTTTCTCTTTACATTTGCACCCTGCAATGCTGGATTATTTAATTCCCTTTGCAGATTTTCAGCCACATGAAAATCGCAATGTTCATCATATTTCAATATGGGTATCATTTGACAACAATGTAGACACTTTTTAGAAGGTTCTTGAATAAAATTAGTCGAGTCTTTTTTCACTAGAAAACTATAAATACCGTTACTCTTTTTCCCTTTTGTAACATTAATTTTAGATTTACTTTTTACTTTCGAATTCTTTACTACAATCTCCTTTGTACTAGTTTCTCTACTTTGCACTTTCATGTACAGTTTTGCCTCGTCTTGAAGCTCCGGAGGTAGCAATGCGACCACACTGGCATCGATATCGTTTAAATCAGGAAATATTTCTTGTAATTTTACAGTATTCCGCAAATTGATCGTTTCATCGTTCCTATCTCTTGTTACGCTCGAGGAAGATTGCCCTTGTTCAACCTCATTACTGATAGATTCATTATTAGTGCAGTGTTCTTCGACTGCACACAACTCATCAGAGTCCTTTTCGTTATTAGAATCTTCCTCGTTTACATGCAATTCATCTGTCAATGCATTACAATCGTTTTCAGTTGCACGTTTAGCATTTTCATTCTCATCGATTTCGATTAATGCAATCTCACGTGTGTACGCATCTCTCGACTTGGTTTCTTTTGAATTAAAAATATTGACAAAGAACGATTCCTTGTATTCATTTTGATCTAGAGAATCATCCGACTGAGAATTATTCATTCTCTTCTCGGGAAATGCTTTTCTCTTGTTCCGCTCGTTCAACGACGTAATTAAACTATTTAATTTCCTAGAAGTAGGTGACCAATCTGTCTGCGCGTTAGAATTTCGTTCACTTGATTGTACGATACTCCTAGAATTCTGTGCAACGTCTCTCATTTTACTATTCGGTACACTCTTTGTGTCAGCATTATTAGACATCACATTAGTGGTTGCATTTATTTTCAAATTATCTGCTATTTTCTCGATAACACGACTGGCAGATTGCGTGTATTTCTTTTCGGTTCGATCACCCGCTTCTTGTCGATGTTCCAACTTGGTAGATTTAAAGAAATTCTTAAAATTTTCACTACCTTTAGCCGGTATAAATTTACCAGTCGATATACCCAAGTACGCAATCGGACGCTGCGTTGATCTGGATACAATTTCTACACAGCGATTTGCCATTTTCTCCGGATTGTATGAAGTTAAAGTACACGACCGGGATTGAGATACAGTAGTTTTGTTTTGATAGTATTGATAGCCTATCGTAAGTAACGTTGCTCGTCGTTCATTCTCCTCAAGATCTTGCTCGAGGCGGTCACAAACTTCCGCCGACAAATCGTCAGCCCAATGTTTTAACTGTTAATGAAACAATACCTTTCGTATTAATATGTATAGACCTTTTGTTCATATATAAACCTCATTGTTTAGCTTACCACGTCTAACGAAGTAATAGCTTGTTTCCCCGGAAACTTTTTACACGCCCCAATCGATTTTGTCACAAATCGCACGGTAACAGGCTCGTTGTCTACTCCCCGAGCGATATTATACAGCCATAATCTGAATTAACATTGGATATTAATGTCCAAACTGTAAGGAAATGATGATGCTGTTTAAAAAAAAGACACGTACCCCGTTTTGTCGTCAAAACGTTTTTGTAAATATTGCAGCGAATACTGCAATAAGTCACCCATCACGTTACAATTAAGAGATTCGACAACAACATCCCCAAATTTTCCACCGAGATTCCTAACTTTTTTAACTGGTAACGTTGAATAAAGCGTGGATACCGCAGATGCGGGTAATATCGTCTGTCGATTTGGTTTATGCAATCCACATGCTAATTTAGCTAATATCTGATGGCAAGTAATACCAATGTATCTTTATTAACCTTCGTAACGTATTCAAGTAATTCATGAACGAACGAATGACTCGTCATCTGACCTTATTTTGCGCAATACCAGCGGAGCATCTAAACCCTGTCTTTTCAAATATGTCGCTCCTTAATTCTTCAACTATCACACCAGCAATTGCAAGCTTTTGCGCTCGTATATCTTCGAGTTCTTCGAAACTGTCTGCTATCCAAGTTCTCATGCCTTTACTTCTTTCTTCTAAAAATTGAACAATACAATTAATTCGTAAACGTACTTTTCTTTAGACACAATATAACAATTTTTCCTTACCTTCGTCGTTTGCCCCGATTTCTGAATACCCTACGACGAATGTATTCGAAAGCTGCGCTATTAAATCCTCTGTTGAAACAGGATCTGATATTTTCTTGTCAACGATATCAGTAATATCTAGATAAGCTTCGTCCACGCTAGCTCGTTCCACTATATTGCAATGCTTCCTTATAACATCGATAACTTCGCGACCAGCTTTTCTGTACCTTTATAAGTATTCAGGACTTTTAACAATCGTGTCTGTATAATTTTAAAGAGCTTTACGCTCTTCTGGTATACCTCGATGTATCTGCTTTTCCACGAAGACACGGTACACTGGCTAGGATAAGATCTGGACACTTTTCTTTAGCTTCTTCACCCCTCATGTGCCTGGTAACTCCATATTCTCTCGCTTCGTAGTTGACGGCGATTATCCTAATTAAAAGAATGTTAATATTTCATTCGTCAATTTTATTACCTCGATTAAGAACCCGACTACTCAAAGTATGGCTTATACATACCCTCCCAACTGCCACTGATAATATTGTACAACAGCAAGTGGCTTTCCTGCATATTCTGGTTGCAGTTTCGTTTCAACTTGGCAAAAGAAACAATCCATGTCTATTAAAATAATAATTCTATCGTGGCTAGAACTCGCCATCGTAAACAATCTATATGTTATTTAAAAACTCCTTATAAGTCAAAGATTGGAAATGTTTATGCAGTCTATCCACCCCATTTATCCGAACTTTATACATAAACGAATCTCTGATATTTCTATTTGCGCCGACATCGCTCGAGTTTTATAACGACGCTGCTGTTGCACCTATAAAACCGTATAAAACTTTTAGATTATACACA
Source organism: Andrena bicolor (assembly GCA_960531205.1). Lineage (NCBI taxonomy): Eukaryota > Metazoa > Arthropoda > Insecta > Hymenoptera > Andrenidae > Andrena > Andrena bicolor. The sequence goes on from OY482664.1 coordinate 57,204,934, forward strand.
TAATAACCAGAGTGAAAATTAGTAAACAAACCGAACGATTTAACCGCGGTTTCTCAAGGAGGCGGCAAATTTAAATTCGCAACTAACCGCTCGTTCCTAAAGTTATTTTATTCGTGTAGACAGTAGAATTGAACTATAATAAACGGACATCTTTAATCATTGCTGCCACTAAACACCTATGGACACTGAAAATAAATTACTTTCTTCTAGAGAAAAAGACGCGCTGACCAGTCAACTACAGCAGACCGAGAAATTGCCCGCGTCGGAAATCGATATGAATATTTAATGAGGAAAAGTTAAGAATTACATATTTCTTGAGCAGGCTTATCGAACACGTTACGTTCTGTTTGTCATATGTTGTATCTGTCAATCGCCGCATTCGCGAGCATGGAGTATTTTATGAATTATCGGGAAATATAGATTACAGATGCCTGTCAAGTTTCGGAACACCTCAATCGCTGCAAATGCAATATAAACGCGTTTTTTTTTTATTTGTAAAGTTTCGTTCTACGTTTTTAATTTGGACGTAAGTTGCGTGGTGCGTAGAATATTAATAGACTCGCGACAATGCCGAGCAAAAAGAAAAAATACAATGCACGTTTTCCAGCGGTGAGTAATTCAAAATATTATGCACATTTTGGAAGGAGCTTTCCTGGCAAAATATAACGAAACTATTACATAAATTATTTCGATTATCGGTTGAATGAAACCAACGTTGCGATTAATATGCCGTTACGTTTCAACCGCGAGAATATACAACAAAATTGGAAAATTATTGCACGCACAAATGTTCAATCTACGTGCCTAACCTGACTCTGCGACTTTACATTAGGGCAGAATCAAGAAGATTATGCAGACCGACGAGGAAGTTGGGAAAGTTGCACAGGCCGTGCCGATTATAATCTATATCCTTTTTAAATTACTAACCAAAACCATAACTGGGATCAATGTGTATCGGTGTAAATCGTTCTATCGATAAGTTCCTTAACTTTTTATATACCTAGAACATTGGAGTTGTTCGTGCATTCGTTGCTTACGAAGACCATGCAGATTACGAGTGCCAAGAACGCCAAAACTTTAAGTCCGTCTCATATGTAAGCGTGATTGTTCGAATGAGTTTACTTTGGCGATAATTATACGATAGATGCGTGCATGAGTGATTTATACATTTATATTTACTTGTAGGAAACAATGTATTCTGTCGGAGAGTCGTTTTGATTTCTTGAAAGATTTAGTAAAGTCTCTGCCGGACGTATCAGGACCCGACGACGAAGTGCCTACGCCACCGCTAACGCCTGCCCCGATAAACTCGAATACAACAAATGCATCTACTTGTACGCCCGCCCTACGACATTCTGAAATGGGGTAAGTAGCGTTCGAATTAACTGGCATTTCTGAGACTCCGAGTGTACCAACGTATTTTTGTAGACTTCAGAAGCAGCAAATGGGATTAACTACTGAAGTAAATGTGGAATATAAAAATTCAAAAGACAACGGAGGAACGGGAGTGTATAATTCAGGTGGAGTGAACGAAATGGTTACGAACACGTCTGTGTCCCATGTTCCGGAATTCCAAATATCCGTGCCCACATCGTTCCAAATTAGTCAACCAAACTTTTATACAGAAGTTAATCCTATGAATTTAAGTACAAACACATCCGGTGTAAATGCGAGTAATCAGCCGACGTCAAACTTTGCTCACACTGCCAATATCGATGAAGATTACGACACATAGTTATTTTTTAACAAGATTAGCAACATAAACTCGTATGTTATCGAGTTTAGGACAGTCGTAGGAAGTGTTCGATGGATGAATAATGCTGCCAACTATTGTTCAGACTGTTCTCTATCTGTACGTTACAACATATAATTTGCATCATTCGAATAATCTTGTTACTTATATATGCTTACGCAACCATAAATTTTTATATTTTTATATGTAATCTGTTGATAATTACACAGATTGTTTGTTCAAGCTAGTTGAAATAGCACATTCGGTATTTATATATGTTTTCTATTACTGTGCCTGATTCGTAAGATCTAAGTGTATTCCTAGTACTTTACTTTGATGTACACACATGTATAGTTAGCGCGAGTTTTACGAATCGAAAGAATTATGCGCTTAAAAACATACCTATACTATCGTTCTGTAAGCAAATGAAGTTTCTTTTAATGTTCGTACAGTTATCCAGGTACAAATACTTTTAATTATTAAGGATGTAATTAGTTTTATGTTTTGCGATTAATTGGCAGAATTCGAAATGTACCTCATTTAGCATATACATACCTTAGAATATTTATCAGTTACGACGCAATGTATACAATAACGAGCTTTACAACTAAGATTTTTTTACGTCTATACACATGTAGGTAAGGTATGAAACTTTTACAAAGAGAAAGTTAGCACGTAACAAGACGTTTTATATGTGCGAATAACACTTAGCAGAATCGGTTTATAAAATTGACAGTGTCGAGTATTTCTTATTATCGCTTATATTCCTTATGATGCAACATCTGTGGTAGAGTTACATGTTATACATAAAAAATGCGCATGTATTCGCTGAAATTGTTAAATGTTTCGAAGTTCGATGTTTAAGGAGAATAAGGTAGAAACCGAGATTATTAAATCCCGCGGAAATTTAGACTGTAATATTGTTTCATTTGCACAGAGAAATGTTACATCTCGTTTACGCTTGAAATAGAACCGTAATGTGTACATTATTTCGAAATAATGTATTTGTAATAACTAAATATCAGATTATTTAGTAAATCTCATTCGCGTGATAAGTGTAAAGCATGCTTGTTTAGTAACAAGGAAGACAAGCAATGTTTGTGTAAAGAATGTATTAATAACTGATATGAACAGAGATGCGCATGTTGTATGTATAATTATTTAATGGGTTACGTATCGCAAAAGTATAATTTATTTTGGTAGATGAAACACATAGAAATAGTAGGAAACTCTTTTAATTATCGATTATTAGTTGTTTGAATGAAATATCTAATTTAATATTAATTAAAAACGAAATCAAAGTACACGCATTTTTATATATTCAGAAGTCTACACCTAATGTGTTGAAAAGGAGTTAGAAAGGAAGTTTTCAATTGACACATTTCATGTTAACGCCTTACACGAAGAAGCAGTAGACATACAATAATTTGGATTTATCCGAGTTATTGTATTATATGCAATAGTCAAAGTATATGATAGATTATTACATATAAAGGTAACAAGAGTAATTGAAAACCTCCTTGCGTAAGATTGCTATGTGTATTTATATTATACCTTTGTAAATAAATAGTGATATCATTATTTTAATAAGTCTGTTAGTTTGTGTTCTAATGACGCGGCTGGTGTTCATACACAGTTCTGAAATACTGCAACAAATAAGCTTTTCAAGTGAAAAGATTCTGATGCTCCGAAAGCAATGAGAAGGCAATAAATACATCTAAACATATTTTCAATAAAGTGAACGGTACAGCAAATTAATGTAAAATCAAATCGGAGAAATTGTTAAATACATATCATGTCACCAACGACCATTATCGGCAATCTATGAAATATTTTAAACACCCACTTCTACCTGCCCGTGCGCGATGTGCTGCACATTTAAACGTGTCGCGGGAAACCAGCGTGAGCCGGATGTGACGCACAGAGCGTGTCACGAGACATTGACCGTGCACCACATATGGCGTACGCTTAATTCTGCTTAATTACAAAAACGCTAAGTCCAAGGAATATATGGAATATATGCAGGCTTCTGGCGCGAAAAGGCGTTATTATCAAATGAAAGAATAAAACGATGACATTTTATTGACATTCAGAGGCTGAACTTAAGTAATCGAAGCGTACACGAATTAAAAGAAATTTAAGTAACGCAAGAAAAATGCATTATTTAACGTTTCATTAAAGTCTTACATATATGTAACTACTCGCATGAAAAGTACGTACGCTTCGGTGCATACACTTTGATTGAAATTGTCCAACATTCGGCATCCAGTAGATGGTGAAATTCACTCGATGTCACTAGATAAATGCCACTCGTTTCTGGTCCAAAACAATTTGTGTAAATCCTTCGGAAAAAACATCTTTAATGCTAACGATCGTTGTGCACAATTGATCGAGTTTGTGACTGAAACTGAACGATAAACATCTGGGACGTGTAATCGAATTTGAAGAGGAAGGTTTTTGTTGTCTGTTCAGCATGCTTTGTGCGGGAAGAGAGACTTCTTGCTGATACAATGAATCCCGTTTGCGAGTAATTCTTCGATAAATGTGGATTGTTAAGCGTGCTCTGTGTCGATGAATATTTAAACGGTCGTGATAATCGTTCTCGGAAGCGTAATACACGAATAACAGAAGCCTCTATCCTTCGTTCGTCGAGGGCAGGCTTGTTTAAAATCGTACAATGACTTTTTGCATTGTTTAACATCAACAACTCTTCGAAGAGAATTTCAAGCTCGATGTGCAGTTTGCTGTTTTGCGACCGATCACGAAGGAAATGAGGTTGTGCTGAAACCATAATTCTCTCCCCGTAGGTAATAGAATTCATCCCGATTTTTCTCATTGAACAAAACCTTTGACCCGATGATTCATGTCAGATCTCCTGTTCTCTCACCTTGTGAAATACCTTCATTCTTGGTTTCTTACTCCCACGATATTATTCATCAGCTGTCAAGTTGCATACTTAAATATTCTACAGCTTATAACTCACTAGCCCTAACAGAGTCAATTGTGAATCATAAAAGTTAGTCGAAATTTCCTTTGTTTACATCCTGGCTGTGGCATTGTTATTATTTGTAAATTGTAAAAGAAAAAATGGAGTAATACAATGATCCCTTTCTTATTACTATTTTTTTTTATATACGTTGCTCATATATTGCTATTAGAGGAATGTGTTTAATGCTATGCATGAAATTATCAATTACTAATAAATAACACATTCAATTATACATAACACAAAGACACACGTTTCATTCTGTACTTTTTACTGATTTCTCAAGTCGGTCGAACAAAGTATAAACCCTTTTGAGATGTAACTTTGTCATAGAAAGAAGTGATCGGTTCTTATTATTATATAAGTATATAGTCACAATTTTTCTTTCGTAGTAATCCGTGATGGCTATTCGCTTAGTTTAGATCGAGTATATAGCTTATGTATTTGCTTATTAGGTGCATTGGAACATAGGTAGTGCTGCTGTTCGTCTGTCCGAGTACAAGTATCTATGATGTTTTCGTCAGGTCTTAGCTGTAATCTCTCCTTCCCCAGCTGTCTGGGTTACCCGCAGGACAGCGAAGAGTTAATACCGAGAATGGCTCGCGAGCCAATTATTCTCAATGTTTACGATATGGTAAGAGAACTAATCCTTTTAATCCCAATCGACACAGCACCGACTAACAGAATTTTGTATTTCAGTATTGGATAAATGAATATACCACGCACATGGGATTAGGTGTATTTCATTCGGGCGTTGAGATTTATGGAACAGGTATGCGTAGACGATGTTGCATCGCAAAGAATGTTTAATGTTACTTTATTAACGACGTTAATCCCTCAATAGAGTATGCGTACGGTGGTCATTCTAAACCGATTTCTGGAATTTTTGAAATCACGCCACGAGTCGCAGACGAGTTAGGAGAGCAATTTAGATATAGGTGAGTTCGGCTGTTTTAAATTCATGTGTATCTCGCAATAATTATCAGAATGGGTAGAAATCTATACGAATTCTGCAGTCTATATAGCATAATGCCTGTTTTCGTTACAGGCAATCGGTACATATTGGATACACAGACTTCACAGAGGACGATGTGAGCAGAATTGTTGCCGAATTAGGAAAAGATTTTAGGGGCGATCGTTACCATTTAATGAATAAGAATTGCAACCACTTTAGTAGCCAACTAACGCTCGTATGTATACAAAATCACGATTGGATAATTCTTTATTCGAATGACGCTAATATACTTCTGTTCTGATATTCTAGATTTTGTGTGGTCAAGAGATACCCGGTTGGGTAAATCGTCTTGCGTATTTTAGTTCTTGCGTACCATTCCTTCAACGTTGTTTACCAAAAGAATGGTTAACGCCAGACGCGCTTCAGCACTCTTTGAGCCAAGTCAGCCATCACGAAAGCACACCACCTTCCGATACCTCCTTGTAACATTTGGCCGAACCTGCAGAAAGGGAAGGTTCAAAGTACCGTAGGAGTTACACCTTTTAGAGAATTTATGCAACAAGCGAAGGAGGTTTATCATGACAGTCGCCGGGATCATGGAATCCGTGAAACAAATACCGTCGAAACGAGGTACAAATTTAATATTGTACTGCTGAGTTCCACTGGTGATTAATATAGTACTGAAAGAATTGCCTTTCTCGCAACGTGTCGTCTTCTAAGCATTGGACGGCGGTATACAATGTCGCGTGTGTTCTTTGATCGTCAACACACATACAGTCGAAGTTTAACAGATGTATAATTAATAGGTAATTATGTATAAATCAAAGCCGTAAAGAGACTGGAACTTATTTATTTATCGGTTAAGCACATTAATTTTATTAAAAAATTTCTTGTGGCTGAAATTTTATGTACACGATGAATTTTATTTCACTTTGTATTTTAGAATGAACATTTTAGATTTGTATTAATTATGTTGAAATTTGTAAAAGCACCTTAGAATGCATTACACCGTTCACTGAAAATATATGTTACACTTTAGAAATATTCTGCGATTCTTTTTTCACACGATTTATTAATTCAGTTGATTCGAATGTCACGATTATTTATATTATTTATACATGCGACACTTTTCTATGCAGCTGCCACTAATATTGTTAGGAAATTTAAATAAATATTGACATTCATACGTAATAAATAATCGAGTTACAGATAACTTGTTTCTCGATACATGATTCCATGAGAATGCGTTTTCTGCAAGCACTTTGTATAAAAGAGGAAGAAAAAGCGTATTAATAATTTTATAATTAAAAGAAAGCATTCTGAGTCAACGATTTTACATCATATGAATGTCAAGTCTGTAAAGGTGCTCTTGGATTTTGCACGACGTAGGATTAAATATTCAAGCATTATAATTTCAGAGGCTTTTGCCGCATTTGTAACACACTGAGTTCTTTTCAAATATTCACGGTATACCGAAAAAAGAAAAAAAAATTACCCATGTTACTGAAACTGTTGTTGTCAAATTTATAATGTTACATGTTAAAGAAAATCTCGTAAAACAATTTGAATATACGTACGTGAAAGTAAGATAAACTCTATTAGGTATTTGGTATATGTAAAATGTAATGGAAAATTTCAGCGACAATTAGTGCCAATTCAGTTTCCCGTTAATTCGATCCTTACGAATAATATTAGGAACTCACATGTTGCATACAATAATTCGGATAGATGTTATCGGATCATGCAATATTCAATGTTAATACGCGAATATACAATTCGGTGAATGATTTTGTAGAAAAGTTTACGATACACGACACTTGTATCTAAAATGATTTTCACATCATCCTCTGTAAAAAAAGTCTCTGCATCGAAACTATCGAGTACATTTTATTTAAATAATTACATTGTACGAAACTTCTTTTTAAGATAAAGTTTAGAGTTAGTTTGGAATACCGAAATTATTTAGTATGTTAATGTATAACAGCATAATAAAATTTATAAATTTAAACTTATGTGCTTCTATACGGTACACTGAAAGAAGGAAAATTTTCTTACCGACGTATATATATATATATATATTATATTTGCAACAAAAGGTATTAAAAACAATTAGTCGTCAATATCTCGTAGCTCAAAGTATGTTAAATTTTATACTCCATACCGACACTTACATGGACACAATGTCATGAAACTGATTACTTTCACTAGATAGAAACCAGTATAGCATAATACTCTAATAAAGTATATAAAGCACAATATTGCAGTATAAGTACAAAGGCTTATGTATAACTTTCTAAACGATCTTTTTTATAATGATGTTCAGTTTGTTGTTTCAATAGAGACTTTCTCCTTCCTGTTAATATTTTCTTTTTAAATAATAAACAATCTGATAACTACCGCACTGCCTTATTAATTGTTAATAATACCTCGAACCCAAAGGTATTCCGTATATATATGAGATACAAGTTGTATTAACCATTCGATACATTTTTATGTTTATACTTTTTATCATAATTTATTCAAACTCTCGTCATTAGCGCATAATAATTTTTAACGAATAAGCATGCTGCGTTCAGAAATAATTTATGATACTTGACGCACGTACAAATTTCTCAATTTATTAATATATTTCCTTTACACAAGAACTAATTGTAAGTTAATCCATGATTCAATGGACGATGAACTTTTAAAACAGAAAGTAAAGATTCTCGCGAAACGGTGTTAGAAGTAAAGAATATAAATACTACAAAATCTACAAGACATACGCGCCTTATGAGAAAAGTCTTATAAACATAAAAGTTTGGTCGTCTATCTCGCCGCAACGGCGCGCTTCCAATAATTTACAACGGAATACAATTCTTCATTTAAAATGCGAATAGTTGCTTGCAATTGCTTTTAATAAATATCGTAAATAATGCACATATTAGTTATAAATAAGTTCATAATATAGAATACACTAAACTAAGTTGCTAGAGAAAAAAAGAAAATGATTAATAGTCAGGTCATTACATGCACTGGTACTAAACCAATAGGATTACATAAATCATTGTCAATCGTTACAGAAAGTATCCTAACGGTTTGTAAAAAAAAATGAAAAGTTAAACTATCGAATCATACAATCTATGTATGCGCACATATATGATCATTCTATTCTCGTGCAGAATGCCGGTCGTACATTTTGATTACGCGTAGAAAGAAAGCATAATTATAGCGCAGCTCTTTTTTTTTTCTTTCTTTACATATTACAGAAGATTTTCACTTGAAATTTCGGTGTTGTATGTATGTATGTATGTGCACGCCAGAAAGTAACGGAGAATCAAAGGGTCTAAAATCAAGTTGATATTGCGAGCTTATTTAAAAAAAAAGATTGAATTATTTACAAAAATATAAAATCAATGCTATACAAAGTGACTATTCCTTCGTATGTTATTATCTATAGATAAAGACTTGGATCAAAGACAAGGCAACACAAGACAAACAGATGCGTCTTTGATTTTAGAACCCTTAAGTAACAATGGCGAAAAATAGGCAAACTCGTTGAATTCCGTTGGTAAGTACAATTAACACCGTACGTTACTATAATTTATAAACATACCTCGATTACACTTCTAGAAATAGGCTCTAGAACTCGTTTTTTAAACTTTTATTCCGATACAGACAGCAATACCTGTACTATTACAATTCTTTTGCTCGATAACATTAACACTTTTTTCCCCCTTCTATTAACGGTTTCTTCTATACTTTTTTTTAATATAAGAATGTCAAACCTATTGCAGTCGATATATATTTTATTTATAATATATATTTCCAAGTCTTATCATTACATAAATCCGATGAAGACGTTTCAAGGTATCCTTCCTTTCTTTTTTGGTATTATACTTGTGTCGTATTTGCATCACGTTAACTTTTGCGCCTATTAACAGTGATCTCTCTCAAAGAGCTAGAACCCCGGGGTTTTAAAAATGTATTCAATGTCAGTTTTATGAAGAAAAAAAAAGCGTCACACGGAATGTAGCATGTCGATATTATACCGCAACAGTTTCAATATACCATAACATTTCTGTGATTATTTGAACTTTTTCCCCCGTTAGAATCCGTTATAAATATATGAAAATTCAAATGCAATGATCAGATTCAGAATTATTTTTCACATGCATTCCACTTTTTGCATACTTGCGAATGGTATTGACATTACGATTATTGGCTTAGTTAAAGACAATGAACTATCTTCCGTACCCCACAACTTCTCTGTGTAATCAAACAGCTCGGGATTCTTGACCGTTAAACGTGTATTTCGTATTTCAACTACTGGCATAGAATCTCGAGACAGTTATATCGCTCTACCAACTCTTCTCTTTCAGTATAGTTGGCAGATTTTTATAAATGTACATGAAAAATGTATATTTTATACATTAAAACATATAAAACTTGTTATCGTGTTTGTTGCAATTTCATCGCCTCCTGCCCTAGCCTTACATCTATCAAAAACGAAACATAGTTTTTTTGGATCCGTCAATTTTTCGATTTTTAAATATAAAAGTAATAAATACGCTGCAGTATCGCGTGGCATTTACCGTCCGACAACTTTTAGATCTTCTTGTTGAAAATAAAACGATACCTCGTCATTGTTCCGTTTTCGATACTTGTGTTCTCAGTCCATCGCGCATTGCACTTGCGAATATAATTTGATCGTTCGGTCTTAAATACAACGTGTCTCATTAAATATGAGTCGAACTTCTTTCCGATGATACTGATTCGACTTGATGGTACAGAGAAGCGACACATTTTTTTTTGTTTATGGGGGGATAACGGCCTTTGTTGCAGTAAGGATAAATGCTCAACATTGTTTCTTTACTGTCGTCGTTGATATTGCTGTGCAAAAGTGTATAGCCACATTGCTTAATAACTAGGCTATTACCACAGCAGACGCTTCCCGGTACATTGCACGATTATCCTACTATTCACACGCTGAATAATACGACGCACCTTACTGCATTATGACGCAATAGAAAATATTTAGTCATAAGGCATCAGGTCGATTCAGTTTCATCCAAAGATTTCGTTTATGCCGCTACGAATGATTAAGTATACAATTCACTCGAACCTATTCCTTTATACCTAGATTCAAAAGTAGGTACGATAGATTAAGTAGATAAAATTCATTTATTGCTAGATAATTTGACTGAGATTTCGTTTTTGTTAACTTAAAAAAAAAAACAAAGAAAGAAATAAGGCAGTTAGTTGCAATGATTAAAAATTAAAATTATGCGAAGGGGGTCTGCATTTAGAGTTCAATGAAACACGATACCGATCTCGGTAATATTACGGTATCGCGAAGCTAGCTCATTGATCCTCAAGCACACAAATTATTTACAATAATTTATCGTTACATTATATATTGCCTTCTCGTTAAGTGTATAACTTATTATGGATAAATTCTTAGATAACCAGAAAGTTATTGCGATGCGTTATCGAAACTCAACTTAAAATAAACGTACTTATCAGATCTCAATATTGTACTAGATATTTAAAACATTCTCGGTCCAATTATACATAAGAGTATTATGCCTTTTAGTTGTACGTTCGTGAATGCAATGCAGCCGTAATGCACAATGTTATAAAACGTATTGCACGAAATTGGAAAGAAAAGGGAAGAAAAGCAGTGCGATAACTTTCCGGCCGAGAGAAATCAAACGCGGATATACCGTTTAGCGTGAAGACATTACCGTAGATACTGTAATCTTATTGTTCAGGTAGTTCGCATACGATTACAGTAACTTGTTCGTACCATGGGAAGTGTTGAAGAATCTTCTTACGAGTCGTACGAAGACGAACCGTGATCGTGAGCGGGGCTCGGAGGCGTCGATGGATTTGAACTGTTGTTCGAGGCGATTGAATGTCTAGGGCTTCCACCAGAGGTGTGCTCCTGCATTAATAAAATCCGCGCGTATTATTTATATTTCGCGAAGATAAAACGATAAATACCTTGTCGTGTAGGGATGCGATACTGCCAAGAGAAAGTGGAGTATGAGATCGCAGATGTATGGACTCCGAGTCAACTTGGTCCACGGGAGTGCGTGGCAACGAAGGCGGAGTAGCGGTTGGTCGTGGAGGTGCCGGTCCTCTGCGCGACGATGTCGAGCCTGAGGGAAAGTCACGAGACGCTTGATCGAAGAATTAAAGAAGATATAATTAAACGTTTACCATTGTGCGGCGAATATCCAGAATTCCTGGATATGTGAGAACTGAGACGTCGCGTATCAGAAGGAGGATGCCTGGGGGGCAGCGGTGCTGGTTTACTTGGCGTTTGAAGCGTGGGACCGTATAACTAAGCAAAAAGTCGAACATGTAACATCTTGGCAGAACTATCTACCAAAGCTACATAAAACCCGAAGAGATGACAAACTCTTACTCTTTGCTGATTGCTGTGAAGATGAGAGCTACTGTGGTGACTGGTATGCTGTTGATCAGCAGTTTCGAGGGTTGTAGGCAGATCTAATAGTCGCTGTATCTAAAACAACGCGCGAAACCTACCGTGAAGAATATGCACACCTGTAAAGCCGCGGTGATAAAGATTACTGCCTACCTGTATTCCATTACCTGGACCCAAGTGACTGACATGATTGAAATTCGTCGGGGCAGATATCATTTTAGACCGTCTGTCTGTTGGGCGGGCAGCTCGGTTCCCTTCCCTCAATGAAAATCGTCTCCGCGGTCTCGTCATCAGCCTGCCGCTCGCGTCTAGCGGCGTTATATTGAGTAGTTCTCCTGTTCACCATGCAGAATTTGTATCATGCTTCATCCTGTAAAACTACCGCTACTGCACTAATTTATACTCACGTTGATGTAAATTGCTGAGGAAAATCACATGCGGCATATCGTTAATCATACAGGACGTTAAAGAGCCTGAAGTATTTAACGGCCGTGCTCGTTTCACGTTAAGCGTTTGCAACCAGTCTCCGGTTGTACAGTCGAACACGTCTATGTGGGTCTCACTGTAAACCAGCAAGTATCCTTCGCAATAACCTGTAACAGAAATTAACACGGTACGTATTATCGATTTCAATGCCGCCGGTTGTTTCGGCCGAGTATCCCGAACATCGTGTACTTACTAACTGCTGTGGGGACAGCAGGATACATGATTTCACGGTCTCTACTCTTTCTGCCTTGGCTGTCAACGTATACTGCCAACGTATGGAAGACTAATAAGAATTCACCGCGCGGTAATTCGATGCAACGTAGAGCATCCACAGCACTGTACGTGAGAAACCCTAAGAGCGTATTCTCCGAATGGACCAATGCTAGATTGTATAGAAGAAAAGATTAAATACGTTTCCTGCGTGTTGAGTGAATTTTTAACGAGCCCCAGCGATGTTTATACTCACAAACTGGGTGATGGTCTCCTAAGATGCTGTAGATAGAGAAGCCGGAAGGATATCCGACGCAGAAACGACCTTCGGAAAGGATTTGCAATGTTTGTGCGTGACACGGTAACATCAATTCGCGTATACGTTTATGACGCGTTTTCGTACGTGTTATCTCGTAGATGATCACTTGAGACGCATTCTAGATCAGAGAATGAAATGTTTAGAACAAAGTACGCTGGCTATAGAAGCATTATAACATCATATCGGAAAATCGCTTGCCTGTTTCTTTATGGCAACGCACAAACAGTATGTCAATGGGTTACGACGTACTACCCCCGTTGTCAGAGTAATACATCCTTTAGTCTCAGCGACTTTAATCCATTCCACTTCATCTCCATCTAATGCACGTACTGGAACCAGCCGTACATGGCGTTGCTTTCCACTTAAAACTACAATTAATTGTTCTTCCGTTACATATTCCAATAAGTATATTTTCTTGCCCTCTCCGACTCTTGCAATTTCTAAAAGGATAATACAAGTTGAACCGTAGCGGTGCATCCGCTCTTATTAATTAAATGCGAGGCGAGTATAACGTACCACTACGATCTAAATCTAAACAGAAGAGACCTTCTTCTGTGCCAATGACTAGACGATCTGGATCAATAATTGCTCCTGACATCACATTTTTAATCAGCGCCAATGTATTATCTAATAATTCCTTTGCTCTAAAAATCTGGAAAAGAACAAGGAATGACATAAAGCTGCATTGTTCTCGCGAGGAAGATGCGACTGGTCGCGAGAACTATGTACACTCAACTTACCGTTGTATTAGGAAGATTATTTTTCTTTAGTATTCTATGCAGTTCACTTAAAGCGACTACCCATTTCGTTTTCTCGCTTTCAGTGTCTGCAAGCATTAACGTGTGGTTCCTCAGACCAGGTGGTTCCAGCAGAGATGTTGTTATCTGGATAAATTTAGAACGGTAAATCACGCGGGAACGAATAAATCGACGCGCAAAGATGATAACGAGTCTGTGAATTACCCTAAATATGCACGGAATGTCTTTCTTTGTAGCATGTATGACATCCGAATCTCGAACAGAACTGACGCTGAACTCTTCGTCCCGCATGTCCAAGACTTGAGACACGTACACAGATGGCAATGCATTACGATCCGGCGAAATGTCGTAAAGAAATAATTTGAAGTCGCAAACGACCACGAATTGACGAACCCAACCCTTCTTCACTCCACCCATTTTTGGTACTTTAACGTACCCCTCGTAAGCTGTGCCTATTCCTCGGGTGGGATCAATACCCAGCGGTCGTTTCGCTGCGGAAATTTGTTTATCGTTACGCCAGGTTAAGTAATCGTACGCGGGTTTGTCTGAAACTGTGCGCAACTCACTTTGATCGTGGGGCACAGGGCACATTGGCGGAACTTTGTCGCAACATGGCATATGGCACGCAAAGCCACAGACCTCGCATACCACTCCTTGCCTCGTTAAACCCACCATCAACGAAGTGCAATGATTACATTTCGTAGGCGCTGAGAATGTTCGTACTAGGAATTGATGAGATTTCGGTTTTGGTTGGAGATTGGCTTGCCCGTGAGGTGCCGATGATTTGTTCAAGAGCTCGTGAGACAACGGCGACGTTGGGTCCTGCATTTTGAAATAAAGATTAATGTCTAATACAACGTTGGATTAGAAATATGATATACTTACAATGCTAAGCTCGGACAAGTTACTTTTACTGCTGGAAATACTTGGCGCACGATTATCCTCAATATCCGCTTCCACGCTATCTGCGCTTCCATGACGCGTACTGCTCGCGGTTTCTTTCAAAAAATGCTCCAGATATGACATTTGAGATGTAGGACGTTCTAAAACTGAAATAGAGAGGACGAGCGTTAGAAGTATAATACAACGATCCTTTAGAATCGTAAAAGATTGCAATCAATTTTCACTTTTAATATTTCTATCGTTATCTATTAACATAGATGTAAAGTGAATTTACAGAAAGTAAGTAATTGTGCTTTCTTTTTACAAAAGAATATCGTTTTAATTATTACGGACTTTGCGACGCCCTCTCTCAAACATTTTTAATGCAATCACTCCACGGCAACTCTCACCACGCAAAAACTCGGTTAAAAATAGTGATCGTTATTGCATATATAGGGATCGATACTTGTTCGTTCATCAGCAGAAGTAGCAAGCGTATAATAAAAGGTAACAAAAAAAATCAATCAGACCAAACAATCTAAAGCTGAAAAACATTCAGGCACAACATACCTGTTAATCACTTAATTACAAAACTGAGTGATTATCAGCTACTAAGATTAACAAAGGACAACCATCACCTAAAAACGATGAGAGGCTACTAACACTATCCTTAATTGGGGTACGATTACTTTCAACATACAAGGAAACACATTATAGATTCTGGTGATAATTTACATTAAACTCAACACAGAGCTATGCTTTAAATAACAATGCTCCGGCGGATCGGATGGTTCTTTTTAAATACATAGAACCTAGCCATTCTTTCTGGTATTATATCGCGGGCTCACGTGTCAGTAGGTGAAAAATAAAGAAAAACATAGCGCTATGCTCTGTAATTAGCAATCCAGCTGACCAGTCAATCAAAACCGCGTTTTTTGCCGCCACTTCATTTACCGGGTGGCGATACGATGGCGACGGCATTCTGACTGATGAATGTGTTGACGGGAACGAATCTAGTTAATAAGCGACATGTCGTGACGCGGGGAGCACGCATTACTGGTAGGGGTGACGACGGCTGATGTACGATGATGCGTTGGGGTTTGGTGCTAACGATGTTTGGAGATTTGCTTGACGTTTTGCTGGATAGGACAGCTGTCACAAATACAGTTTGAAGATGAGCAACAAGAGGCCCCAGACACAGCTCGTTACGCCAATAAACAGAGGCACTTTGTAGTCTAGAAATCAGAATCGCATACCGTGCCGGAGAACCGAATTACTATGCTGGATAGATATCCCAGTAGCAACGATCTCTATTAATGGTAATTTACATATCGAACAATATGAATATCTTATGCTGTACGTGATTCTACTTAGAATGTGCTACGCCATATACCGTGAAGAAAATAATCTGTTACTTTCTCGTGATATTAAAGCCAATGAAACAATCTCGAATAGCGGTCACATCCTAAAATTCAAGTGCCTTATGTTTTATACAAACAGTGATTGAAATTATTCTGATATAGATATATGTACATATATTCCACGGGAGTACATAGATTCTCATTGAGCGATATTAATAAAATTCCCCGCATGATTGCTTTCAAAGCCTACATATTACATGTTACACCTACTATCATATTTGCAATTATGCTTTAATGCTACGTTTGAATGTAAATAGTAACACATTTCACAGTCCGTTAATGTAATTTAGTACTGGTACCATTCACCAAATGTAACTGTTTATATTTACGAAAAATTTGAAATAGAAGAAACCGTTAAAAGATGTACTCACGCATTGATTCATACCAATTTAATCTAAATTCATTAGTTATTCTAATGGAGAATACAAAGAAGTAAATAGTGACTAATGATACCTCTCAGCAGCACTACTTTCTATGAAGTTAGAATTAAGGAAATTGTTAAGTCAGAAGTCTGTAATTACTCGATTTTAAAAAGGAAATTTACGTCGCCATAAATATTTTTATCAATGTGCATACGTAGAACATTGTGTACGTTCTACATGCATTTTTTAAAGAGTGTAAAGTAGTTTTAAGTAACATCCCAAGTACTGCGATTGAAGAGGCACAAATGCTATACATGATTCCTAATATCAAACGAACATAACAATTCCTTGACTCTACTAGATTTTTACTGTAGTCGTGCAAATTTGTTTGCTGAGAATATCTTGCGACAAGATTTAAATTAAACAATATTCCTAAAACACTGTAATTATATATATTGTACCGTGTTTAAAAAAAAATCTCAAAACAAATAAATATATTCATCGCTTGAACACTGCGCGAGAGAGATCGAAAGATTTACAAAGTACATACACAGCATGTATCGCAGCGATCTGTATGATAATAGTTGATACAAAATCTTTGTAAAAACGCAACAGCGAAATTTCTCTACGACTTTTATTTGTATCATTGTCAATTGAAATGTACTTACAGCCGTCGCCCGTGTCAAGCCTTGCTTGCAACTCTTTTATTTGCATTTCTTTGCGTTTTATCTCGTGCGTGAGCGTATCGAATCGTTGCCTGAAGTCTCGCAACTCCCTGCAATCATGTATTCGGATAAATAAAAATTCTTCCCATTCATAAGATTTCCTAGAACGTTAGAATAATTACTTTTGAGCAGCAATCAAATCCGATCGCGTCTTCGTGAGCTCTTCCGATATCGCTTGCTTGGCCTGTATTTCGCTTTGCAAAGAGCTCTGTAAATTCAAAAGCTCCATCTTGTCGAGCTTCTGCGATCTACGATTTCGCCAGTTTTTATCCGCCATCGTAGAACCACTTCCTACGCCTCCCACGCCACCGGAGTGTTTTAAGAATTCCAATTCCTCTGTCATTTTGGTAGCTAGTGCCTGAAATTTATAAGTATCCGGCGTGATTTCGTGAACTTGGAAGAAAAATTATATTTAGGAGAATGGTGGCTGTTTATAAGGGCAAACCTGCAAATATCCTCTGGCGTCCTTCTCGTCAGACACCCACTGAATAATTTCAGTGATCTGAGCTTCCCATTGTGCAATAGCTTCTTTCTTATTCCTTAATTCTTCGTACTCCTCTTCCAACTGTCGCCTTTCGCCTTGTATTCTATTAACACTATCGGTAAGAGTGTTGAGTTCTAACATAAGCTTTTTGTTCTCTTCGACTAGCATAATCTTTTCTCTCTCGTGGCGTCTGTTCAATTCATTTATAGTCTCCTCGCTATCCGTAATATTTTCCAATCTCGCGGCATCTAATTTGTCCTTCGTCAGTTGAACCTCCCTCTCCACTAAATCTCTCCTGGTCTCGGTCTCGTGTAATTGTTCCTGAAGGCTACGAATATCGAGATTGAACCTGCTCTGCTGCTGGTTCAAGTTCTCATTGTACTGAACTTCAAGCTTCTCCACTTCAGCCTTTAACCTATTGATCTCCTGCGTTGCCAGCGCGTGATTCGCGCTTGCATCGTTTCCTATAGATCGCTGTCTAATCTTCTCGGTCTCCTCTTGCATCTGTTTACAATACTCCTCGCTGCGCTCCCGCAACTTTCTTTCCTTACTCGTCTCGGCCATAGCCTCTTCCACTCGATTCTCCAGCTCCCTGCATAATTTCTCGGCTTTCCGAATATCGTGCCGCAGACTGTCAACCTTCTGCATTACAACCTCTAATTCTTCTTCTTTATCCCGGACTTGCCTGGATAGCTTTTGCTTCTGTTGCCTCAGCTCTGATAGCTTGTCGGTGACCTCGGTATACTCGGCCATTGCCAGTTTACGCTGCGTTAACGCGTCCTTCAGCTCCTTGTCCTGAAGTTTAAGCTTCTCTTGTACATCCAGCTTATCCTTAATAGCTTCTTCCTTTTCTAAACGAAGGCAGCGCACCAACTTCTCCAGTTCCCGCAGTTTCGTCATGTCGCCGTTATCCAGATTGCGTAATTCGCGTGGACCTTCCATAGACTTCAATTGTGACTCTAGTTCTAATGATACACGTGAAATGGCAGTATTAAATGCAAACGAAATTAAGCGAAGTCATATGTAAGACAAATATTATTTACCACAGTTGCGTTTGGTAAGAGTGTTTATTTCGTCCTGAAGCTTTCTCGTTGCATTGTTAGACTCTGACGATATCCCAGGCGCAGGATGGCTCGCGCTAACTTGCTTCTTTAATTCCTCGAGCGCTCGCGTTAATTGTGCATTCTCGTCCTCGAGTATCTGCACGCGTTTGTCTTTTTGAGTTATATCAGACAGACATCCCAGATCTGATATGCAACTGTAATTTGTAAATTAGACATGTACTCAGATGAACGATCCTCCGCATCGGTATAAATGAACGGAGAACCTCGCTTACCTTCCTTGCGTGAAGCTGAAACCGACAAATGGCAGATGTAGCGCAGAGAATGCAGAATTCGCTGCTGGTGGGACAGCGTCGGAACTGCGAACATCTGTATCGTCGACATCGAAGTTCGATGTATCAGTCGGCGAGGAAACTTCGGGAATGTAAGGCGCAGTACTGTCTCTAAGAGTGTCCCAGTTTACTCCATCGAACCATGGGTGCTTCTTAAAATCGTCAATTCCGTTCTGACCTAATCTAAATTCTGAACTACATATTAATTTTCTTATTAAATCTTTAGCTTCTTCAGAGACCTCGTACATATCATCTGCTGGGAAGTCAAAGCAATTCTGAAATCGCATAAAAGACACGTTTATACGATAATTCGTTATGAATACTACCATTGTTGTACGTTATGAGGAAAATTACCTTATGATTCATAATTTTTCCGTAAGTTTCGACTAGAGATTCTGCATAAAAAGGTGTCTCCCCATAAAGCATTTCGTACATGCACACTCCTAAAGACCACCAATCACATTCAGGCCCGTATTGTCCTTGTCCATCCTCCATTGCCTATAACAAGTGATTCAATATATTAGTAATAGAAGTTTTACACTTCATAAAGTAACATTTGTCATTGAATAGAAATACGAATATACCCTCAATATCTCTGGTGAAATATAGTCTGGTGTACCAACAGCAACATTACTTTGTACGGTGCCGTCTTCGAACAATCGTAAACAGGATCCGAAGTCAGCTAATCTAATGTGACCATTTGCGTCTAACAAAACATTATCAGGTTTAATATCACGGTGTACATAACGTAGGTCATGTATGGACACAATGGCCAGAACCATCTCGGCTATGTAGAAACGAGCCATATCTTCGGGAAGGCGATCCTCAAATTTGCTCAATAGCGTTAACAGGTCCCCGCCACAGTAATAATCCATGACCAAATACTGCGAATGGTTATTCAAAAGAAATAAAACATTTTCTTTATACAGAACAGTAAGTTTCGCTAATGTTATTCACAAACATTACCAAATTATTGTCATCTTGAAAGGCATAATGAAGATTTGTGATCCATCTACGATCACCATACACCAGTACATCTCTTTCCTCTCTAAAGCACGCAGTCTCTGCGCGCTTTAGCATCTCCCACTTGTTTAGAATTTTCATCGCGAATACTTTGTCCGAGCCACGCATTCTTACGACACATACTTCTCCAAATGCACCTCTGCCAATAACTTTCACTATCTCAAAATCCTCGCGTGCCAATTGCAAGCTCTTTATGCAAGTAGCCACTGGTTTCACTATAACAATGCATATTAATTAATTTCAAACGATGGTCGACAACGATCGATACCTAAATGTTTTCGAAACAGATGAATATGTGTACCAAATTCAATAAAATCTGAGACAGTCTTTTCGCGTCGTAAGGAAGAATTGCAGCATTCATCGTATAAGACAAGTAGAATATCGATAAGCGTCTCGATGGAAAATGTGTGGCCCACTCTTCCTTCCCCTTGTATAGGACCACCAATAAAAAGGGCTTCTAATTGGCGTAACCTTCCTCCTATGCCTATTAAAACATACTTTTCTTTACTTTCTCCAATGATTAATATAGGTAGCGCTATATAATAACTTTTGCTACCGACGAATATTCTTATTATCTCTTGGCTTAATACGTACCATTGATCGCGAGTCCCTTTGGCATAATATCAGGAGGAGGTTGGTTATATTGGTGTTGCGACGTATCTGACATGTCTCTTTTTCGATAAGGTTGCCCCTTACCAAAATCTTTGGATATTACTTCTGTCATTGTTAACAATATTATTCAATAGTGTTTCGGGCCACCACATGCTGATGTGATGAGAATCCTAGAATATTTCATTACCACTCTAATTAAAAGAGATGACATCGGTAGAACAGAGACAATAAGAAATACAGTTACACGCTTCCCTATACATTAACAATTTAACAAGTGTCACAACGTATGTAATTCAGATTTAAAAATACCTGCACTAAAATAGCCACGTAATTATACGAAATTGATCACAAATTTTGAATAAAACGAATTTTTCATTGCAGATCGAAGAAAATTATTTTCCAAAATACATCTTCGTATTTGTAAATATTTGAGGTGATTTGAAAACACGCGAGGATAAACGTTATATGGCGTAATCGTAAGTGGTGTAGTAATTATTTACCTTAAGAAGATAATTTCCAATAGACATATCTAAATAGGATCACTTTCACTGTTTAAACATTAATTCTGTTTACAAGCGTGCGATAACCGTCTCTCGATCATGTTACCGTCGAATTACTGGCCACCCTTCCACTTCCTTCCGTTCTCACCCTCGCGCGAAGAATGTCAAAAATCAATTCCCTTTAACTTTCCGTAATATATATGCCCCGCACGCCACTACGTGTAAAACAATCGAGTTTCGTTTAATTCATCATCGGCCATCGTGCCGGAATTACTCACGTCGGAAATTACGTAACTGCTACAAAGATAGCCAAAATATTTGGCGAAGAAAGCACGCAACAAGAGAAATACGTGTAAATAAAACGTACAGACAAAAATAGTGCGACGGGGTAGGGCACCGCATTCGCGATCAGCGTATTCAACGGAATCACCAAGACAATTCCGTGTCGCGGGCGGAGATCGGGGTTATCGCGCAGCGAAAACACTAGTACGGTACTCGTTTGAATGCGGAATGATCAGAATACGGGAACGTTAGGCGATCCTCGATGGCCCATTGTCCCAATTCCTGCCGTATAAGTTATAACCTCGACGCGGCACTACACTCTCGCCTCCGTATCAAATTCTGTGACGTAAAATTCCTATCGCATGTGAGAAGAATGTTTTGAGTGAAAGGCTTTTTTCTCTGCCGATCCGGATCGTTCGCTCGAGCGATTCAAGCATATCTGCCGAGACGACGCGCCCCGCTCTTATATTGGTTTAATTGTTTATTATGCGCACCATTCGATTATCACAAAACATCTTGCATGGCCACCTCCAAACCCCCAACAATTTGGCTGACCCCCTGGCAGGCCCCATATAGAAAAAAATATGGCAGTCCTACGTCATTGAAAGTACCCATGACAGTTTAGCATGTAGATGGGGCCTCTGCGCGTTACACAAAGCATGGTAACGACAAAGCTAGTCCACACGGTCCATTCTGTTTTCTTCTTCATTCATCGATGTATACACATGCCGGTTCACCTTAAGTGCGTTCGCGTATGGTTAGAATTCGAACAGCATATACAGCTTTTTCTATCTGCGCAGAGATGTAGGAGAAAATCAGCTTGAAAATGGAAACTTGATTAATTTCATTGAAAGGATTTCTTGATACAATGTTTAATATAATGAAACATAGAACCAAGTATCACTTATCGCTGTATTATAATCATTTCAACCGTTCGATTTCCGAACTTCCTCAACACGAATTTGAGTAACTTAATTTTGTAATAGAGTAATTATAATTTCGAGAAATATCTTCTAATAATGTCTTTGTTTGAATGTAAGTTGTACGAAATTTTGAAAACAGTACGTGTCGCTCTACAGTATACGATAAATCGAGCAAAAGACGTTTGTGTAGTTTCCATTACATTACATTAATAAATTATATTAACGATTATAGTAGCTCCTTTATCGATATAATCGTATAAAATGTAAGAGATTGTTTGGAAATGTATTTTATAGGAATCATTAAAACGCAATTTACAGACGTAGGAATACGTACAAACTGCTGAGCGCTGCAATCGATGCAGAGTTGCCGATCATCTCCTGTATTTATTATACGACTTTTTCTTTTCGATCACTTTTATTACGAAAAACCGTACGAATGACGTTCGAGGAATATTTAATGAGCTCCTGCTGTAATTCAGGTGCAATTATTCAAGTAATTCGAATAATTGGCACTCAGTACATTGTGGAATGTGCGAGGAGGAGCTACTGTGTTACGCAGCTCTGCATGATGCCATCCGCAAAATACGTAATAAACACGAGGAATTCGTGTCTTATGCGCTATCGGGTTAACAATTTGCCGCTTGATATACGATATGCACTATCCCGCGGTTATACATTCATGGTTAAATGATATAAAACTGTATTTCTTATTTTTACTCGGTAGCAGGTATACGTGGCAACAGAGCAAAGTTGTCGAGTGCTCTGTCACTTCCTAGTCAAAAGAAATTCTTCCAGCACAAACAATAATATATTTACACTGTTAAAATAGTGAGAAACAACACGGTGTAACTTTAAAACAGTGCTATCAGATATACTAACAATACGTACAACTATCTGCCAAGGCATCGGCGGAGGAAATCTTTTCGTGTGTACATTAACGTATCATCGAGCGTCGGTTTATAATATATTTACATGTGCGGAAAACCTTTGTTAAAAACTCCTCAACGGTTAGCATTTTACGAGAGTATTCTGAGAAACAAATGAAACTCAGTTTGCCGTTCGAGTGGGTCTAGGGTCGGAAAGGTTAGAAGGTAGAACGGAAGGTGGAAAAGGATAAGAAGAGGAGAGTGTGTGTTGTTTCGTCCTGGGCCAGTGCTAGTGGGACTCATCAAATAAGGCTTATCTAGCAGACCCTGCATTAAATGCGGGGATGTTAGGACGCAGGACGAAACAAGTATATATACAAATTAGTAGTTGAGAGAGAACTTGTGAGAGAGAGAGAGCGGGATCGGTCGAAATGCCCTCTTGTGGTGAAGTCGGAGGTACCGCTACACTCACAATCTATTAAAAGGATAACGTGCATTAATTAATTGATTAATTGCCGCGGGAAATGCGTGCGCACGCTAACTTCTATGAATGAATATGTAAACATATACATACATTTATTTACATACATCCAGAAGGCGCTGCAACCTACAAATATTTCAGAAACCTTGGAGTAAGTTTCAATACCATTCTCTATTTTCTATACTTCTATTAATACTATCTCAATTCGCCTGCAATTCTTGACTTGACAGAATTTCAATTAATTAATCTCTCGTCCAGTCGCAAGAATTATAGTTTGTGTAATGTATCTGGTATCAGGATAAATAACTCGTCGTGGTTGTGCAATTAACAAGTATATTTGGTTCGGTTCGGAAATACTGAATTACTTGAGTCTTTTTTCGTAACCGGCCATGCGGTCTCGGCCTCACACTCGGCGCGGCTATAGCTGTTCGTCTATATGTGCGCGGACCCGCGTGCGCAGCTGCTCACGTCATTTACACATACGGCACGCACGCATACACTACAACTCTCCCGCCTCTTTTTAATTTTCAGTTTTATGCTGGCGCGGAGCGCGTCTGACTTGTACATGCGCCGTCTTGCTTCTTAATATCTGATCTACATGGCGCTTTCGCAAAAACCTCATTATCGTCTTTCACAATAAACGTCGATGGAGAACTTTGTTGTACAATTTCACCCTCCATTCGTTTTTCTGACCTTACGCCATAATTATCGAATACAATTTTTTCTCCTATTTGAAAACCAACATTCCGTTTACCTCGCCTGGCAACAATCTGTGCCCGTTGTTTTGTTTCTACAGTTTCGTTTACATTAGGGCGTATAAGGTCGAATCTCGTGCGGAGCTCGCGTCTATACATTAAATACGCCGAACTTTTACGAGTCGTACAATGCTCGATGCTTCTGTAATCGAAAGGAACATGATAACCGCGTTATCCACACTCTCTCCCCCTTTTACAATTTTCTTAACTTTATCTTTGAAAATTTGAACAAGATTTTCCGCAGCTACATCACATAGCTGGGTGGTATGACGGACTAAGTGAATGCTTTACACCATGTGTGACTAGGAAACTGTGAAATTCTCCACTTCGAAATTGCAGCCCCCCCCATCTACAACACAATGAAGTGGAAACCCGTACCTTGCAAACAATTTCTTAAACTCTTCTATAAGCCTGTATGCTTTGGTATTATTATTAAAATTAATTATTTCTGGCCACTTTGAGTGTGCATCCACTACAATTAAATACATTTTACCAAACAATTCCGCAAAGTCACAATGAATTCTTCCCCATGCTTTGTCTGGATATGGCCATGTCGTTAACAGGGTATGTGAAGGTCTCTTTCTTTGAATTAAACAAATTTTACAATTATTAATATTTGGCCACCAGACGTATGAGCAAGCAAACATTTTGATCTTTACAATACCTAAATGTATTACTTTTAAACATCGGAACGATCGGCATTGTCCATTCACTTACTTCGACTGGCTTTAGGTACCCCAAATTTACTAGTCTATCTAACTCTTTTTCAACTAGCGGTTTTAACGCATGTGCTACATGTCTACATTTCAACGCTATCGGCCTTGCACCGTCTTTGAGATAAATTTTAGATTCACTCTTGTTGTACAAACCAGGTGTTTCGCTAAACAATTCGCTGTATTTTTCGCTCAATACATCAGTTAACTTTTCAATATTTAGTTTATTTATTACACTCACATCTGTATCACCTATTTGCAAAGGCCATAACCCAAACGCCGCTAGCCATTTTGTATCTATTAACGCTGGGCCCGAACCAGTTAATACAAAGCATTCCAATATACGTTTGATTTTTAAATTCAACAACAAAATTCGTTAATTTCCCTATCGATTGCAAAATTTTCTCGTCATATGTTTGCAGTTTCTGTCCTGTTTTTTCAATTTTACAATTCCTAAGATAGTTTACATAGTATACATTAGAAATTACAGTCGCATAAGTTAATATATACTCATACATCGGATTACCTTCGCAATCACTTGAACACTTTTGCTTAAACCCTTGCTCTGCTTTATGTTCATTATTCAAATCACTAATTTTCAAGCACAAAAAATCTTCTTCGTGTACTTTCCCTGCAGCTTTTCCGTCGCAAGACGTACTGCAATCGACCGTGTTGTATGCTGCCTCTACGTTGCCATATTGCTGGATCAGCTGGATGCGCTGTTGTTTTTGTTCGCTGTTGGGCCCCTTGCTTCGACAAGCTACATTCAAATCAACTTTCTTCTTACAGCCATGACAAGTATATTCTTTGAATCTGCAGACGTTTGCTGTGTGGTTTGGCTTACTACAACAGTAACAATTCATTTTGTCCTTATCCTGTTGATAGGATTGGATTTCACTTTCCTCTAGTATACTTTTACCACTCGGATTTTCACTTTCTTCTTTAATTAATTCTCGTAATTTTTTCCGGAACGTATAAAAATTTTCACCTTCTTCAACTTGAACGTTACGTCCTTGCAATTCAGCTATTAACTCTTTCTTTTTTAAAGTTTGTACCCAGCTTGAGGTTCCCTTATTCGACATTAATACCTAGCAATCAAATTGACACTTGCCGATTTACACCAACCGACATCAATTAGTTTTAGCACCTGGCTGCCAAAACAACTCAAAAAACACTTGATTGACACGTGCGAGCACCTTCCTACTCGCGAGTTCACTGTATTACGCGACACCTTGCTGCCGCGGCCACGTGGTGGAAATCTAACCTGATTTATGCACACACTGATCCGTTATTATCTCGTGCATTCTCGTCGCCATTGTAGTGTATCTGGTATCAGGTTAAATAATTAGTCGTGGTTGTGCAATTAACAAGTATAATATTTGGTTCGGTTCGGAAATACTGAATTACTTGAGAGTCTTTTCCGTAATCGGCCATGCGGTGTCTGCCTCAAATTCGGCGCGACTATAGCTGTTCGCCTATATGTGCGCGGACCCGCGTGCGCAGCTGCTCACGTCATTTACACATACGGCACGCACGCATACACTACAGTTTGTAAATGTATATAGTTATGGAGTAGATTACTGTACATTCTCGACAGTACGTAATATCTTCTGTTGTTTTGTTGATACAGGCACAATATACCTGGCGAAATATTTATGGCTTCTGTAAGCACAGTCAGCTGATGTTGGTTGTGTTTCGTCCATTATTTACGTGGCGTTTTATCCCTGGGAGTATCGTTCGTACTATGAAGATAACCTGATGAAAGAGCACTGTAGACCTGAAGGAACAAGCAGCAAGAATAGTGCTGCTAATGGTGCTTTGGCAATGTT
Source organism: Andrena bicolor (assembly GCA_960531205.1). NCBI lineage: Eukaryota > Metazoa > Arthropoda > Insecta > Hymenoptera > Andrenidae > Andrena > Andrena bicolor. The sequence continues at coordinate 57,232,064 of OY482664.1, forward strand.
ATTATCGTCCTCCTAACAACACAATGGAGGAACCGGCGAAGAAGAAACAACGTATCGAAAACAATGAAGTCGAAAGGGACACGTTGTCAGATATCGAACAGTTGCAGAACAGCCTGCTGGCGCAATGCCTGTGCAACATACCCGAGAGTAGCCTGCGCAAACCGTTTACTAGCGGGGCGGTGGAAGCTGCCGACGGCACCTTTCGATCTACGCAATTGTCGGAGTGGGAACCCGATCAAACATTAGAATTTCTAAGCGCTTTACAGCTTCTGTTCGATTTGGCTATCAAACAAAACACCAGAGGCGTAATGTGTAGAAGAGTGGCGGATGTTTGTGATGCGCTGGCGCGAAACGAGCATGGCATTATAGATCAGATGATTGACTTGTCGTGTACGACAAACAAATTCATATCATACGCCGCCAGCACAGTTCTTGCGTCATTTTTTATTGTAACAAAGGAAAGTATCGAGGCGGCATGGCTAGAAAGACTCACGCAATCGTTAGTTAATACTCATTCTCCGAGTCAAATGCTGTTTACTTTGGACGTTGTAAAAAGAGTTGTAGAACATAAGGACTGTAGTGCTCATCCTCTCGAGGATACGGAGAGTTTAGTACCACCGTCGAATTGTAATACGTTGACGATATCAGACGCGGAAAGTTTTGATAGTACGCCTGTGAAAGCGATGTGTGTTAAAGCATTAGAGTCTAAATGGACTATACTAGTATCAAAGTTCGATACCATCCTTAGTTCGTATACGCCTCAGCACGAATCGGTTGTCATCACGTTCCTCGATCTGTGGGAGTCAATTATTTCGGTAAAAGCCAACTTGTCCGTCATCGACACCAAACTTTTCTACTCTCAATTGGATAACCTCGTCCTTCTTTTGAATGCCAATGTTCCCGGCGTGATTTGGAGACATCTTCTCGGTCTATTTAACGAAGTATTATGTTATGGAAGCACTTTAGCGTTGCAAGATGTACTTCCAGACGAGCCCTGCTCTCTTGCCCACTTGATTGTACGCGCTGTAAAAGATTGGAGGTTGCTAGACGCTCTACCGTATAGGCACGGTTCAGGAAGATTTGGAGGAGGTTCAGGAGACGGTGATCGTCCCCTTTTACAAAAGATCGTGCTTCTAGTTTTAAAAAGTGTCGCTGTGACTGTCAAAGAGACGCGCAGCGATTCTAGCGACTCCTCCTTGGGCTCCGAGGCCGAAGACCTTGATGCTGATATGGCAGTTATAGAGAGAAGTATAAGGGAGGTTTTGAGACAGTTGGATCAATGCGTAAAAACGCTAATGCCGTTCCATCCTGAAATGCCTCTGTCGCAGTGGGTGGTGCAAATGTTTCACGATCAAGATGATTTCTTGATCGAAGGCATGGTATGTTGTTTGGACGTGGCAGTCGGCCTATTTTATAGGGGACCTCCGCAAAATGATCTTGGTCATATGCTCAGTCCGACCTTAACTTTCGTACAATTTATACACGCTGTATCGCACGATCCAGATGTTCTGCTTGATTTACTTGTCAGCAATGAAACCTGCTTCTTGTTATACTTGTTGAGATTCTTGAAGTACGTGAAACGAAATTGGACAGAGTTCGTCTCTTGTTGTGGCAGGGAGCTAGATGATACCATGACAATATTAATAAGACTTCGCTTAGCAATTGATAGACTAGTGTCTAAAGCTCTGTTCCCTTATAACATAAATCCAGTTCTACGTTTGTTAGAAAAATGCGAGTCCTTCTATGAAGGCAATATAGAGAATTAATTGATTGTATGATAAGCGTGAGGTTCAAAATTCAAAGTGGCTGGATGGATGTGTACAAACTGTAAGAATGGGAAAAAAGCTTATTGACTGGCTTGTTTTATCAGCCAGAAAATATTACGAAATTGTACAGTCTCATTAACTTGATTTTGAAAAATGACTGAATTAAGATACTGACTCGTGTAGTATTGACTACTTAGATTAATGGTAGAAGAATGCGAGGTTTTTTTTATTTATTATATGTAGCAAAATTCTATTCATTCAGAGATCCTATCAAATTTCTACCGAAAGATAATATTTTGCGTTTCATGGTCGAAGTATAAATGGGTTGAAGTAGTACAAACGTTAGCTAAAATTATATGCTTCACGATGAAATTGCACTTTTATGGTGCTATGAAACTATATTTGCCAAAGCACCATTGGGAATAAATTAAAATTGTATACTATTAGAATAATATTTATGTGTATACATAAAACTAAATGTACAATTTGCCAGTCGAATAGAATTCTGTAAGTTGAATTCTAATGCGCACAATTATATATATATATATAATAGGTATTTCTGTACATTATCTCGTTAAATTTACAGACGAAAGATATTGAATCTTAAAAGCAGTCTTTTATCTTTTAGAAGTGCACGGTATTAAAGCATTCGTACACATCTGTGTATTAAATTTATAAATTGTCCTTTCAATTCCATGGCAGAGGCATTAGTAAAATATTTAACTTTACGATTTGTTAATTGAAAGTATGTGAACAAATTCGACCGAGTTTGTTATTTAATTGACATTGTAAGAAGATCTTTAAGTCTTTTTTTTATCTTGTCCGTATACTTATATGCGTATACAGATGTACAATTGAATAATGTCTGTCGAGGCAGAACATTATTATATTATATTGCCATGATTTATTAACATTGTATAAATAACGATATTGTATAATACCGAAAGCATATACATAAATGCAATGTTACTGGCGAATATTCGAAGTCGACACTGAAATTGATGCCAGTATTAATAAATTATTTCATCCATATGGCAATCATTGCTCCTAAGTTAATGTTAAGAGCAATATTTGCCATGGATATTTTGGTATACCCGACAAATTAAGATATTTGTATATAACAATTGTAATGTTAATTATCCGTTACTTTAAGATTAACTCTGTAAGTATCATACATGTAATACACTAAAAATATACATATTTTTACTTTTATAATCATGGTGTAATTTTATTTCACATTTCCCATCGCGGATTCTCGCGATAACTTTCTAAATTTCCCATGCGACGCAACAAATGTAAATTACGACGAATAGATTATATATGAAAATATATAATTTATTATATCTGGTCGGTATTTATTTCTTTCTCTTTCTTCTAATAAATTGTAATGGCAAAATATGTTTAAATTTAAAACGAATTGGTCGGCATTGTAGGCTTCATGTAATGCGACATCTATTGCCATTTACCATACATTACTATTTCCGTAGATTGTGTAGATGAAAAAATCATATGGTGTTGTATTGTGACAGTGTATGCGTCAGTATGCGTATGTGGTAACCGGAGGTATATGTAGCTTGCCCCTGTTTCCTGTGTAAGTACATTATATTTTTACTTCACCATTCATTTCATTAATTAATAACAATTAAATTTGTCTGTTAATCGAAGGTTTCGTGAAAATGGAGCTCCAATTGTTGGAAAATATAAAGAAATTTGGGTAAGTGATCAGAGGTTATATCTATCAGCATGTATGTGTTTTAAAGGAACTTGTTTTCTACATGAGTTCATTTAGATTCAATAAAATGTAATTCTGATACTTAATGCAAATTTCAGTACTCCTAATATCTGGCGAAATTTATTATTATCCAGGTATAATGGGGAGCTAACGGAAGCTACTAAATTCATGGAGTCCTTGAAACAGGGCCCGAAATCACCAGAATTTACAAAACTCGTAGCCTGGATCGCGGATGAAATAGCAATACTGAGCGACATGGACGAAACTATCCATTCGATAACGTCGCCAGACGATTCTAGCTCTTTCCTATTAGAATTAAGTTGTTTTCTTAAAGAATTAGGATGTGTGAACGAACGATTAATGACTGGCAATGTGAACGAGCGATTGGGGACTGAACAGGATAGGTTTGCCTTATTAGATTTTCTAGCAGCTGAATTAGCAGCTTGCAGATTAATAGAAGCTAGAAACCAAAAGGCTTCGACTTCCATGGATATCGAAGTTGTAAGTTATGAAAGTAATGCTGGAATAATTATTCTACATTACAGTGGTTTCCTAAAATAGTATGTAATCCTTGCAGGAAGAAAGTGATACAGCGAAAGATCTGAAAGATATGTTAATAGCGTTAAATTTTGAGAAACCGCCGGGCGATATCACTGCCGAGAAACTTTTCTCGAGACTGGAAGCCAAATTGTCTGAAGTGTTAAAAACAGCTCCACGAGAGCTGGTAGGTGAACCACTAGTTACTAATGAATTCACGGAAAGAGAGTGGAAAGATCTGGAACTCGTACAACAAGAGTTACACGATGAATATAGAATGCGTCGTGATATGTTACTTAAGCGACTCGATGTAACAGTACAATCCTTTTTGGTAAGTTCAAGTGTATTACTTTCGATTAAAAATGATGGAACTACATGAATTGAAAAACGTATTATTTACGCTTTCGTACACAGTGGTCGGACAGAGTGAAATCTCGAGAAGCCGAATTAACTAAACAGTACGAGGAGACTAGGAAATTTTTAAGTGCAGAACCCGATATTGCATTTGCCGATCTATTAGCAGCGAGAGATGATATCGCGATAATGGAGAAGACGAGCAATGCGAGTGTAAGGAAAAATACTCGCAGCGAAATCAACTCAGTTATAATAGGCGATGTACCAGACAGAGGTGGAAGAGCGTACGAACAAGAGCCGCCGCCACCAGAAATGCCACCATGGCAGAAGGACAGAGTACCAGGACCTTCGGCTGCTGGGTCAGTAGAGATTAACAGAAATAGTTCTATTTAGACACAGAATTTTAGAACAGATAAATATAATCTTTCGATGTTGTTAATTTAGCGGAGGTCGCGGAGGTGGCAGAGGAGGTGGTGGTTATAGAGGAGGGGGAGGAGGAGGAGGAGGAGGAGGAGGTGGTGGTGGTGGTTATAGAGGAGGGGGAGGAGGAGGAGGAGGGGGAGGAGGAGGAGGAGGGGGAGGAGGTGGTGGTGGTTATAGAGGAGGTCGTGGAGGAGGTACCCCTAATACCTCTTCCAGTGATAGTAGAGGAAGCTTTGCCGGTGGTAATTCTAATAGGGGTGGAGGATATGGAGGTGGCTTCGGAGATAATAAAGTTCAGGGTTCCAACAGTTCCTCCAATAGTGGTGGATATGGTGGACAAGGAGGAGGGTATGGAGGAAAACAAGGAGGGGGATATAGTGGAGGGCAAGGAGGTGGACAGGGTGGCAGATATGGAGGAGGACAAGGTGGCGGATACGGAGGAGGACAAGGTGGTGGATACGGAGGAGGACAAGGTGGCGGATATGGAGGAGGCCAAGGAGGCGGGTACGGTGGCGGACAAGGAGGCGGGTATGGAGGACAAGGAGGTGGATATGGAGGGCAGGGAGCTGAATATACCGGGAGCCAAAGTGGAAGATATAGCGGAGGACAGGGTGGTGGATACGGAGGAGCACAAGGTGGTGGATATGGAGGAGGACAAGGGGGCGGATATAGCGGAGGTCAAGGAACTGGATATAGCGGAGGACAGGGAGGAGGATATGGAGGCGGAAATAACAGTTACAATACAGAAAACAGAGATGGAGGTAAGCAAGGGATAATGGATTTCATGAGTGAAAAGATGCTGTAGGCAATTCTACTTAAATCATTGATTATCACTACTCTGAATATTCAGGATATGGTCAACGATACTCTGCACCGCAATCTGAGGCTAAAGGTGGACAACAGTATCAAAGAGGTGGTGGTGGTGGCAGAGTTCAAGGAGGATGGAATCAAGGAAACACTTCCGATAATTATCAACGTGGTGGATATAATCGTGGTGGAGGCAGGGGAGGGCGACAGTACTGAAATAGCATATGTAAAATATTATTATTTCGTCATAATGATGATCCTAAAAAAGGTTGCATCACCAAGCGTAATATCGCTGAACTTCTGCATCACAAACTAACACTTAATTATTCAAGTAGTTGGTGTTATTTTCTCAAGTGCTATATAGCATATAAGACAAATAAGAACCTCACCTCCAGAGACAAAAAAATTTATTAAGTTTCTATATTATTTTCGAAACATGGAAATTATTTGTAGTATTTGTGACAATGATTATTTATATACTACTTTGTAATGTTTTACACTGTCCGAATTGTTGTTTGCGGCTACGTAATTGTATTTGACTCTTGTATATACGAATTTTTTTTGTACAATGGAGCACTGAATTTGCTAAAATTAACAGTGTATAATTAAGGTAATATGCGTAGCGATTAGAAATTGATGAACTGAATTATTTAATTGTATAAAATACGTTACTTAATACAGATTGCGTTTATACATTGTCAGCGGTTGCGCGTGTTAATTTATATTGCGTATGAGAATATATGGTATGCATATACAAACACGAGCTTGGTAATTAACAAACTGAATTGAACTTTGAAAGTTCGCAATACAATGTAAGGAAATTGCAGGAAATTTAGCGTTTTCATTTATCGTCAGCTGTAATGGAAACAGCACCACCCTCTCTACACTCCCCCTGGTCCATGGCCGCTCAGTGTCCTTTTAACAGCCGTCTGCAGACTACACGAATTCGATACATATACGAGAAAACAAAATGCCGACGAGTGCTTTCTGGATGAATCGTTGCGTTTACCTTGTTTCGTTCGCATTCGAATGCCAGAAGTTTCGCGGCATGAGAATATTAAACTTAACATTAATGTGATTTGATATATTTGCTTATACATTTCGCGCAACCACGTCGCAGTTTACAAAACGCTGTAGCCTATGTGTCACCTCAGTTCTAAACGTCGGTGTATTGTCAGTTAAAGTGTTATTTTTTTTACAAGTGCCGTTATCGATCAGTATAAAAAGAAGGATAGGTGTCATCGAGCAATGACACATTCGCAAGATACTTGATCGACTAGCATATCTCAGGTGTGTATGTACTGGCCGATACGCGCATTTAATTTGTTGCTAACGTTGTTTCGTGGAGACAGATCGTACGAGTTAAAATTTATTTACAGACGTGTGTCGTTTATATACGTATCAGGCAATAAATATTCATAGGAATAAATCTTATAAATATTGAATCGTCTGTGCAGTAAATTATTTAAATATGAGGTTGTTTAAGAGTACTGCTCGTTGGAGAGCAATATTTAACCAGATTTCAAATGCAAGGTACTGAAAGGAAATTACATACGTGAATCGCAATCATTGACAAAAGAGAAGGATGTCTGGCGGAGAAAGGAAGAAGCGTGCCTGCGACAAAGGGCAAGGCTGGGAAGAAGCGGGAGCTGAATTTTATCAGGAAAGCTATCCCGCAGCCATCGAGGCGGATTTACAGCAAGCATTACAAAGGGATCCTTCTCATATAGCCACTTTACTTCCGAGTAAAAAGTCACGCGTCGGTAAGTCTTCGTTGCGAATGATAGTTGCAAGTAGACGTGGTTAATATATATGTACAATATCTTGGTAACAGCTACAGCCAAACGAATACGTAATGACACAAAGACAACGCTGAGGAGACGCACTAGCACAAGGTCTCGGGGGACGACTACGTCGAGGCGCATGTCCGCGAACATCCATGACACGGCAGTGTCTATGTTACCAGACTTGTCTGAAAATTTGTCCAACGAAGAGCGCACATGGGAGGAGATAATGCAAATCAAGGCGATGCCTATATGCATGGCGCAGAAGATACAATTAAAAAATCAGCTACAAGTATGTTATACAATCGTAATCGGTGATGTAGAATTGTGTTAATATGTATTAGTAATAAACTACTGTATGCCTGTTTTAGAGTGCTACAAAATTAAGGTTGCAAGGCTTCGAACAATTCAAATGGCAGCGGAGGAAAGCTTGGCAACAATTTCGTATCAGAATGAAGGAGACGTATTCAAAAATGGAGCTGTGGAACGATAGCCTTAAAACAATTGGAGGAAACTTCGGAATGGGGATAGTAGCTTACTTTTTATTCATCAAATGGTTGATGTATCTGAATATTCTTATATTCGCGATTATATTCTTATTCATTGTATTGCCCGCAATATTATTGAATGTGCCGGAAGAAGAGTTGTGCATAAATTCTAACAGCACTCATAGCATATCTTGCTGTTCCGAGTTATACTGGAACGTAACTCAAGGGAGTAGTAGTATAACTGATATTGTACAGGACCTTGGTATTTTAGAATACACTTTATTGTTCTACGGCGCATACACTCACATGACTTATGACAATTCTGGCATATTTTATAATATACCGTTATCTTACATTTGCGCCACTATCGGCGTTTTCATCTTTAGTTTGATGGCAATTGTCAAGTCGGCTGCCAGAGGCTTCAAGCAAAGAGTTGTCGAAAACGAGGGCCAATTTTATCAGTATTGTAACTTAGTTTTCGGCGGTTGGGATTATTGTATACACAATGAAAAGGCCGCGTCTGTGAAGCATAAAGCATTATATAACGAGATGAAAGCATTTTTGGAGGCTGAAAGATTAGAAGAGGAAAGGCAAAATCGAACGAGAGAGGAGAAGACAAAATTTTTTTGTATGCGCTTGTTTATCAATTTAATCGTTTTAGCAGTGTTATGCGGTTGCGGCGCATTCATTTACTACATATTTAGATTCGCGTTCGATCAAGTGACACCGCAAGCAGTTCGAGCTTATAATGCAGGATACTTATCGTTACAAGGGATCGTTCAGTTGTTTTTTGAATTTCTCCCGTATATATGCATTGTCGGCTTGAATTTGGCAGTACCATTCCTGTTCAGATATCTGGTAACCCTGGAAAATTATAGTCCACCGTTTGTTGTACGGATCACTCTATTCAGGACTGTGTTTTTACGCCTCTCTTCTCTCATCGTTCTACTCGCGTCATTTTATAGACTAATTGCAAGTGAAATCTTGGATAATGAATGTACCGATAATGCTAGTAGACGGCCACTGTGCTGGGAAACATTTGTAGGACAGCAGTTTTTTAAACTTTACATCACCGATATCTTCCTTCAGTTTTTCATGACATTCTTCGTGAATTTCCCGAGGTCATTCATAGCGAGGCATACGGAAAATAAGGTCCTGCGTTTCTTCGGGGAGCAGGAGTTTGATTTACCAAAGAATGTGTTGGATGTTGTCTACTTGCAAGCCGTTTGTTGGCTAGGCTGCTTTTTCGCGCCTCTATTGCCTCTGGTTACAATAATCGGTACATTCTTCTTATTTTATATCAAGAAGTTTGCTTGCTTAGTAAACAGTACCCCGTCGAGTAAAATTTACAGAGCGAGCAAATCGAATTCATTCTTCATGTTCATCTTACTAATTTCTTTCATTTTATCCACGATCCCAGTCGGGTATTCTATAGCAGAAATAATGCCATCCAAGTCCTGCGGCCCGTTCAGAGGTTTGAGAACAGTGTGGGCGTTATTATTTCTAACGTTCTCACAGTTTCCAAACTGGCTTCAATCGATTTTATATTTCGTCGGCACCGCTGGATTCGGGGTGCCAGCATTTATCATTCTTATTCTACTTTTATATTATTATTACGCCGTGTCAGTAGCGAACAAACACATGGTTACAGTTTTGAAGAATCAGTTAGTGCTGGAGGGTCACGACAAGCAATTCTTACTCAACAGATTGAGCGCTTTTATTAAGCAGCAACAAGATCAGAACAAGTACCACCAAGATCAGACAAATGAATTAGGCACATTCTCATAAGCAAAATTACAAAAAACAACTCTTATGCAGCTGCTTTCGAAAAGCACAATTAGCCAATGTATGATACGATTATCCATAAGATATATATATATATATATATATATATGAGTCATTTAAATTAATCTAATTTATCTTTGCCTTTTGTGCAACGACAAGACTGTCCAACTTGTTTTATTCTTTGTTTACATATTCAAAGAGTGGTATTGAAAATACTTCCGTTGATATAATTATATAGTATTTAATTAAAACGATAATTCCGGTACAGGGTTTTACAAAAATTGCCAATATGTACAATATTTGCATCGTAACGTTTGCATTTAAAAGTACCATTCCACTGCCAAAGAATTTTGATAAATTTTTTGCGATTAGTTCGAGTTTAATTTTAAAAGGATATAAATCTTTTATTACTTTGCTGGTACGCATGATCCCAAATATGTTAAATAAAGAAACACCTAAAAATCAGGGTACAAAACGAAAACCGTGCAATAGTAGGAAAAGTTGCAGATTATTCACTATGTATGCGTAGCTTTAGTAACTATAAAGGATCTAAGATGCATTCAAAAGGAGTAGTACTGCCCTCCTTAAGTAAAATGTCCTATCTAGCATTTTTCCATTTTTCAAGAAATCTTGAAATATTTGAAGTTCCACACGTTTTTTAGTAAAGTAAAATTAGAAAACCCTACGTGCTTGGTAGAGATTTAGAAACAGTCTAATTTATTTATTTTTTTACGTGGATGGCACAAAGAAAATGATAAAACATCAGTTTTCTCGGACGTTTCGAAATTCTAGATAGAAAATTTTAACTAACGAGGGCAGAGTAGTAGTAGTGGGGATGTAAGGAAATTCTTTTTAAAATGATCTTTGTAAGACGGTAGACAGAATAGTATGATCGGCTTTGTTTCGGTAGTGATACGGAATATTACAAACTCACCTTTTAATTTTATAAATGAATATTAGGGTGCTTTCGCTAAAATGAAGTGAAGTGAAGTGATATATGGTGGACCTATTTTTAGATTAGCCGAGTATTAAAATTGTAATGCAGTTGTAAATAGGTTTTGTAGGTTGATTACAGGATCTGTAGAGATAAGAACATATTTTATGGTGGGGTGTTAAATATTTCTATTTTTAAAATAGACGCTTTCTTTATAATAATGATTTTTATTTTAAATCTTATAACTCTGAAAGTGATTGCATAAAATTTATTATATATAGAAATTATACTTAACATCTCTCAAAAGGGATATTAAGTAAATTTATTCGATCTTAATTTCCGAGTATATCGATCATTTTGTAGCCTAAAAGGTGGAGAACTTCTTTCATCATTTGACACTGCCATTGTACATGAAAACAGAATTACCTTAACTTTTCTATTCATATACGTACATGCATGTATAAAAAGTCTTCGTAGGAATTACATATATATGCAATACTTCTTACAAATAACCATTAACAATTTATAGGACTGCCAATGTACTTTACATAGTTTCAAAGACAATGCATTTTATATGACTTTTATACAAACATGACCGCAAGCAGGTGCGTGTTTAATATCGCATGAATACAACTTTAACTAAGAGCCATAACCATCGACTATTAATTTATGTTTATTATTCTATTTCTCTCGTACTATTAAGAACAGTATTAAATAAAATATCTAGCTAGTATACTTAGCGACGTAACGCGGAACAAGGGAAATATCTTCTGTACCAAAAAGATGGATGCTCGCGTCTTTATTGCGACTTTTGTATATTTGCAAAAGTAAGGAAACAAAGTAAGAGCTAGGTATGATATTTATCCTACAAAAGACTGCACACCTTCGAAACGGCTTTCCTAATTACACCAAAGATCATTTGCGACGTTTACGTATTTCATAAGGAATTATAAGATGTCTGTTATGTACGACGGAAATATATGCTCATGATACAAAATATGGTTAATAAACTATAATATGTATATAAAATATTTCTTTTTATTTATCTTTATATCAAAATACAAAAATCATTATAATTTAATTATGTAATTGGATTTTGTATGTCTTGCGTTGAAATTTATCGTTTTAACTATGGTTCTGTAGAATGTAGCTGGAAGAATGTATCACGATTGAGTCTTAACTGTAAGCGATATAATATTATAGCAAAGGGGGGGTTTCATTTAATTAGCATCTGTTAACTTACTGCCTCAGCAATATCAATCCAGTCGAGTGCTGCTGCTAAAGCATCATTTTTAGATGGCAATTTGTCATAATTCCAGTAGGTGAAGGATGAAAATGTTCCTGTAGAATACAAATTGCGTTCTACATTCTCCACCTCTGGTTTCTTGCGCTCGAGGAACGTGATGCCTTTGTATCCAGATGGTATTGTTATCTTCTTCCCTTGCAGTGGATATCCGCGAAATGAAGAATTGTAATCTGCGTACAAGTAATTATCATTTTAACCTTAAACTCGTCTACAATAAAATCGCGAGTTTCTCGGAGAAAAGTTATACAGACTATATAGTTATCGATTTAAATAATGCTTCGTGGTTTAAATGAATTAAAACTATTACACCCGCGCGAGAAATTATCCTTCACATACAAAACGCTTCCATAAAGATAAAACAGAAATTTAAGGGACTTACTTTCATCGTCAATTTTCTGTACATAAGGCGTGAAGTAAGAAGAAACGTTGGCAGACTCGTTGCCATGAATTTTGCACGGCATTAAATGCATCACGTTCTCCTTTTCCTCGGATAAATCATGTTTCATATGCAAACGAATAGCCATGTTTAAACGAAAATGGCGCTACACTTATTTGGCGGGAATACGTTTAACGTTTAGGGATATTTTTTATATTAATCATGACAGAAATACAATAATTTATCAAGCCTATTCATTGCAAATTCGGCCACAATTTAAACCAAACACCATCGAGCAATCACTTTCTTCCATGATTCTTAATTTTTTCAAGGTATATATTTCTCTACTTCGAGATAATCAATCATTGAACCAAAAGTGCGCATTAAAAACAAACTAAAATGAAAATGTTCAACAGTTTCGGACCGTTGTTGCTTTAAATTAGCGAACATTTCGAAATACAATAATTATTAGCGAATTATATGTCGAGCAATCTTTAGTGGGGATTATCCCCACTCTCGTTCGAACGAATGAAGTGGGGCAAAATCTACCACCGTTGCGCGACGCGCACACGTAGCGTCAGTTGCAGTCGATCGTTTGTTTCGAGTGGGTCTCGTGATTTTCGCCAGGAGAAAAGTTCGGTGCGAGCGAAGCGTTTTTTTTCGCGAGCTAAAATAGTGTCCGCGTATACCTCGGTGGAAGGTACACACCGTGAAGAGTAACGCTATTGCGACTCGATCCTACTTTTTTCCTGCCCACGGACAGCTTTGATCTCCTACATTTCGACGAAGATGAGTACGCCGGTGAAGAAAGTGCCCATACACCTGCAGGTCAGTCGCAGCCGATCATCTTTTATCTTTGCACGCTGATTTTACTTTGGCGAGAGCTCGTTTGCCACCGATCCAGCGCCGCTATCGTAAATAAATGGCGTAGAACAAATCGTTCGGACGTAGATGTAGGTGGAGCGAATTGAAGATGACCGGCATATTTACTGTTACATGTAGCACTGATCAAATGAATCTCATTATATATTCCCGCTTTCGTCGCGATAATTTATGTTCCGAGAGTTCCAGTCTCGCACCTTTTTACACTTCTATTATATTACCAATGGTCTCTGTATTGCTACCTTACCCTTGCTGCCTGCGGTTGTGTTACATAGTATACTTTATCTTGACAAGGCAGATTGCATTTTCACCTCCTCTACTGCATGGAATTGTATTTGTTCAGTAATCCTCGCCGGTGAATATTGCCGGGGCAAAGTGTTACATAAAAATATATCCGGTTTGACGTAACATTTTATCCGCATTATGAGGTATCAGTTGCTGGCGACCCAGAGAATGTATCTAGCCGGCAAGTAATCGCCCGATAATTAATATCGCTGGAGAGCAAATCGTATCCCATGTAACTGTAAAGTAATCAGACGCCAGTGTACGCCCGTGGATGAAACCGCGATTATTACAGTAAACCCGAGTGGTACAATCTTTCGTGCCGTATCAACGTTCATTGGACTCTGTGCTACATCGATTTTTCACTCTCGTGCAGAACGATCTACACGGCATTCCCGTAAAATGCCATTACCCTGCGACATTGTTCCGCGGTTTAAATAACTCGACCCGCGCCATCGATAATTTCGAGTTGCGTGTAATGCGTAGAGTCGTTGAACTTGCGATCGATAACCCACGCAGGGGGTTCATTTCATTTTTATTACTAAAAAGCGAAATACATATCTGCAAGTAGGATTATATGTTTATTCACCCAATTTATAATCTTCGGTATCAGTGGATATATATATATATATATGCACACACACACACACACGGTATCTTCTTTGTCGTATCTTCTCCTATGCTACTGTTGACTGTCGCTTAGGTAAGTGGCACTGTTAATGTACAATTATGCGGAGAATCTTCGTGTGTTGCCATTGAGAGTGAATACAGTGGCAGGGGTGTATCTGCGTCACCATTAAAACCGAAAGTTTCGCCGCACCATCGGCAGCGATCGCAAGGTTGCTGCCTTATTGATCCAAAGCGTCTTGACGCCCAGCACCGGTCTATCTCGTAAAAGGAGCCAAGTATACACCTGCATCAAAATATAGTTGTAGACACGAGGCGTCGCGACGTGTCCATTCAACTTCGACACGTGAAATATTTTCGCGGTGTCTTCTTTCGGCCGACAGAAACGACCGAGGGGCACTCGATTTATTATGCGAATATTCTCTAATAAATTATATGAAACTGTTACCTTAAAAACACTATCGCACCGGTAACTATCCTTTTCTTTAATTGTTCTTGTTCTTAATGGGCTTCCGCAATTCCGTGAAATAAATTATTATTATTATTATTAATAATCCCTATTTGAGGCGGACCTTAAGCTTTCATCGAAATTTAATAGCTTCAGGAGCGAAATGTTTCACATTAATTGATAGTCTATTTTAATCGATCAATGTGTTACATTACTCCACGAATCTGTACACTTCTAGCTTCACTACTCGGCTTTTCCCGAAATTTAGATTCCGATTTTATAAAAAAAATTCTTTTTTTTTTGTGAAAATAGTCACGTTCATCTGGATTAGTCAGGCATAATGAACTGAGGCACCTTTTGTGATCCCAGAGTTTATCGTTCGAAAGTTTTCTGCTTTGTATATCAAGATTCTTCCCATCCTTAATATTTAGTATCCTCTTGGCAATCGCTCAGAAGCTCTAAAAGCATCGAATACTTAAATAACCGATAGTCATTTAAACAGCACCCTTTCCGATTACTCTTCAGTCTGTACTCAAGCTTCGCATCAAATTCTACTAAACCATAGGTAGCTAGGGGACGCTTAATTACTCGACTGCGTGACCATTTAATTATTTCCAGCAGTGCGCTCAATGTCCACGCGCGATCTGAGTAAACACCGTGCTACCAAAGGATCCGCCGGTTTATTCGACCAGGCAACCCCTAATTATTTCTAGCTGCGGTTACCCCTCTAACCAGCAGTTAACAAACAAAGTCAATAACGAGGAACTTTTTTGCTGAATATTGCTTTCGAGGATAAACCGCGCTGAGAAAATCGTACGCCACTGGGACGGGTCTGGCTAGGCAAGGGAACCGCGGGCAGCGCAGACGAATCAATAGTTCGTCGACACGACGCGACCTAAAGTCGGAAAAACCACGCGGGTCTCTGGATTTTACGAGCACGCGCTCCGTCGTAGGCCTACCAGGCGAGGCTGGCTCGGGATCGCCGATCTCTCCTCCGTTTCGCATCGAGTGTCTCTGGGGCCAGGCTTACGGGGGCATGGACGCTTTCCGCGAGTAAAAATAAACCGTGAATGTTGACTGACATTTTTGCCGCCGGCTTTCATCTCGATTAGAAGGAGCTTGATTTAGGGGGGAAACGAGCTGCTTCGCGCGAACAGACATTGAAAAGATTCGGGCCGCATGCGGGGGCTCTATGGCGTTGAATTGTAGGTGCGGCGGGTTTGGGAATCGATTCGCAGTCCCGTTTCCTCGGGTTTCAAAGGCTTGCTTAGTTCAGTTGGGCTTACTTATGTACGTTTACAATTAAATTTATTCTTCCCCGGAGCTTAATCTGGTTTGCTACCGGTGCTCTATATAGCAAGTGGCTACAAGGGGGAACCCATAGTCGTTTCTTTGTGTCACCGAGAACTTGACGGCAAATTTAGTCGGATGAAAGTCGGTCAGCCGAAATGCAGATTACTGGCATTATTCGCGGAGCATAAATAGACGCGACGGGGGAAGCCAGGTGCGACCTGCTGCTGTCGTTTCCGCGGCACTTGGCGTACGAATGGAAATTGGGGCGCGCGAGCTTTTCCATCGGCATTTTTACTCGATTGCGCACCTGCGATCTGAGGACCGATTGCACCTGACCGTGCTCTCTCGTTATTAAGTTTAAGCAAGATCACTTGGAACCATCTACTCGCCACGTAGTCGATTAATTGGGGCATTGAGAACAAAAACGGGCTAACCATATTGTTTTTTTTTTTTGCGAAATTGAGTTGGCAGCAATAGGCTGTACTAATCATAGAACAGTTTTTTTTTTAATATGCCTCAATTGTACCGATGCTTTAAAGGGTAAATTGTAGAGCATGAAACGGGGAATGGACGTTACATAAACTTGTTTTCTAAGTTACCACGAGTTAAAGGGAAGTGCATGCAGCACGCTATACTCCACTCAGGTTTTATCTAATCAGATATTTCCCAATATTAGAAACTCTCGTCCACTATCAATGAATCAAAGTGTCGGACACTGTGCAACCGATCGTCCCGATGTTTCTCCCATCTAAAGTGACAAAGTGGCGAAATAGGTACATATACTTGTCCTAAAACAATGGCCACGTGCCTGACAACCATCTTCGATTCCCCGGGACTGGAAAAATAAAGCCTGGCGAACGATGTTTATGTAACATTTTTTCCTCCTTTCGCGCCACACATTCTCTCTCTAAACTTTGCATACACAGACCGAGCGGCGGACTATGCTCATCCACCGTGAGCTCTGTTCCTCGTATATACGCAGGGATTGTCGCTTAAAGAAAGCGTTAAGAAAATGCGTCGTTATATAATGCTATACGATTCTCGGGCTCTTACGTTGCACGTATTAAATAGCCGAAATGTTATGCGCCGTTGGAGCCTGCTTGCCCGCCTCCCGTTCCTATTCCACGCAAGAGGAACTAACGTTCGATGGCGATTCGTGTTAAAGCTCTCGGTTCGCACAGGTCATCGACGCAGCGCTAGAAACTTGAGGTTTCGCTCCATAACGGCTCGGCCGAGGAAAATCCCTTTTCCTCCGTGAAAGTGGTTAATTATCCGCGTTTTAGCGGGGGTACCAAAGAAGAAATCTTGTTTTAATTGGACCGCGTGCGAAGTGGAGCGCCAGAAGGATCGACGAGGTTTCGGCGCACGCGACCACGTTCGACGAGAACGCTTGAACAAATTTTCTATAGAGCCCCGGGGGTCGGTGGACAGATGGGCGATGGTTCGCGGCTCGAATCCACGCGATAAGAATAGAGCTGGTGATCCGATCGAGCCGCACGCCGATAGCATCTTCTATTTCGCCTATGCTCGCGTGCAGACGAATTCGAGGCGCACAGCCGGGAAATGTCCGGCGGAGGTATCGATTTTGCCGGGAGCGTATTTTCCCCGGGGGAGTGGAGGATCCGCTGGCGCCGCGGTATTCTTCGCCTTGCTCTCTCCCTTATTCGGTAATCCCGAAATACTCTAGGGCGGAATTGAACTCGCAGTGTCAATAAACCCTGCGTCAATCGGTATTCGTATCGAATATACTTACTACTTAGGGTAATGCGGAAGACATACCAAACGGATAATAAAAATACACGAGACACGCGGGGATTAATGGACCATATGTAGTTGACGCACAGTGGGAAATATTGTCATCGCCGCAGCAAGTTGAAAAGAATCCAGAGAAAGGAGCTCAGAGACCGCGGACCAAAGGACTTTCGACAAACCACCCCTAGGCGTTCCCCATCCGGGCGAAGATAAAAGGCTGCAAGGGAGGAAGCTTGCCAGGGGAGAGCAAAAGGACAATCCATCGCTGCCACCCACGTTCCACAAGCGAGCGCAGGGTCCGCGCCCTTTGCGACGCGTGGCGCAACAAACCCTCCCCGGGTCTCCGCCCCGTGAAATTGCTTCGACCCCGGCGCACTGGATCCTCTCGTGAAATCGATCCCTCCAATCTGCCTCTCTAAAGCGTCGCAAGGTGTAGTTCGTTAAATCGGTTTTGCAGGCGCCGCGGAGGGAAAGGTCCCGCGATGAGCGTTCCCTGCCTGCGCGCAGAGCGCTCATCCCGTGCTAGAAACGGGTATCGAGGCTACGACCTTCGGGGCAACGAGGATGGAATCCAATATCGAGGCCCGCTCGCCGCGATTCACGTGGGCGGGGACCTTGCCATCATCCCCGCGGCACTCGTTATTAGACGCGGGCGGACATGTGCGTTTCATGTGTCGGTGAGACATCTCTGGTCGGGTATTTTCAGCGAGCAGTCCGCTGAAAATACGCTCCCCGTACGCCGCTCTGATTTTTAGGAAACGAAATCCACTCGCGTGCCACTCGGCTCGCGGCGCTTCTTACCTCCACTTTAATGTTCACGCCGTAAGGACGTCTGGATGTTGGAGTGCCTCGTGGCTACGGTGGAAAGCGGACCGAACAGATCTGCGCATCGCTCGCGTTACGCAATCGAATTAGTTAATTAACTCAGGTAATCTCGAGGGGAGTCGCAACGACGCTGACGAGAGGTTTACATGTTCGCGATGTATGTATAAACTGACCTAATAAGTCCGGGAGAAGCGCGACGCTTTGTTTGCCGAATCTGGGGACGTGTAACGGGGAACGTGATTTTCTTAGGCGATTGTATGGTAATTGCTGGGTGGATGGAAAACACAGAGTTTTTCATTTAAAGAGCACGAGCTGGAGGAGAAACCTCCGTATTCTTTGGAATGGAAAGATGCATCGCTGGGCACCTTTGCCGAGTGCTTATCAGTCGGAGCACATCGCGTACTGCTCTAAATCCAGCATTGGCGGAAGTGCGTGAAGCGTAGCTTCTATTATATACTGATTGGTATACCATAGCGCGGAGAGCAATACACGCACGTTAATCGTCTGCGCCGGATGTCGGATCCGACGCACGTTGCAAACGAATATCGAGGACAGTGTCCGGTTGCAGGTTCGGCCACCCTCGGCGAGAACCGATTAGCTTCCAAGGGGCAAACGTTCGTCGGCTGAGACGCTCGGAAGAGATTTTTTTCCCTCAAGAAAGTAACAATCTCGTGAAATCGGCCACGATGAAAGTTGCGCGAACGATCCAGGCATATCCATCTACATTTTCTAGCTACTAAGTAGATAAGCATATGTATACCGTTTAAACCTCGGCGCTTTCGAGCCCATAAATCGTTCGTAACATCTGTTCCCCCACTCCTCTTTGCTCCTTCTTACAAATTCCATTAACCTCTCCGGCAAGCATGAATGCTGGCTGCATTGCGTACAGCGTACACTTGTGTTTCCATTTCTTTGATCGTTTGGAAATTGTACGCAAGCCGATATTGACCGTCGGGTGTTGTTTTCAGAGCGCGCAGAACAGGCTGCTGATCAAGAACGGGAAGGTCGTGAACGACGATGGGATCACGGACAGCGACGTTTACATCGAAGACGGTGTGATCAAGTGAGTCTCGTCGCATTTCGCGCGACCCCCCGCGAGTTGTAATTACAGGACGTGCTTACGCAATGGGAATGAAAACAAGACAGCACGGCCGACTATTGCGTTTCGGCTCGCGAGCCAGTTCATTGAGCGTCGCGCTCCTCTGCTCGCTCATCGCCCGTTACCCAAGCCCCCCCCCCCCCCCCCTGATCATCCCGGGACACTTGGTGCCGCCGATGAAAGCAAACAGACTTTCAGATTTACGCCCGAACGATTAACATTCCCATTGAGCATTCCGCTCGCGTGTTTGCCCGCCGCTTTACGCAAGGCGAAACGCGATACACGCGGCCCGTTTTATCAATGAGCGGCCGGCGTGCCCGTCCGCGGCAGATAACACGCCGCCGGTTAGTGTAACATGTCAAGCAGCTGTGACATGCAACTGTCTAATAGACGTTCGAAAATCGCCGATGCGCGTTCGTGACGCTTGATTATCTGTCACTTAACGGGCGTGAACAGCTGCCCGCTATCCCTCTTGCCGATCATTCGCGGCTTGTCTAATGTTTGCTCGATCGTAACCGCGGGCTGTCTGCGCGTCGCGGCGCTAAGGAGACGGCGGGTTCCTTGGCTTTTGTCCCTTCGGCCGCGTGGTCCTTTTGCGGAGAGAAAAAGAGGGCCGATTGGATTGCTCGGTTTGGGATCGAAACCTTTTGTTTCCTTGGGCGCCCCCTTGCCGGTGCTTCAACTAGCCGAGCTGCTGGCCAATTCTTCTCTTACGAAAAATAGCGTAATCGGTACGATTGTCTCTGTATTCCTGCACTTAAGGAGTTATACCTAGTCAGGCGACCGAAAAGAGGCATATGTTTGTGAATTTTTTTTCAACAAGCGGAAGCATATACTTTTACAGAACTTTTTGCACTTGGAAGAGCAACATTTAAAGACCATTTGGTAATTTTTTCGTAGATAAATATTTACGTTTATAATAAAGTAACAACGCACATATAAGAAGCCTTTTTAAAAGTTAGGATCTGCGGAAACACTGTCATTTGGAACCAGATTATCTAAAATCAAAAGACCAAAAAGATTTCGTTAGTATATTAATGTATCCTCTGATTAACGGAGGGAATTTCCGTAATATTAAATTAAAACAAAATAGCGGCTATTTAAAGTTGAAATCCTGATTTTCTCGTGCAAACATCTCCGCAAAACCAAATTTTTAAAAAGGCTTCTTGGATGTCGGTTTTTACTTTATTATAAACGTAAATATTTTTCTACCACCAAATTACCAAATGTTCTTTAAATGTTGCTGTGTCAAGTGCAAAAAGTTCTGTAAAAATATACACTTCTGCTTTTTCAATAAAAAATTCACAAACATTCGTCTCTTTTCGACCGCCTGACTAAGTAGGTGTAACCCCTTAATTAGTATAATATACGTACAGTGATGAGAAACCCGCGGACCGCATTTGGTCCTCCGGCAAATGACCCGGGGACAGCGATTGTTTCAATTGTAAATCCATGTCGGAAAACAAAATTCACCCTACCCATAAATTAAATTTCTTTGATTAGTATATTTAAGTATTTATTATTAGGTTTCCCCTTTTGGCCGACTAGGGAGTAAAGAATGAACTGAAACCTAAGCAACAGGTGTCTATCGAGTGTTAATATCTCGCCGCGCGATAATGTCTGCGGTCTTGAATGATTTTTCAACCGCTTTAATTTTTAGAAAATGAAAGGTATCGCGACGAATCGCGAGCACCGTTACTTGTGCACCTGAGACGAGTGAAAGGGACCGATCCTCCTCGATCGACGTGCAATCTAATCGCGTTCGATCCTCCGCCGCTTTCGCGATTGCGAGTTCGATTAGTGGAGTGATGCGAATGTTGTTGTTCACAGGCAAATGGGTCGGAATCTGATAATACCGGGCGGCACGAGGATCATCGACGCCCGCGGGAAGTACGTGATGCCTGGTGGCATAGATCCGCACACCCATTTCGAATTGGAGATGATGGGTGCCAAGTCGGTGGACGACTTCTACCAAGGCACCAAGGCAGCGGTCGCTGGTGGTACGACCATGATCATCGATTTCGTCATCCCCATGAAGGATGAGTCCCTTCTGGAGGCGTACGACAGATACAGGGAGTCTGCCGATCAAAAAGTCTGCTGCGACTACTCCCTCCACGTGGCCATCACGTCCTGGAGCCCTAAAGTGAGTCCTGGAAACACCAACCCTGTGCGATACGATCAACGCTGCTCGGATCGACTGAATATACTCGAACCATCCACTGGGAGACGCTTTCAGTGGCGTAAGATTTTCAAACACACTCCTCGAAATTGATCATTCCTTTCCGAGCGAAAGTTTTACTCAAACAACACCTTGATACTTCCCAAAGCACACAAACGCTAAAGCACGGGAAAACTGTGCGCAGGACGCAAGCGCCTCGGCGTGTAAACACGCCGACGCCGCTGGAAGTGTTAATAAAGTCGAATACGGTGTCGCTGAAACTACTGCGACGCGAGGTCATCGTGCCTCGCACGGTTCACACGCGCTCTCCACTCTATTTAGCCAGCCAGAATGAGATAATTACCGTAACACGAGTCCTTCCTAGAAAAGAAAGCATGTCTAGGCACGTGACCCCTTTGCTCGCTGTACCCGAGTTCAGCAGCAGCATGGCTCCGTGGTCGTTGAGCACGGTCTATATTTCAAATTTCCATCGCCGACCAGCCGAACCCAGCAGCGGGGCTCCATTACCGCTGATTGTAAATAGAATTCGCGTAATTCGTTATTGCCGGTCAGAGCAAATTACCGGATAGCCGCGCGCGTAGTTGAGTTGGTCCGTTTTGTGGCGCGTCCATGGTCACAGGCGCGATTGAAATCCGCGAGGAAATTAACAGGGATGTTACGATCGACGACCGATTACCTCTGCTAGCTGAGCGTCGGTTAAACGGCGACAGTCGAATGGAGCGTCGGGCTTGGAGCGAGCGGGGAGCCGGCGGCCTAGATGTCGATAGATCCCGCGGCTGGTTGGGCGCCTCTAAATATGGGAAAAGCGACAAGCCCCCTCGGGGGGTGAATTGGCAAATCGTACGAATCTGGGCGGCTGCAGGCTGCGTCGGTAACCACCGTCGCCTAACTGTAATCGAGATCGTGAATGGAATATCGAACGGTCGATGAGGAAATCGCTGATGGCCGCGTACGGATGCATGTAAATCGGCGGGCTCCTTATTTGTGGCCGCTTGTCCGACTCCTCGTCCGTTCGTGCGCGGGGCGATTCTACTGGTTTAACGTTGCGGATGCTCGTTGCGCAGGTGAAGGAGGAGATGTCGATGCTGTCGAAGATGCACGGGGTCAGTAGCTTCAAGATGTTCATGGCTTATCGCGACATGTTCATGCTGAGGGACCCTGAGCTGATCGAGGCGTTTAAGGAGTGCAAGGAGCTGGGCGCCATCGCCATGGTTCACGCGGAGAACGGCGATATCATC
Source organism: Andrena bicolor (assembly GCA_960531205.1). Classification (NCBI taxonomy): domain Eukaryota; kingdom Metazoa; phylum Arthropoda; class Insecta; order Hymenoptera; family Andrenidae; genus Andrena; species Andrena bicolor. The sequence continues at coordinate 57,254,981 of OY482664.1, forward strand.
GCGGAGGTACGATGCGTGGCTGGTATGATTTACAGAGGGACGTGGGAGAGAGATCGAAGGGTTTGTTAGATCTGCGAGGTGATGTTTAGTAAATTTAAATAGGAAAAATGAATTTGATCAATTATTCGACTCGCCTAGTGTAATGCTTGTTACTACGCTTATCCGAGTGAGTGAGGGGCTATGAATCTCGGCACTGATTCAGAAGAGTTGCCTGGTACAAGTAGATTTAGCAATCTCGCGATATTCCTATGGATCCAGTGAAACTGTTTCAGAACACGAAACGGTTGCTCGATGCCGGAGTGACCGGACCGGAAGGTCACGAGATGTCTCGCCCCGAGGAAGTGGAAGCGGAGGCTGTTAATAGAGCGTGCGTTATAGCCAGCCAGGTAAGTCAAGGCCATCGAAATTATTCAATATCCACGACGGAAGTGAAGATTTTTTTTAGAAATCAGCTTTAGATTCGTCAGGTGTGCTTTGTCTGCTATTTCTGGCACGCTAGTTTAATGAAAAATCGATGCGTCGTAGTTTCTCGCGTGATTGAATGCCGATGAACGTACTATACTTTCTTTCTATGGCTTCAATCGTACCGCGTTTACGACGTACACCACCAAGACACAGACCGCCTAATTGAAATGTGTAAACTATTCGGGGCGAAGCTTAGCCCAGTGACCGTACAAAGCCTCCGTGCCATTCGAAGACGATTAGGCACTCTCTGTCCGGGTGGACCCATGATACTCGCATTCATACTTAGACACGCGCTCTCGTCGCCCTTACGCAAGGACAGGCGAGCCTGTTCTCTGAGCCCAAGTGTCGTCTATGTTGTATCGATCGTGATTCTGCATGCTTAGGTGAATTGTCCACTGTATGTAGTGCATGTGATGAGTCGTAGCGCCGCGGAGGCAGTGGAAGCCGCGCGTAAGCGTGGCGTTTGCGTCTTCGGCGAGACCTTGGCGGCCGCAGTTGGCACAGATGGCACAAACTACACGCACGAATGCTGGAAGCACGCCGCGGCGCACGTTCTGAGTCCACCTCTCAGGCCAGACCCAGATACACCTCTTGTGCTCCTGAACATGCTGGCCAAGTGAGTCCATCAACCTACCGGCCACCGTTCTCTCCCCTATAGGGGTCACTTTGACATCCGGAGCATAACGCACCCGGTGACCTTGGAGGCTTCGCCACCTCTGGTTACGCAGTTCACGCAGTCGGCGCTGTTTAAGGCTTCTAAGCACTCTTTTCTAAGCATGCCCCGACGCTTCATCGGCATCGCAGCTCTATGGGTTGCCACCGGTATCGATGGATCCTTGGATACTTTGATCAAGTTGACACACGTGTCAGCAGGATTTTGATCGTCGACGCGGGTAGCTACAATGCCGACGAATCGTTGAATTGCCAGTCTAAAGAGATCGCTTACACCCAGAAGCTTTAGACGGTTGCATAACGCGTCTTATTAGATCTTACACAATAAACAATTGATCGATTGAAAGATACCTACGTTGCAAGCTACCTTTCTCTGCTTTCGTGCTCGATTCGATACTTTCTTCTACCGCCGGGCAAAGTGAGTACCTTGCGCTTGATGCGAAAAGAGTTTCTCCGGAAGTGTCCGGCGATTAGCTCCACGCTGTTTACCGAAACCTACGCGGGACACGTTTCCACTTTGTGTTTAAGAGCGAGAAACGCGGCTCGTTTTCCAGTACGACCAGTCTCTCGGGCTGTGCTCCATTGATCGTGAATCGCTCGAGCATCGATCGAGAGAAAAGGCTGTCCATCAAGCTCGAGTTACACGCGAAATATAGGTCGCGGCTCTAAAGTGTAACAGTGACTCGGGTTGTCCGTGCTCACGCGACAGGCACCGAACATCCCCGATATTGCATGCGCCGGAAATTATATTTAGATGTTCCGCCGAGATTCTCGTGCATGCACGCCGATCGTAGCCGCAGCTAATGCTACGTTCCCTTTGCCCCGATTTCTTTTCTGCTCCGCGGATCGCTGTTGTACAGCTGGCACGATTCTCTGTACTCGACGTGTAGACGTAGTTGAACGTGTAGTTGATACGATAGTTGAACGTTCTATCTCTGCACGCGGCTGGGGGCACCCCGTGAACACGGCTGAAAAGTCACGATCGATCGTCCGAAGCGGCCACCAGATTGCGATTGAAATTCATTCGCAACGTTTCGATTCACCTCTGCACGATCTAGGTGGTTTAAATGAAATTACAATTTCAATTCCCGGTGGATCAGGCTCGGTCCCCATTCTGGCGATAGTAAGAGAGCTAAGAGTGAACGCCCATTTCAGCCGTGGTCGCGTCTCCAAGTCCGGCTAAAGTGATGGACCAGTGAGAGGATTAAACTATCGCGTTTAGGTGAATTGCCCGCTGTACGTAACGGCGGTGTCGAGCAAGTCCGCCGCCGACGTAGTGTCGTCGAAAAGGTCCGAGGGTGTTGTCCTGTACGGGGAGACTCTCGCAAGTACCGTGGGTATCGACGGTAGCGAGCAATACGGGAAAGATATCGCAAAGGCGAGGCGTTACGTTACGAGCCCGCCGTTGAGACCCGATTCCACCACACCTGCTTACCTAATCGAACACCTAGCTCAGTAAGTAGTCCAACAACACGATTCTTCATACGTCGTTCTTAAAGAGGCCCTCAAGGGTCCGGCGGGGGCTGCGATATTAAACAGAACACCTTCGTAACGTATCGAGACTGACGCTCGACCTACCCGAAGAAGGTTTAATCTTCTGTTGATCCTCGAGGTGCCGAGCGCCCGGCACTCGAGCGATCAACGGAGATCACGAGGCTGGAAGAGGCGACTGTCGAGGCAAAAGCTAACGCACAGCCGACCTGCCCGAACGTTTCCAACGTTCGCCCTCTCTTGAGTGCTTCTTCGGGTGTTTCGAGTAGTTCGCACCGCGAAAGAGTGAACGCGTTAGCGGCACGGAGATGGAGGAGCTCGGTGCGGTAGACCGACAGACAGATCGATGATGGAATAAGTTATATGTACTTGGTTGCGACACGTCCGTGCGTCCACGTCGCACGAGTATTCAAACGATGGCGATAAATTACGGTAATAAATTGGCACGCACGATGCAAGCGGAGCTATACGTAATTTTAATAGACACCGCGTGGGAAGTCGCTTTCATCTCTGACGGGGGAGGGTAGGGGAAGGGGCGATTGGACTTAATTAAACGGGCCGAGGAAAAGTCGTTCAGAGGATCATTCAAACGGTCAGCATTCGATGTTATTACGTTTCTCGCGCGACAGCGTATCATTTTTCTGGAAATTGCCTTAGCTTAAGAGATGTCAAGGTAGCCTTTCAGCGTCCCGTATTTCTGCTGCCCATCGCGGCACTGTTTGTCGAAACGTTGATCGAACGGGTGGGTTCCGGCAGGGACGGCCTCCAGGTCACAGGCAGCGACAACTGCACGTTCAACGGGGAACAGAAGGCCTTGGGCAAGGACGACTTCTCGAAGATCCCGAACGGCGTGAACGGCGTGGAGGACAGGATGTCGGTGGTCTGGGAGAAGGGTGTCCACGCAGGGATAATGGATCCGACGAGGTTCGTCGCCGTGACCAGCACGAACGCGGCCAGGATCTTCAACCTGTACCCGAGGAAGGGGGTGATAGCAGTCGGCTCAGACGCTGATATTGTCGTGTGGGACCCCAACAGGAAGCGTACGATTTCCGCCGAGACTCACGTCCAGGCCGTTGACTTCAACATCTTCGAGGTGAGCTACACGGTCTCGTATTAAAGCCGCTCGTAAACTCTTTGTTGTCCCCCGATGCTCGGATAAAACCGACCTGCCGCGGGCAGGAAATTCAATCAGGCCACTTTCGCGGCGAGCCGCTAGGAAAATAATCGATCAACGAACGGTGGATACGATCTGCTTTCAGGGCATGGAGGTGCACGGTGTGCCGGAGTACGTCATCGTGGAAGGTCGCGTCTGCGTGGACGAGTGCGAGCTGAAGGCTGTCCACGGGTTCGGCAAGTTCGTGGAGACGCTGAGCCACGGGGGCTACGTGTACAGCATGATCGAGGACAGGGAACAGGTGCGTCCACTCTGGCTAAGTAAACCGTTCGAGCGCGATAGAGTGCAAGAGCAAACAGTCGGTTACGCCTACGAACGCGATGGTGATGTCGGTTGTTTGTTCAGAGACCCCGCGGCGTGGCGCGAACGGAAGCCGAGGCGAAGAGATTCGCCGAGGAGGACGTGGCTATCGCCAGGGCCAAAGAGGAGGCCAGGGCGACTGCAGCTGCCCTGGGCAAGGCCCACCAGACGAACGGCACTTACGAGAGCCCGAAACCGAAGGTGAAGCTGCCCGACTGCATGCCCACGTTGCCCGATTCAGCTGTAGTCACTCCATCTTCCAAGGGCCCTCGGCTGGAGGGACAGAGGAACTTGCAAGACTCCACTTTCTCCATCAGTGGTGAGTGACAAGGACCCACTATTATCTTAGAATCTAAGTAGGAATTAACGTGGGAGATCCTTTAGTATATTCGTTCTACTGAAGGGAATTTTACGATTTCACCTGCTCTGCCCCTTTCAATCTTCACTCCGCCAGAAATGCTCCCATCCCGATGTGTTTTCGTTTCTCATTGCACCTCGAGCATGACGCCTCGCCTTGTCGCACCTGCACCCACTACAGAGATTGTAGGTATTATTGGAAGCGTGTTATCTGTTCGCAGAGGACGTCGAGGAAGGGAGAAGAGCCTGCATCCGCGTGAACAATCCGCCGGGTGGACGCAGTGCGGGAGGCTTTTGGTAATTTATGAAAGAAAGTGTCAAGGTCCGCTTTGCGTATAGGGATTTTGTTACGAAAATGAATCGGTGGAGATCCCCGTCTCCTACCATACTTCTCACCTTTCGCGTCTGATCCGCGCGTTCACCTTTGTTCCGTAATTCCGCGCGCGATCCGTCAGCCAGCTTTTCAGGTTTCGCTACTCACCAAATCGCTAACGAACATGTCGAGCCGTTTCTCATTTTTCAATCTGTTCCCCCCTCATCGATCAAGGTCTGTTCCATCAAAGGAGGATTCGGCAGCCACTGGTCAGTAGAGTGTGTGTACGTTCTCTCGCAAATCTTGCTGTCAACGCTCCATTTTCTCAGCTTCATTGTCGCTTCATCGCCGCACTGTGTACCCGTACGCTTCATCCATTGACCTTGGACCGTTTGCGCGCGCCCCTCGGGGCCTCGCGATTACTCCCCGTTCCGACGGAAGTCCACGTTTCGTGCAATAGAGACCCGGTGAGACACTCATCGTCGCGATAACACACTTTTATCGCGTGTCGCAATCTTATGTTTGATTTGTAGAATTTATTTTTATGTTGTATTATACGGAGCATCCGAGTGATGCGTGGGGGGGACTTTTCTACGTTGTAGATGGTGACCGGTGCATGCTGTTTTAAATTTATATAAGTTTTACACGGTGGAAGTAGTTTTTGTTCCATTTTCCTTTTTCTTTTCTTTCGGAGGGAATTTTAGGAGGATCGACGATTTGTTAATTTACAAGATACGTTTGACACGACTTGTAACGAGGATACTCCAAGGTCAAGCTTATGAGCAAGTTATTTATTGCATATACCTGTATACATTACTCCACGAGCATTGCTTGCGACCCTAAACACTTGGGCACGGGTGTTTAAGGCGCGATCATTGACGGACGTTATCGTTCACGGATCCATGAGTTGTACATTACAGAAAAACCTGGTTGTTAGTTGGTTAATTGTTATACCTTTGGTTCGTATGGTAATTTACCCCAGCACCGATCGTCGGGCAAGCATCGGTGTGGCGAATCCCGTACACCGATGGTAACGTCAGACGAGCCGGTGTAAATGTTACACGAGGAGATTGTCTCGTTCCCATCCAATCATGGTTTCTGCGGCATGCAGCCGTCTCGCGGGGCATAACATGCAACCCAGTTTTATACGCTATTCGATACGTTAGTCTTAGAATCGACGTACTGTAGGTTTAATTGAACGTTAATTGTTCGGTTTCTCAGCGAGTTCCAGCGTCGCAGTATCACTGTACCGTTACGTTTTACCGCGCGACAATAGGAGTACGTATCCGTTGATTTGTATTGTTAATTGTACTTGAGTGTATATAATATTAAAAGTGTCCTCGGTTTACGAACGATTGGAGGAACCCGAACGGTTGCTTGGCAAATCACTGTAAACGATCATCGCTTGGCGAACGTAGCCTGGACTTGCATCGAACGTACGTCGAATTGTTCTGACCGATGGTGGATCACAGCTCAATTACCTTAAAAATAAATACCTAAACCAATAAGTCGAAGCGAAGCGTCACGGAATTAAAATTAGACGATCACTCGGATCTTTTCCACTGTTTTTGTATCGCTCGTAGAGCCTGCGAGTCTGGAGATATGTAGTTGTACAGGATCTTTGAGACTCGTGGCGACGCGTGTATTCTAAAAATCATTCACAGAGACTCGCCTTTCCTCGAGCTTTAAAGGAAATTCGTCGAGGTTCAAACATGAAAGTCTGCAAGAATCAAACTGACAAGCGCTAGTTTTAGCTCGTAGTAATGTTAACCGAATTACGCACAAATTTTTAAATAGAGAGACGTAAGACCGCTAAGATCCTAGATCAACAATTTTCTGTGCCGAAAGGAAGAACCAACGCGACGCATTCGATAAGAACGCACACCTGCTCGCTCACAGTCCCTTTTCCCGCAGAGGAATTTCCACGCGGGACTGATGATACCGAGCCGAATCAACCTGACGTCACTTGATTCGATTCAATTCTGTTCCGATTCCTTATTAGCGTGATTCCTACATTCCGGGGTTTTGTAACGTGCTGCAAAAGGATCGCTGGTTCCCCCCATCTTCGATTTCATCATGGGCGGGGTATACGTTTGTTATTGTTCTGTTGAGCCTTCGGTATTGTTGGCGTGCTCGTCCGAGAAAGTAACTTTAACGGTAATAAACGATAAGAGTAACGATATTAACGATAATAATCACCTCATAATAGATATCCATTACATACGTAATCGCTATCGTGTAAGACGAGCGAACCGGAGGTCTTACGAATATAGGCGGGTAAGGCTTATCTGAGCTACACGTGAACGACCAAAAAAAAAAAGTACTTTGGTTACCATTGTAATATCTTGTAATACGGAGTTTACGCGCCGCCGCCGTGGCATCGTGGGCGACAGTTTTCTGCGGCGGCGAATTTTTTAGGACGCATTTAGACAAACGAGCCTTGAGAGTGTGTTTTACCCGAGTAGATTTTGTATGGAAATTTTCGGCAAAACGTATTTCTAAGAGTTTCTATAAGTGCAGAGAGCCTGGAATAAGTTATTGAGGGAGCACGGGCCACGATGATTTTCGATCGTTTCGAGTGATTTATTGTTAGACGATAGACCCACTGACCGCGGTTACTTTGTCCCGACGTTTCTCAAGATCGCATCGCTGTCTTTCTAATAATAATTAACAATAGCTGGATGTGTGTGTTGGTATAAGACTGCTCGACGCCCGAGAAGGGATGCTTTATTAATTATTTCAACGGTGTCTACAGTTTAATGGGAAACTATGGACAAATGTTACCGACCTTCGTTTTTTACAGTTCGTAGACTATGACGTTTATTGAGTCTTACACTTTTATCGTGCATGTTACATTGGTTTAATCGTAATTATCGCCTTTCGTAAAAAGTACCATTGGTGTGTTTAACGACGAGGATCACTGTATCTGTTTATCATCACACGGAGATCCGGAGCTTTTCGAGGAAAGCTCGGGTCCCAGGGCTTGGCAAACAGATTTACCTTTATACATATATATTTAAAAAAAAAAAACAACAACAACAACTATAATTATCAATGTGTTCACGTTGCGTGACCTCGAGTCGAGTATTCGGAAGAAATATGTATAGTTTATCTCGATATAATAAGTGATACAGCTAGAGTACCTATTTACGTCTGTTAACAATGTATGTGATCGCTTGAAATAAAAACCTGACATCAATATTAACACGATGGTTAAGGTTTCTCCGGCTATGCAACAGAAATGCCATTCTGTTATTTATATATATATATATATTTATATATTCTTCCTAGTGAAACATGAGTTTTCATTTCACACGATTTGGACGATATATGCAAGCAGAATCTCATTTAAATGCTCAGTTGTAAAACCGCTCCGGTGATAATGTTGTTCGCGTTCGACGAAATCATCACAGAACTTCGTAAAAATAAGAAGGATAATACTACTATAGCTTAATTCTGTAATGTAATATACGTTATTACATTTCTCTACGTAGTCTACAATTCTCTACATACACTCTGCCGATATGTATCCATCTCATTCTCATTTCTCCCACTGTTTAAGAGTATTTCCAGAGTGAACGCTCTACTGCTCCTCGGCCCTGTGCCGAGCCTTCTCCAACACTTGCTTCAGCTCTGACGAGCGAGGGCTCTTCTTCTGTAAACGTTTAAGAATGTCAAGTTCCCTATTATGTCAATCGATTCACCGCGATCCCTTACCTCAGTTTCCGTTCTCGCCAGCGTGATTTGGCTGTAAAGCTTCCCGCCCTCTGTCACTCCGCAATAATTTTCCAGCTGTCGTTTGGTCAGATCGAATATGTCCGCACCAGTCATGTCTCGCAACTGTTTGCACGCCCTGCAGATCAGTAGACAATTAACATCCTTACACACTTCCAGCACACCGTCGCTGTTCCACAGTGTCCCCGTACTTTTCTGAAAATCCTTTGGCGATCAACCAGCTGTGCACTTCGCTGGGACTAGAATACTGGTCCAAGACAGCCTCGCGCTTGCCAGCATTTTTTCCATGCTGCTTCTTCTCACGGTATATCGTTAGGACATACTTGAGCTCCTCTTGCATCTGTTCCTGAGTCCTCACCCCTTAAGAGATACGTAGCATTCAGTATCTATTTATTGGGGTGTTTTTATTAAGGTGAAGCATGAATTTTACCGCCGGTAGATTTGGTGCTTTTGTAAGTGCTCGTCCTGCTGGAAGAAGTGGAGGAAACCGACGTTTGGCTTTGCAGTGGCGGTGGCAGTGGCGGTGGAGGTGGTGGGGTTGATTTTTCAGAAGGGACGTCCACGTTGAAGTTCGAGGGCGGTGGATGAACCTCAGCTATCTGCGTCGACTCGTTGGGCTTGGGTTTTGGAACCCCGTTGGCGGGTGGTACGCTTTCACTCGTGGCGATGCTATTCGCGATTGTCTCCATGTCGCTACTGGCGGGGGTTGCTTTGGTGGACTCATCTGCGATAGCCGACGTCGTTACTCAGAATGTGTTACAGTACGGTCGATTTCGTGACGAATACCCCTGCGAAACGATACTCGACAGCTACGCACTACAGAGAGTAGGAGGTTTAAACGGACTTACCCCAATGCTTTTGGAGAACACAAGACACTTTCCCAACAGACGAGCACACTGACGATGAGGAAGCACACGATCACGCTTTAAGCAACGGCACGATAATGAGATTGCTAAAGGATCGACAATAAATAAACGCAACGATGCAACGTTTAGGCCTTTCGACTCTCTGCGCCGCGATGCATGTACTATGGCAATTTGGCGTCACACAGATGGTTCAGAGAGCCTCCAGATTCGCACTGGATGGGTTCTACGTGCTCTACGCGCGGATAGGACGAATTATACTCACACAGGGAACAAGTACAATCTGTAACCGAGTATATTTATTCAATAAGTGATGTACATAAATTACAGTGCAACGAAATACTGGACGGATCGTACCCCCATCCCGTGGACAGAATAACGAGCAAAGAGTTGAAGAGCGTTTCACTCGACGGAGGATAGAGTACAATGGATTAACGTGATATCGTGCATACTTTTATATTATGCTGCCGAGTGTCCTCGTGGAAGGTCTGCTCGCGAGGCAATTATTACAGCACAATTGAGAATAATAAAAACAGGGAGAGGAATAAATGCGATTCGAGGGAGGAGTCGAGGGATCTGAGAGCATTAAACGAGACGAGCAAATCACCATTCGTCTCCAGAGAAAAAGCTCCGCGACACCGAGATGGAGGCCATTGATAAATTAAGGAATGAGTCATGATCGTACTTTTTTTTCTATCGTCGATATCACGCGTAAAGATTCCTTTCCGTTATTGCACAAGCTGGACGCACGATTTTTATCAACAGCTTCGACTCGACTCGTGAAGCTTTCTCTTAGTACGAAGCTGGACGAACGGGGGATAATGGACGGACACAGTGAGCTTGTATTCGCAAGTTCGATGCTAATCCATAAGCTTGATCAGCCCGCGGCTGGACGCTATACGTTACAACAATCTGTTTTAATAGAAAACTATACATATATCGTTCTCTTCTGTTAAGCGTACAATATACTAAGATTTGGTTAGTCGATAAATATAAAAGAAGAATATGGTGATCGTCCCTATGGTCACTAAACAAGAAGGTACGATATTAAGATCGGCTCGGGGCTTGGTCCCGAGCATGGTACAGCATCGATCGATCCGTAAGCTTGTTCGTTGTTTCGATTTTATCGGCTGTTTACCTTGGCTGCAATACCATTCCCGATTGCGAAGCCGTGCTCGATAAAGCCATTGTCTTATCGCTAGTACCTCTAAGCTGCGTGGAAGGAGCAAGTATAGCCGATTTATCCGCGACGAAATAAATTAGGTTGAAGCGTTAGACGATAAGAATCTTCAGAGTTCTCCTACTTATCCACGGAATTGCGCGCTCGAGCTAGATGGCCCTGCTGCGAGTGTGCGAAACATTGGATAAGACCGAAGAGCTTGAGGAATGGAGCCGCGATTAATTGTATAATTCATCCGGTTTACCATTGGTCCCTGTTTGCGACAACGACGTTAACGATTCGACCTATTACTCGTATATACCTCTTTATATATTTATATTTATATACACAGGTAGAAAAACACGGTGTTAACGTAAGAAAGAAAGATCAGAAGATCGTGGAATGCATCAGCAGGCTGAGACACGACATGGACACTGATTATAAATAATAATATCAATTACGTCGAGATACTTGGGCTCAACGTGATATACTTCAAGTTGAAACAGAGGCTTCTCGGTGTAAATTGTATCGTTACAGAAAGTAAGATTCAGTAATAATGGTCAGTGTTCTTCAGACAGAAATTACTTTTCTGAAGGATACAATTTAGATTCTGCAGGCTAAGAATGTTTCAACAGCACGAATGCCTCAGGGGTCGAATTGATCTCGTTGGGTGACGTATTTCGTTGAATATACCGATATCGACGACCACAACTCGAAAATAGATCTATCGTTTAAGTGTTTCGATTCCTCCAAAGTGTGTGTGAGGCGAAGGGAAGGACTACGCGCGAGCCTGAGACACTAGATGGCTTAAAAGTAACGGAATTCACCTTTTTTCCCGAGCCTCTCTTTCCTCACCCAGTCTGCAGGAGCTGGCGGAGGAATCGCGTGCGTCCGATGGGTGGCTTCCGGTCCTGGACTAGTGCTGGTTCTCTCGATCTCTGAATCCTGGAATTTAACGAAACGCCGATAAACCGCAACATTCTACCAAAGATAGCAAATTGCAAAGCTATACTCGACAGCAATATTCCAACTGCTCTATCCGTCCAATCACTGTGCATACTACTTATTCAAATCCCAGCACACTCCCTTGCCCATCGTTTTCAATAGAAGAATAAGAGCAAGCATAGTTCTCCTTCGATTACTTCTCGCTCACCTCGTAATTATAGCCGTGCCCCTGTCGCGGGTATCGGCTCGTGTACAGCGGATTGTTAAAGACGTCGTTGTCGTTTGAATGGGAGGGGTTGTGGGGCGTGACGATTGTGTGGGGCACGTGCGCGACCTGGCCCCTGGAGTTCCTCGCCTTCCACCATTTCCTGCTGTCGTCGAGGATCTCCAGGTACTCGCCTCTGGCCACCGTCAGCTCCTTGTCGTTGTTGGCCGTCCTGGGATACGTGACCTGCACGATCTTGGCGTGTCTGGCCACCAGATCGTCCAGCCATGCCTCCTGCGCCCTCTCCATGCCGGCGGCCCTTGGCGTTCTCTCGATCGAGTCCACGGATATGTCGCTGTGGGCTCTCGTCTGGTCCACCACCCTCTCCTCCCTGGCGTACAATTCCGAGCCGGGCACGTAATTCCTCTCGAAGTACTCGTTACCGTGGCGCTCCTCCCTGCTCTCGTACTCCAGGTAGTCGCTGCTGTAATGCGACTCGTCCACCTCCCTGTGATTATAGTACGGGTCGTTCTGCTGCTCCGGCAGCTCGTCCCTCTTCTGCTTGTCAGCGTTTAACAGCGAGGCGAGGTGATCGTGGTCCCTGTCCTCCGGTATCGGGTACTCCGGCGACCAGCCGTCCATGAAGATCGGATGATACGGCGGCACGTGGCCCTTCCATTGGTCCCGCGGTATCATCCAAGTGTCTCCCAGCGAGTGCCACAGCTCGGTCTCCTTGCTGGTCACGCAGTTGATCAGCAGGTTCACCGCTTCTCTGGTCAGCAACGGAGAGACCACCTTGTTCGGCAGATTGGGATCGTAGTTGGTGTCGTGGGACGCGTCCACGATCAACGCCAGGGGGGTGAACAGGAAGTGGACCAGCTCGGGGGCGTTCGGGTCGTGGATGTGCGCCTTCAGCTTGGCCAGCAGATTGAACGAGAGCTTGAACTTCTGGAAGATGTCGATGAACTCCATCTCGGGTGGCGGCTTCGCCCTCATCGTCAGCATACCGTCGCCGAGGTTCCTCTTCTTCGACTTTCTGTTGCGCCTGCGACGCTCCAGCTCCTTGGACGCGGCCACCGCGTGCTGCAGCCGCGCGATGAACTTCTCTATGTCGTCGAAACAGTGGTTCAGGATCGTCACGTCGCGCTCGTACTTCTCGGAGGATGTCGAGGACACCTCGTCGTTGTTCTCCTCGCGAGATATGTCGTTCTGGCCGTCCGCTGCGTTTACAGAAATCGGGCGGATTAGATGAATTAATCGTATGGAAGAGGAAGTAGTGGGGAAACAGTGAACAACGTACCATTGTTCGCGTTGAAGGCGGACACTTGCTCGCGCACGTTCACCCCGTTCAACGGCGGCTCGGGTGGCGGCAGGGTGGGTGGCGGAGGGATACGACCCCTGGGGCCACGCGGCGATCCACCGGGTACCAATTTGCCCATCTGCAACATTTTCAAGTCCTCGACGAGGTCCTGGGCGGAGACGCTTTGACACTGGAATATATGCATCTCCGCGCGCTGACCGGAACCGCTGTCATCGGCCACTGTGAAGACGAGAATGTTGTTATACATCTCCATAGGGTCCCTCGACGTGAACGCGGTCGGTTCCTGTATCAACGAGGCTGGGAATCGCTCCATGACGGCCTGCATACGAATTTATCAACGATGCATTAAGTGAAAACTGCTGTGCGCCTCGAAAACTGCCGGCTAAGTGTAATTTCACAAATGTTCCACTTCGTATTTCACATATCGCTCGCCACTACGTTCTCTCTGAGCGCGCCGGCCGGCGGCGCGCCTTTTCACTGGCTAATCCGGCAATTTTTCATTTTTTTTTATTTCTTTTGTTCTGATTCTTTCTCTCATTCAGTGTGAAACGTGTAGGAGAAATCCCTCTTACCCCGGTCTCGTTGTCCATTATCAGCACCCAGTTCCGCTCCAGACGGAGCTGCATCTTTTGACTCCAAATGCCGTTACTCTTCTCCAGCTGCAGTAGCCGTCGCATACCGTCCGCCGGATAAACAATACCGGTTTCCTTCGTGACCGTGAACGTGGCCAAATGCTCCATCATGTACGTCGGCTCCGAGCTGCTCACACGTCCGCCCGATGTGCTCGATGGCCCACTCGAACCTCCATCTGATGCGTCGTTAATTACATTAATTTCATCGTCTCGCAAGAATGATATATTAATATAATCCTCTCTCGAAATTCTGGAATATGGAAATTGTAGAGGAGGTAGTAGGTAGAACGGTTGAAGAACGCGCGGGGTAGTCCACTCTATATTCATTAGAATTCTATGAGCAGATAAATCCTTGGATGGAGTAACTTCTTTGAGAATAGTAGCATTTCTAGGACAAGAACAGTGCGAAGGTATTTACATGCTGTTACTCAAGGCCCCTCTTTTTCCTAACACACCCGTGTACTCTCAACTGACCTATCCCGGACCTCTTCTGCAAATACATGTATTCATTCCGAATAACCATACGCGGACGCATGTGCTTACATAAAGCTGTAAAGACACTCGTCGAGTAAAGAAGGCTGTGAGTACGTCGGGTTCTAAAAACAGCACACTTAACACCGCTAAGGTCCTCGATTTCACCTATGCATCGAGGAAATGAGCCACGCGCGTGCAAATATTAGCTCGGAATTGCTCTGCAAGGCAGAGCCAAGGATCCGAGGATCTTAGCGGAGCTGAAGTTCTCCTGCAGTTGAAGCCCGGATCGTTCTACTGTTATTACCTTTGTTGTAAGTGGAGGGACTGTGTCCACTGTTGTAGTACGGCATTGCGGCCAGGCTAGCGTTTAAATTTTATCTGAAACAGACAATGGATGCGAAGCTTGAGCAAGATTTAACATAGCACGGTCGGATACTCGGCGATTGCTGGCAGATTTCGATCCACATTCGACACGGTCGCTCGCCGAACGGTTAATAAAACGTGATCGCAGACGCGGAGGTTCGCCGGGCGTACTGCTTAATCACTTAATGAAGGGAGACGGTCGACAGTTGCACGTCGCGTATCGTATCCGGCTACCGGGTCATGGGGACCATACTTGGCGGCACGAAAGCCAGCTCGTAACCAAAGTGAAATTCCAATGAGCCTAATTCGCTCGCCAGACATGTCGAGAATTCCACTCGCGCGCCTTCCACTTATCGAACTTCGCTGTACGAAGGTGTGATCCCGTGGACAATGGGACGATAAATATCGTTTATTGACTAGCCCTTCGCAGGGGCCAGCTCCTCGAGCCGTGGGACCCATGCTGGCATTACGCTCGAGCATTAAAAAGAAGGGGTCCCAAAAATTTTAGACAGGGCCGCATTTCTAGTTCCGCAGGCCCTAGGCGCAACATAATTATACGAAGCCTCACAATTTTCTCAGCTACCTATAGTTCATATATTATAAATTTAATATTTTAAAAGAAGTATTTTATTTTGCGACTATAAGTAGGCTGCTTTGTATATCGCTGTTTGTGGAGAGGAAGGTTTTAAAATATGGCCCCATTGAGAGTGAGAGGCTTCATAGTAAATGCGACCCTGGTTTTAGGAGGCATGCCAGAAGATGTAGCTACACTAAAAACGTGAATTTCATCGAAGATAAATTCTGCCCAGCGCAAGTGGAATTCTTTGAATTAAAATTCTCCATTGAAATGAATATCAGTGGAACTACCTGGTACCCGAAATGTTCCAGCGTACTATGTAAGCCACGAGTTTGGCCGAACTGTTGCTCTATTAATTCCACGCCCATTCCTTCTATTTGTTCCTTCTCTTCTGAATTATACAAGAGTCCGACGCTCTGATTGTCCCGAGCGCCGGCGAATTAAGTATCAAACGGAGGATTTCTTTTTCATTGAGCTCCCTTCGGCAACAGATCCGCCTTCCCCGCGGCAATGAGAGAAACTACGGTTTTTGCATAGTTATGCGCGCGGAATGTGAAATTCTGAATTTGCTCCAAGAGAAACCTATTTGACACGGCGGCTCGCTACGTACGCGGGGCATTCCATACGGGCGGCAGCCGGCCTTCCTCCAGGTGTTAAATAAAAGCTCGCGCTCGTCCCCCGATGCGGGCTTAGCGGGATATTTCGCCCATAAAGGCGATAAATTTCGTGGACGGCACGTCAGCTTCAGCGATGCGGAGGAATTCTACACGACCCGACGCGTACACCTTGGCCGACGTAATTATTGAACGATCTCCCGCGGACGATAATTAACCATACCATGCCACTTCGTTACCGCGCCAGCTCTCCTACAAAATTAAACCCATCGGCGCCACTCAGCTGCTCTTTCATCCTCGGGTTCCGCGACCTCCCACGCGCGGGTGGCGAACGCGATTGTTCCCAGGTTCCACGCTTCATCGAAGGCATAATTCTAGCACAGCAGTGGGAACGACAGAAGCGGTTCGACTTCATCCAACTGCAGATAGGTAAGTATCACCTATCTACGAATTTCCAGAGCAGAGTATACTCGATCGCACGAAAAGCGATCGGTATTCAGCATCGGAACAGAGAAGCAACGTCTATTGGCGGGCAAACGCCAGTCCCCGCGAATGCTTTCGCCTTGCCCAGGGATTAGGTGCTGTGGGAATTCGCATAACGGAGGAGGCATTGTTACACGTTCCATCGAGTGTCATTTCGTGCGTTAAAATCAGCCACTGGAGCCAGAAGTAGCTTCTACACAACCAGTAACGCACTCAGGATTTAATCTTGGTTTAACGGAGCACCACTGTAATGGCCCGAAAAGTAAAGGCACCTTTGGAAATTTATTAAAAGCGAACTACGTAATGAATCTTTCTTAAACTTTCAGGACTTTTTATTCGATATTTAAGTTATAAGAATATATTTTTTTAAATTTATTTAAAGCAGATTTATAAGCTACAGGATGCAGTAACTTGGGGCTGCAAAGAATTTCCGCTGACGCGGTTAACAGTTTTCCGACGAAACGATTGTTCAGAAATAAAAAAAGTAAAGAGATTAAAAAAGATTCATTACGTAGTTTACTTTTAATAAATTTCCAAAGATACCTTTACTTTTCGGGCCATATACAATGATGTCCCCCGTTAACCGAGTTAAACGGATAAAAATATTTTTATTGCAAATTCAATAGAATTCCATAAAATTTTATTTAAAGAATAAAATCCACTTTTCTTTTCTTTTTACAAAGCCCCTTCTTTCGGGGGGTGCCAGTGCCCCTTGCCCCCTCACCCACTGTGTGTAGTTTCTCTCATAGGTTCGTGGAACTCAATCAGCCCCCTATACGCCAGAAATAAATTTTTTAAATCCCAGCAGGTAGAAGCTTCTGCTTCGAGAACCAGACCATTTCATCTGGAGTGTAAATGATTTTACGGTGTAGACGGATTTGGGTCGTGGAACCATATCGCGATCGGTTAATAGCATTGCGTAAGTGGAGATACGTGACTCGTTAAAAATTCTTGTATCATCGACGGCGGGAATGCTGTTTCCATCGTATCTGTTGTTACTCTTTCCCTTTCCTATCGCGTGCCCGAGCCAGCACTCCCATCGAAGCTAGAGCACTTTCCTCGGGGTAGCTGGACGTAGCCGCATCGACGATTGTTTTCGCCTGGCGCACAGGTCCGCGGCGTGCAACGCCGCTGGATATCGACGATTCGGCTGGATCGCGGCGCTGGTAAACGCGGAGGATAGGCGATGGAGCAATTCGTTCGCCGCCGTGGCCGTATCCGCGGACTCGTAATGTCGTAACGGCGACCTAATAGTAGCCACGGCGAAAAGGGAAGGGAAAAGGAAGGAAGGTGAGTGGGCTTCGTTTATACGCCTCGAGATTCAAGTAACCAATGCGTTCCGAGAGCTGCGAGCCTGGCATTCCTAGGCGACGCTCTGGATTCCACATACCCGTACGTTTTCGTTCAGGCGGATTCTGCTTTCAATATAAAAAGAATCCTCTACCTGGGGAAAGAATATGGACGAGCCGACGGGGACACAACGCAGGCATCCGTTTAATTAGAAGCTTACGGACGGCGCTTTTCCTCGAACGAAGTTATCTGAAAGTAGAAAGTGAAACACTGATCCACGATTTACGTCCCGTTAACGTTCCTCCGTCGCACGATCGCGCGATAGGAAGATCCCCAGGCACGGTTTCACCGTGAATCGTGTCCCCGAGGGAAAATGGAAATTCTTATCGCGAGGCGGCGAGACGTTGCCGCCGGGCGAAGGCCGAATTATGCAAATTCCCGGCGAGTCCGGGCTCCGATTGTACGCGGAACAACGCCGGATCGTTCCGGACGGTCCTCGTGGAATCCGATCTGCGTGACCCAGCTGCGGTCCGGGGTCGAGAGCGCGGTTGGGAAGAGCGCGGACGCGAGCTGGATAAGTATCCACCGCTCCGCGACAACCGCGAGAGGATAATTGCTTATGTATGCGGGCACGCCCTCGGAGAAAAATTCATCCCGAGAATGCGCTGAAGTAACCACGTCCTTGACCGTACTTGACGGAAACGGCGCTCGATCCTCCGACACCTTCTCCTGCTGCGCCCAAGATGGACGTCCACAGCCGAGATTCCCTCCGCCTAGAATCGCCTTTTGCGGCCTCCGCTCCGTGCCGTATGGCGCAGACAAAAGAGAAGTTCGAAGGAACATCCTCTGAGATGAATCGAGAAAAATCTACTCGCAGAGCTGGATGTAATCGTTCCAGTAAATGATCATCTACTTATTTCGAGCGATGTCGCTGATGAGGTCAGACTTACGCAGTTTCCGTAGAAAATTAACGTTTCATTACTAGCGCGTTGTACTTTTTACATCACCATTTCGTTGTGTCTTTGCACATTTTTACCCGCACTTTGTTTTATCTGGTATCCTGAATTTTTTAAATTAAGTAGGGGAGACCGGGGCTAAAAGTTCCGGAGGTAAGTTGTTCCGATCGTTCTAGCTTCAAAATGAAAAAGAGTGTTGTACTTTAAATTATTTTTTCCACAGAGTGGCGTGTTCAACTTACACGGAAAAAATAATTTAAAGTACAACGCTCTTTTTATTTTGAAGATAGAACTGTCGGAGCAACTTACCCCTCGGAACTTGTGGCCCCGGTCTCCCCTACTTTCCTTTAAAACCAATTCTACGTACATACTCGTTACAAAAGCGCGGGCAACGAAAGGCTAAACTCTTGACGCGCGACTCTCTACAGTCTACTCCCTCGCTATTCCACACACTGGATTTAACCTGCGGTAACTCGAACGTCCCATTAGGAACGATTCCGTGGCCCAGATCGCGGCCCGCGGAGTGCGAAACGTTTCCACGTCTCGTAGGAGCAGCAGAACGTAATCACGCCCACGTAATGAGCGCGGATTAGCCAGGAGTGTGTATCGCGGCTGCATAGGAAGGCGCGCGATGGAAAACAGATTCGCGGCTGCGTCGGAGAGCGACACGGGAAAGGGACGGAAAGCCTCGCATTCTTGGGGATCGCGTTTTCTCGGCTGCGCGGCTCTGCGGGCGTTGAATCGCATCTCGCATACCTGCGATCCGCTGGTTTCTCGAAGGTGTAGCCGAGTCGATAGCCCAGCGATTCCATAAAGGCTGCGCGGCGGAATTAATTGCTCGACGCGAATTTACGGCGATCGTAACAGCGCGACGGCCAACGAACAGAGGCTGGAAAATTCATCTGCACGGTGATTCGTGACCGATTCACGCGCACGATTTTCTGCCTGTCCGCTGTCCAGCTTCAATTGCCCCCGATTATCAGCGCGCACCACGTGCTGGCGAAAAAGGGTCGGAATTTATGCCGTCGTTAACGTAAAGTCCTTCCGCGCAAGGTGGTTACAAGCTGCGCCGTAAAAGCCACGTATTCCCGATTTATTATTGCACGAGCAACAAACGCTTGCTCGCATTCCCTCGCTGTACTAGCCCGGCGAGTATCCTGCGGAGGTTGTTCAACCTCATCGAGCAACTAAAACTCATCGATCTGATCGCGAGATGATGATTACGGTACTTTCAGGACAGTTTCAGGAGTTTCTGCAGTGCTTGATCGTTTAGAAGGCGAGTTCTGAAAACGCAAATTCAAGAGTCCTTGTAGAAAACACTGTAGGTAAGTGAAAAATCAAATTCTATAATATAGTATTACGATTGGCACGTAGAATATTTTTCCGATAAGAAATTTTTAGTTAATTTTGCCACTTACAGTGTTTTCTGTAAGGACTCTTCAATTTAGCTCGCCATATATATTTTTTTTAATATGTGGAAGCTAAGTTATCGCACCCTGTAGTTTGCTTAAAATTCGATGAAAGAGGGAGGAATGGGAACTACGAAGTTCCAGGTAGATGTTACGACCGATTCTAAGTAATAGAACAGCCTGGGGGACCAGTCTGCGGTGATTTTGGGCCCCACCCCAGTGGTCGGGGGCTAACAAGTGAACCGAACGAGTATCGGACAGGCTTTTCCAGAAAATACCTGGCTGCGGGGGAAGGGCGGCAGGTAAACGCCTGTTGAAAGTAAACATATCGTGCGGGAGCATTGAAAAAGTGGAAAGAAAGTTGCCAATGCGCCTCAGATGCCTGATCCGCCGTTCGTGAACAAGTTCTGCAGTGAATGGACCGAGCGAATGAACTTTCCACTCGCCTCTATCCACCTGCCGGCCAAATTAATCCCGATTAATCGAGCCATCCTAACGTTTCGAATCGCGCTAACTGCGTCACTGTTGCCTACTCGCTTCTAACAAGTAGATCTTGGACTATGATCACCTTCGATAGATGCAATAACGCGTCTTATCGGACAAAAAGCCTGGCGATAATAAATGTTTAATCGGCCTCGCCGTATCTCGTCGAAATCACGATCGCCTCCTATCGACTTCACAACGAACGAGCACACACTTTATTTTCATAACAAGCCTCCGTTCCGATTTCATTATTCCACTCAACTGGCGCGGAAAACCGCGCACGTGGACTCGCGGCAAGAAAATTCCTACGAAGACGCCCGGCCGAGCGAGATTCTTTTCTAACAGATCCGATTAGCGGGGCAGAGTGAAACGAAGGGGACCATAACGTTGCATCGCAGACGGTTTTACGGTGTTTTGATCGGGCCTCGCCTCGAGATCCACAGGGTCGTAAAAAGTGAAATTTTGTTCGAGTGGGCCGAGAAGTAGGCTCAGTCGCGATGGAGTATTTTTTAAGTGGCATTATACCCGGTGTCTTTGTAAACCTAGAGCGATCCAGTTCGCGTAAATAATTCCGTGATTAAAAGAAGAAAAAGTGATCTATTGCGTATCGTTATAGTCGCGTGAGTTGTAGAAGTTAGACGCCGCGGGCTATACTCCTTTTTTTATTTTCTCTAGAGATATCGAAGGCCATTCAATGCAATATCGATGTACGCGGAGTTCTGTAAATATTTACAATTTATGTCACGCTGACGATAATAAGTGGGGAGGGTATGTAGGCGCCTCGTAGGCGTGAATTACAGGTGGTTGCCGTATGGTCGCGATGCTATTGGCATCTTCGTTTTCGTATGCCCCTAACGTGTGGCTGGGCGATTAGAATGAACGTACCGTACAATTGCACGCTGTATGATTGTCACTTGTATTTGCGCGCACTTTACGTTGCACGGCTTTAATTGGAACGTCGGTGACGAACGAGGAAACTGGATACGCCGCGAGGTAGCACGGCCTCCCTAAGAAAAGTAAGGAACCGTCAAAGCTTGCGAAACAACAAGCCCGCGTAATTGCATCCGAACGTGTATCGGCTATCTCGGGAGATAAGGGTTCCTGCGCGATACGCAAGCAATTTAGCGTGCCACGGCTTTGCGCCGATGATCAATCGCGCTCGAAACCTCGAATCGCGATAAACAACGCGTCCGCCGTGGATAGTCGAGAGGAATGTCTAGCCGTAAATGTCATGGGCGGGGAACCTCCTTATAAAACTGCTGAAGAAATATTCGCCGTTTCCACTATCGTACAAAACCGACGATCGCTTCTTACGACCGCGTCAAACTGCTTTAGCAGTTCCTTTACAGTTACGCGTATCACCGAAACGCCGTGAAACCGATGGAAATCAGAGTCACGGAGACTGCGAAGAGGAAGGGAAAAGAAGAAAGAGTTCCAAAAACATGATTCACCGCGATTCAGTGGAACGTGACAGTGATAAGGCGATAAAAATGACCGTCCCGATTTACGGTCGCTACGGTGTCGCGATACGTACGCGTGGAAAGCACCGTGTGTAAGGTGAACTCGTCGGCTTGCTACGCGACACAATATTGTTTACCGTACTACTGTATCGCTAGCGCCTTGCTGAAACGCCGCCGGAAGTACAGTTGCGTCCGTACCGTTTCGGTGGTTCTCGTTAGTGCAGGGGCGTTCTTTTATTCCTTCCACGCTGGTGTCAGTCGTGCAGGTTTGTAGGTGCGATTGCCAGAGAATTCTTATTGAAGCCCGTTACCGTGACCAGCCGCCGAGTGTGCCCGTATACTATACGCTAGTAACGCCGTACAGGTATGCCCGCTCGCGTGTCGATTATCATAGGCGACGCAGAGCAACAGGTGTGATCACCACGTCGGTTGAACGCGGGGAGAAATCGACGTCGGTGCGCTCGGTGCAACGACTCCGCGTCGAGGAGATCATTTCCATAAATACCTGTTGACAGCACCGTTTCACCGAGGGCTCCGGCTGGATCACTCTGTTTCCGCGGCTAAGACGACGATACGCCTTACCGTGTAAACGGGCATCGAACGATCACAGCTATCGCGGGCGACGCGTACGAGACTCTGCTTTACGCACCAGCAGCGGCCGTTCCCCTTTACTTACCTATTTACAAATGTTCTCTTCTCACTGTACGCGGCGCACACACCGAAAGACGGGAAAAGCAGAGAGAAGAAGAGGAGGGAGGGGAAGGTTTTTGGCAGAGAGCTACGTGCCGATCATGCTCGACTGGAAATACCTGGACGACTACCTGATCGCTCTCTGCCTTGTCCGCTTCTTACCTGCTTCGCCGAGGTGCATGGCTGGTACGGGCTCCGCTATTGGCCCGACGGGCTACCTGAAGGAACATGGCGTTTCGGATCTAACGGAATCGGGGACCCTCGACGCGGCCAGCCAGGGGCGTATTCATCGCGCTGGGAAAGTAACGCGATCGAGCAGTAATTGGCGATGGAATAATGATTAATTAATCTTTATCCGTGCTGCGATCACTCCCGTCGCATGGATGAATGGGGCCGAACGGGAATAGAATTGCGGGGTTGGTGGGATGTGAATGGATGTAAGGTGGAGCATCGTTAAAATTTTCGTCGTAATCTGCGAGTAAATTAGCTGTTAATTAAATCGAACAATGTTTTCGGGTATTATTTGTTGTAGCATACCATTATGTATGTTTTTGCGATGCCTGTTAAAGAGACTTCAAGGCTTTCGGTAGAAAATAAGATTAGCAGCATCGTTTTGGAAAGAGGACAAGTTTTAAATTGACATTGTGACGTGTGTACAATTTATGGAAATGATCGTGGTTAACTGTATTATTTTATGCAATTAGACAAATAGGGTGTTTCGTTTAAAAAAATTACTGATTTGAAAACGGAAGAATAATAAAGGGAAAGGAATGGTTTATATACAGGGTGTAGCATTTTCATGCTTCTGACGACACCGTGGGTCTCCCGAAGAAATCCGATTACTTGTATCTCGACCCAATGAGACTATTCGTTACAACGAGGGAATGCGTAGAATTTTTCTTATAAAGAAAGATGCGTAACACCTGTTGATTAGTATTTAGTGGGAAACAAGTGCAATCGGGCAGTTTGAAGTATAATTGGATATTGACGGACTACTTTCGTTTCATTTAAATGCTTTTAATGTTTCAATGGAGAAATTCAGTCCAATATTCGACGAATAAAAGGAACGTAGCAGGGAAATAGAAATCCAATTATTATTACGAATCCTTCTACGTGTTACATCCCTTGACATTTTTTGTTCGTATGTTTATCGAAAAGAAAGGTTAATTTATTCGGAAAAAAATGAATGTTTTTAGGTAGAACACTGTGTTACCAACCAGTATGTTTGTACCCATACATATAAGAAACGCGTATTTATTCAAATTAACTTAAAAATATTTGTGGGTTACTTTCGTCTTACGAATTAAGAAACAAGATTACAACACTTGGAATTACGTAATACTTTTGCATAAGTATTTAATGGAATCCGAGGAATTCTTGTTTCGAAACTTGAATAAGTCGGTTTCTAAGTAATACTTCAAGTTTTATTTCGAATTAAATATTTACATGTATCTATTATAACGTATGGAATATGCTAGAAGCGTCGCAGATTTATACATCATTTTCAAAGTCTTTGGGGTTCTTGCGGTTAAGTTTCCAATTTTCTTCGTCCGCCCATGCTATGAGCATGTAGGTACCTATGAAAACTGTAACATAAAGCCGAGCATTACAACCTGACGGAGCAATGGGTCTCGCCGTTCACTAGACATTGTCGATTAATAGATGGAACTTACACGGTGCAACACGCAGGACACTTCCATTGAAGCGACGTACCATATTAGGTACACCATCCTTGATCATTCCACCGAAAGCCTTTTGCTCGAATGGGCTAAGGCGAAAGAACGTGACGCCTCTGATTGTATCAAGATTTCCAAATTCCTTACCCATTTTGATTAGTTTCTGGAACACAAAGTGTATTTACTGTTTTAAATGGCAGAGTATAACCACAAAATGGGAACAGATAATATAGAATTCTATCGCGCTCTCGGTGGATATAATCTGTAGAAGATATTTTTTTCTATTTTATACGAAATAAATGATCGAGCAGAAATGTATTTATTTAAACATTTCGAGAATTATGTAACAGTTTACGTACTCGGCAACACGAAGAGTAGGGATACTCGGAAAGTACTGATTTTCCTGAATGCGCGAGTTCGACAGAGCGATAGGTCGATACGTCACGTATATACAAAAGGCGGTAAACTGAAATTATATACTACACATGCAATTTTATGTTAATACTTACGCTGTAACCACTTCGTGTTTAGTAGTAACGAAATGTCGCGTTAAAACACTGTTAATAATTAAATAATTATAATGTTCTAATCTGCGAAAATTGATTAGGAAAGTAGTCGACCGTTTATTTTTTGAGATCCAATTACAGGAGTGTACAAATTATTTGTAAAAAATGCGTACTTCGTTGCATAAATTGATTACTCGATCGAGACGATGTTACGTTCATTATAAACCTATCCGATAATTGTTAATAACTAATTGACTCTACGTAAATTCGTCATAATTATTACACAGGTAAATGATAAAGATCTGGATTTTAAGAAAGCTATACAGTAATTGGCAGTGAGTGCATAGGGTGCATTGTTGTGCTAAATGGGAATTTTGTTTCGAACTGTGATCTGTTCAGTTGTTTATTTACAATCTGCGGTCATAGGCCTCTACTAGAAACTCCTCAGATGATTATGCAACTAAATTTGATAACAACATTGTTCATTTATTGCGTTAAAAAGCCTTTTAAAAATTAGTTCACACTCAGTTTATACTAACATTCCCCAAAGAGTTTTCAAAATTACCGCCATTTACAAACACTACAGCCACCTACCGACCAAAGCTACAAACTAAAACGTCCCATTCAATATACCTAAACAATACAAAAATTCTTTATTTATACATACATTTACATTTCAAGTATACAGAACTCTCAATAAAGACTCTAACTTATTCCATCAATTTTGCACGCTACTATCATCAATTTCTCCTTTTCAACCGTGCATACATTTAAAAAGCATCAAATCCCTAGCATCGATAAAAAAACCTAAATCATTGAAAGCCCGTAGGGAATTTTCACGTTTACTCGTTTCTTTCTTCTAATTAAAATCTTCGACTCGTGACGCGAAGTGTCTTTACGGACTTAGATACTGCCTGCTTCGCCCGACCCTTCCTGCAACCTTATTTTCCTTGCGACATCTTAAACCTTCACCAAACCACCTACGAATGTTTCTTTATACGCGTGTGCTCCATCCGCCTCCTAGAAAAAGCCAGAGAAACCGCGATACACACGGAAAACTGCTATCGACGCAGTCTCGGGTGTAAGGTGGCGCCACTATTGGATAATGTCAAGTAGATAGCGAAGGGTGGAGGTGGTGTACGGAAAGCGAGGAATAGGACAGTTGCTCGTGTGCGAGGCTCCGCGTGATATCGTGAATGTTGTGTGCCGTGCGTGTTCCGTGGTCGATCGCGTACATTGTCAACCTGCTCTCGACCGGATACACAAATGCAGTCCACGACGATGTTCTCACCGAGCACATTGCCAAAGAGATTCACGCGGCCGGCGGCTGAGTAACGGTGCCTGGATCCTTGGCCTGAGGTCCCTCGGCCGCGTTAGGTGCGTGTGGGCCACCTATCCCGTGTCCCCGAGCTCTCGCGCTGCTGGGCCACCCGAGTCATGGTATCGAGGCACGACACGGACTTCGGTTGCGAGGACTTTTTCGGGACTTATCGTGGCACCCAAGACATGGCTTGCGACCGTGGCGATACGGACTTCGAGTTTATTATACCGCCAGAGGCGCCGGTCTTCGAACCGAGCACGGAGGAGTTTCACGACCCCCTTGGCTACATCGCAAAGATACGGCCGATCGCGGAGAAGTCTGGCATTTGTAAGATCAAACCGCCGCCAGTAAGTAGATCCCATCCTGTTGCCATTGCGTCAGTCTCTTCTTTTTTCCAATTCTGCCCGCTGTCCTTTCTGTTATCACGTCGATGCCACAGGGACGCTCCAACAACGCATCGATCCTCTTTAATTCCCTCGCCTGTGCTGGACGCGGACCTCCGACCAGAAACAGGCGGCCCCCCTCGCCAATTTTCTCGCCTTCTCCTAACTTTTACTCTTTTTTCCATTCTTCCTCTTCCCCCCCCCCCCCCCCCCTGATGCTCGTCGACCGTGCAGACGTGCACGCACGACCTCGTTTACGTGCTGTGACGCTTCCGTACGGGCATCACAACCGTGACATCACGAAATCAAACGAGCTTGCTCCACGTAATGCGCGTTTTAGAACGAAAACTGATCGTGGAACGAGAACAGTTTCCCATGACACCATATTTCCGCGGGGACAGGGGACGGTCTCCTTTTTCCGTGCGAGACATCGGGAAACGCTTAGGGCCTGGTAAGAGTACGCGACGTCTCTGTCTACACGGGCCGGATGATAATGCTTATGGGAGAGCGAAGAAAGGAGAGAGAGAAAAAAGGGAAGAAAAGAGCCACGATGCCCGTGCAGTGTCTCTGGGAACGTTTTGATTGAGCGAGATACGCTGATAGGTGTTGTATCCACATACGAAACACGACGATATGGGCTTCTCGGGCAAGTTTACGGCCCCGTTGCGTCGTCCAGGCACTTGGGGAATTAAAAAAATCCCAATTCGAGTACATACGTTAGGTACTCGGTACCATTGCGACATTTAATATCGTTATAGCTAGGTGGTACGCTATGTAAAATGGCCGAGACAATCGAAACAATGTCACCTTTAGCAGAATCTCACGGAAATGTTGCGGAAATGCTTGGACACTGCCTGCCCATGGCATCGATAGAGAAAGCGGTGAAAAAATTATCGGAGTTGTGGGCGACGATGCTCTCGAGACGCTCGCGATATCGTAACGTTGCAAGTACGGGAATTGTTTGATGTACTTCTCAGAAGTTTCTATTTCGTCTCAGACCACGTACGCGATCGCAAACTCTGGCATTAGCAGACTTTAATTCGTTTCCACAGGTTATTCGTTTCTATCGTCTAACCCGTTTCCTATTGTATTCAAAGTGTCTTTAGATAGTGTTGACATTTTTCGTCGACGCAGGCATAGGGGAATTTTTAGTTTCTTCCGAGTATCCTCCTCCGTAGAGCATATTCGTCAAATTGCTCGTACATTTTGCATCATCATTAGAACCTATTTGTCCCACCATTTTGTTTCCACATGTTTATAGGCGAGTAAGGCTCGGTAGCGTGGTTTTTACAATTGCACGTTGACTTTGAAAAATTATGGATCAGAGAGGATCATGCGGAGTTTAGTAATAACCCTAGGGCAGAGAGAAGGCTGCAGATACGGACTTCTATAAATGGCCGTGTAAAATGCGCAATATATTAAGAAAATCAATTTTCTCATGAAAGTGCATTGTTGGCAGATTAAATTCCATTTAGCTGTTACTTGTGAATTGATCGTTCTTCGGCTCATCGCGTGGGAGCTATGGCGATGCATATTATTTTGGAATCGTTGCATAAAGTGATCGTTAAAAATTTCTAATCCGTAATTGCATTTGCATCATGGACCTACCTACGAGCACATTTCTTTGGAATAGCGGACCAGAATTTTTTTCAAGTGTTTCCGAGTCCTTGGTAATCGATCGTAAACGATAGTGATACGCGGGATTATGTTATTGAAGAAAATAGTGTAGTAATTATTCCGAAGGTGCGACAAATACATCAGAATGCATCGGTTGAGAAATTGAATTTACTCGAAGATTTTTATTATTGTTTGCATCAGTAATTTCATAGATGCATAATACGGAAACACCGTGGCTTTACACTTAAATAAGTTTTCGGGTTCAGAGTGTTTTTCCGCGAGTTTTACGAAGACAAATACATCCATCGGCGTTTCCCTTCCCGCAAATTGCTTCCTCGGGTCTTGTGAAATTGATTTTCGCCGTCGACCGTTACCATTAATTTCGGTTAACAGTTTATCTGCTCTTTATTTATCTGATAATCCGTTCCAAGTGTATTGATTTATTTATCAGGAGAGTCTTTGTGGAAATTCATATTTTCTAACGGGATGACGCCATTACGGAAATAACTATGGTCGCGGCATTAAATGGGCGTCGTATATGGAGAAAATCTTCGCCGATGTTTCGTTTATTTTCAACTTAGATTGGAAAAGTCGTGGCGATGTACATAGCATGGCTACACCTCGATATTTATTGCCACGCTGTAATTAAACACAAAATTTATAAACGGCGCTCGATAAAAGAGACTTGTCTCTAGTTTTGGTTAAAAAAAATTAAATAAGGCCGACCAAAATCTTTCTGCAATCTTGCAATGATGTGGCGTCGCGATAGGGATAAACCAGCGAAAGCACTTATCGATTATTTAGACGTATATATTCGTACGATACTGTTTTTCTCAATGACTTTCCAACATGTTAGATGCTAATTATTTTATACCCCAATTTTCTCTTCCGTTTTATTCGATTAAGATCGATTAAAATTTGCAACGATGTTACTATAAGTTTATCTGTACTATACCACCAAATCCTTACTTTATTCAATTAATTGACTCATCTGAAGACCTGTAAGTATTACCGCAAAGGTACACGAATGTTGTAAATAACGTAATACGATCCGTGAAATATATATATATATATAAATATATATATGTATATTCTTTTATAATCAAGTTCAATTAATGATTGGTTTTCAAATGAGACAGATTTTTATGAGTAAAAGAAGTATGTGATCTGAGGATGATTGTAACTTCCATTTTTCAGTATACATACTGTACTTGAATGTACAGAAAAAGTATTTATAAAACCTTACATAACACGTAGTAGTACTAACATAATTTCTGGCCTAGTTATTTGATTGTTTGATAAATAAAAGTGACCGATGTCCACAAATCATCTGTACGGACTCATTGCTCTTTGTTTTGTAGAATTGGCAGCCACCGTTCGCCGTCGATGTTGATAAATTCAAATTCGTTCCAAGGATACAAAGATTAAACGAGCTGGAAGCGAAAACAAGAATAAAGCTTAATTTCTTAGATCAGATAGCAAAATTTTGGGAGCTTCAAGGTTCCTCTTTGAAAATTCCACTCGTAGAGCGCAAGGCCCTTGATTTGTATTCTTTACACAAAATAGTCACCGACGAAGGTTCGTCTCTGCTGTTTAATCGTCTAGATACTCGACAAAAGTTTCGCCAATGTTACGAGCTAAATGTGTCTGCGTTATTTGCAGGTGGAATTGAAACTGTGACGAGAGACAGGAGATGGGCGAAGATTGCAAATAAATTGGGTTACCCGTCTGGACGTAGTGTAGGAAGTATACTGAAGAATCATTATGAAAGAATTTTATATCCATTTGACGTCTTTAAACAAGGGAAAACATTGACCGACATTGTAAGTAGCCTTTTCCTCAGATATTGTGAAATCTATAGTAACGTGTACATATATTATTCATTGAATTATACAGAAAATTGAACCAGATTCTATCGTGACTGAGAAGAAGGATAGAGATTATAAACCGCATGGAATCATATCACGGCAACAAATCAAACCACCGACTGAGAAGTTCTCACGACGGTCCAAGAGATTCAGCGGCCAGGAAGAGAAGCAGGAAGTATCGATTAAACAGGAAGACTGCAAGGAGGAGTGTGACTCCGACAACGACTGTAAAGATGGGCTCAAATGCAAGGACAGCGACGACAGTAAAGAGCTTAAGAAGTTACAGTTTTATGGAGCTGGCCCCAAAATGGCTGGATTTAATACCAAAGAAGCAAAGAAATCGAATAAAACGAGAGGTTTAAAGCTTGTTTATGAATTTGATCCTGTGAGTGTACATCGTGTCGTGGTCTTGCGAGTGATTCACAAAAGGCTTCGTCAAACTTATAATTCTCTTTACGCAGTTGGCAAAATACATTTGCCACAATTGTGGAAGAGGGGACAACGAAGAGAACATGCTTTTGTGCGACGGATGCGACGATAGTTACCACACTTTCTGCCTTATGCCACCATTGACAGAGATACCGAAAGGCGATTGGCGATGTCCAAAATGCGTCGCTGAGGAAGTTTCTAAGCCAATGGAAGCATTCGGGTTCGAGCAGGCACAAAGAGAGTACACTCTCCAGCAATTTGGAGAGATGGCTGATCAGTTCAAAAGCGATTACTTCAACATGCCTGTACACGTAAGTTACTCATTTATGTCCTCTAACAGACTGGTAATTAGCCTGTCTCCCGCAGATGGTGCCAACATCCTTAGTGGAGAAAGAATTCTGGCGAATAGTCTCCTCCATTGACGAAGACGTGACAGTGGAGTATGGCGCGGATTTACACACAATGGATCATGGATCTGGATTCCCAACGAAAACCAGCGTCAACCTATTCACGTGCGATCAGGAATATGCCGAATCTTCGTGGAACTTAAACAATCTGCCGGTTTTACGTGGAAGTGTCCTAGGTCATATTAATGCTGACATCAGTGGCATGAAAGTGCCGTGGATGTACGTTGGCATGTGTTTCGCAACGTTCTGCTGGCACAACGAGGACCACTGGAGTTATTCGATCAATTATCTGCACTGGGGTGAACCGAAAACATGGTACGGCGTACCAGGCTCTCAGGCAGAACGATTCGAGCATTCAATGAAATCTGCCGCCCCAGAACTATTTCATAGCCAGCCAGATTTGCTCCATCAGTTGGTTACTATCATGAATCCCAACATTTTAACTAGCGAAGGTACATAATCAATCACGATCCCCATAGTTCGTCGCAAACTGCCAATTATTCAGAATATTTTTATCTTATCTACAGGTGTGCCGGTATGTAGAACCGATCAGCACGCGGGCGAGTTTGTTGTGACATTTCCAAGAGCTTATCATGCCGGTTTCAATCAAGGATACAATTTTGCCGAAGCTGTGAATTTCGCGCCCGCCGATTGGGTACGGTATCATTTTAAATCAGGACACCTTGGCATCTCTGTATTACATATGTTTTACCGATCCCATTGTCTGTTTAACAGCTTAAAATTGGCCGGGACTGTATAACGCATTACTCGAATTTAAGACGCTTCTGTGTATTCTCTCACGACGAGCTGGTGTGTAAAATGTCGTTGGATCCAGATTCCTTGGATATAGGGATCGCCACGGCCACTTACCACGATATGCTTCAGATGGTGGATGACGAGAAGAAACTTCGGAAAAACTTGTTGGAATGGGTGAGTTGATTATTTATATATAACTCGGAAAGTTTCTCAAGTTTGTTTGATGCATGTATTTTAAATACGTATTAACACGATTAATTTGTAAATAATCGATTAGTTTATTATTTTTTAAATGTTACGTATTTATCAAATTATTCGAATGGCTATTTAAAGGATTCGAACAGTTTCGAGCATTCAAATTTTGCCACCAAAACATCGCGTAGAACGGGTTACGATTTTAAATGCGGGGACCAATGTATTTGGGTCAAGTAGTATAGTACATGCTGCGAGCGTTCTCTCACCTATCCGCGCACACACCAGCGCCGCACGCACACGTCGGCGAGCAAACACACTCGTAACCATGCGGGCACACGCGGTAAAAGATGTGTGTGTGCGGCTGATATTGCCAACCATTGGTCATCGCAGTAGAGCTCCGCCATCCACGTTATATTCCTCATTAATGCCTCCATGTATTTCGTTACATTTGCTTCGACTGTGTTCGTTGTCGTTAAAATAGTTTTTGTGCGATCGCTCTTTAGTTAACGACCTTGACTAGCTGATGCCTATTTGGTGTGTCTCTGATCCTGATTATGTAACTTTTATTGGTGAATAGAGGTTATGTTTTTAAAGCCTTGCCATGATGCTAAACAGGCACTGTGTTTCCTCTGCTGATTCGGTGGATTTCAGAATCATTCTCGCGAATTTCCTTAAAAGCGTTTACGATAATCCCACATGAATCGTATCCCCGCGATATTTCGTAGTATTTCGTAGTCAGCCCGCCTGCAGATGGATACATGTGTTTCCATTCATAGTCTGCTTCCGATTTAATGCTATTTCTGAAATGTAGGAGCGGCGAACGATTCCATAAATGATTTTCCTGTTAAAAATTATGCCTTCTAGGGTGTAACGGAGGCCGAACGCGAAGCGTTTGAACTTTTACCGGACGATGAGAGGCAGTGCGAAGCGTGCAAAACGACGTGTTTCTTAAGCGCAGTTACATGCTCGTGCCAGAGTTCGCAGTTAGTTTGTTTGAGACATTTCACAGAGCTTTGTGATTGCCCCCCGGAAAAGCATACGTTACGTTACCGCTATACGTTAGACGAGTTACCAATTATGTTACAAAAGTTGAAGTTGAAAGCGGAGTCGTTCGACTCGTGGGTGTCGAAAGTGAAAGAGGCGATGGACCCTGACAAGAAGAGCGATAAGATCGAGCTAACCGAATTGAAGGAGCTGTTGAACGAGGCGGAAAATAAGAAGTTCCCCGAAAGCGAGTTGTTAACAGCTTTAACAACCGCTGTGCAAGATGCTGAAAAGTGTGCAAGCGTCGCCCAGCAACTTCTGAATAATAAACAGCGTACCAGGTATGATTTGTGTTTAATTTGTATGCATAATACATGTATTATGGAAATTAAGTTATTCGTACAGGCCTTCATGCATACATATCTTCTTTACGCAGAACCAGACAATCGGTCGAAACCAAATATAAGCTTACTGTAGAGGAACTAACACTTTTCTATAAAGAAATTACAAACTTGTGCTGTGAACTCAAGGAGTCGGATGGCGTGAAATTTATACTCGACCAAGTATTACAGTTTCAAAGGGAAGCGGCGGAACTGGAGGCTAAAGAGGATAATTGTGATATAGAACAGTTGGAGAAGTGTATCGACTTTGGAGATTCTATTTGTATCGAATTACCTCAACTCATTCGTTTGAAGCAAGTAAGTGTATACATGCAATTATCGGCAATGCATCTCTGGTCTGCGATGTAATTAAGTATTTATTTGCGGCAGAAATTAGCTCAAATACAGTGGCTGGAGGAAGTGAAATCCATTCAAGAGGATCCGAAATCTATACACCGTGATGACTTAGCGAAACTAATTGAAAAGGGTATGACAATACCGCCTCACTTATCCATAGAAAATACTCTATCCGAGTTGCAAGCATTGATGATTGCGACTGACAAGTGGGAGGAGAAAGCGAAATTATATCTGCACACGAAGAGCAGGCAAACTATATCGTCATTGGAAGAATTTATTCGCGAAGCTGACGAAGTGGAAGCTTACTTACCGAGTTTAGATGTTCTGCAAGATACGCTGAACAAGGCGAAGAATTGGACGAAAATGGTGGAAGAAGTGCAGGCAAGGGAGAATTTTCCCTATTACGACACATTGGACGATCTGATAAAAAAGGGCAGAAGTATCCCGTTGCACTTAGACGCCCTTCCAATTTTAGAGTCCACTCTTTCACAAGCAAAGGCTTGGAAAGAAAGGACAGCAAGAACATTCCTGAGGAAAAATTCGCATTATACTTTAATGGAAGCTTTGTCACCACGGATCGGAGTCGGTATACAAGCGCTGAAAGCTAAAAAGAGTAAGAGTGAAGAATCAGTAGGGCCTGTCTTCGTCTGTGATACAAAATTGGACGATTCCAATGACTCGGCTACGGTCGTAGCCGCGTTTAAATTAGCTGAGCAACGCGAAATGGAAGCTATGAGAAATTTAAGGGAGAGGAATCTAATGAAAACCGAGGTCGACGATTCGAGGTATTGTGTCTGTCGTCGACCGAGGTTCGGGCTCATGCTTCAATGCGAGCTCTGTAAAGATTGGTTCCATTGTAAGCGAGAATTTCTGACGCGCGTATAATTAAACGTAAAATTGAACACTAGTGTAATCGTGATCCTTGATTTTAGCGAACTGCGTACCATTGCCGAAAACGTCGTACAAAGGGAAATTACCAATGTCGAGGGAAATCAAGTTTTTGTGCCCCTGTTGTTTACGTTCACGACGGCCACGATTAGAAACCATTTTGGCGCTTTTAGTCAGCCTTCAAAAGATTCCTATTCGTCTACCGGAGGGCGAAGCGTTGCAATGTTTAACAGAACGCGCGATGAACTGGCAGGTGAGTGTTTCGCGAAGTAATAGGCATTAACAACGTCGTAATTTGTGTAACAATATGTACTGTGAGTAGGATCGAGCCCGACAGGCATTAGCTACAGATGAAATTTCGTCGGCGTTAGCAAAATTGTCTGTACTCTCGCAGAAACTGGTAGAGGCGGCTGCGAGGGAAAAGACGGAAAAGATCATTAGTAGCGAGTTAAAAAAGGCGGCGAACAACCCTGAACTGCATCAGAGAGTACAAGCAATTGCTCCACTTAGCGGCGTGCACTCGGATGACAGTGCACTTAGTACTGCAGTAAGTGTCAATATTAATAATTGAATTTGTATAACGGTGTAGCACGAGGCTGCGCGCATAATACGTGACGCATTATGAATGGATAAATATAATGTGTACGATATATTACAGGACGACGACGACGATGTTGTTACTATAGACGACGACGAGCCAAGTTGCAGTACATTCAACAGTAATGAGCACGCATACTCTTATAGTAAGTGCTTTCTTTTTAATGGAAATATATTTTCCAATGTAATTTGTGTTTATATATGGTACTTTTTTCTAGTATCTAAAGTTCAGCGTAAGTCACAATCAAGCGATTCAACCGAGGCTGCAGTTATACTTTCGCAATCGGCGAGGTTACGGTTAGAAGAGTTGATGATGGAAGGTGATTTGCTGGAGGTCGCGTTGGACGAGACGCAGCACATCTGGCGTATATTAAGTCACACGAACAGTCCGAGCACTGTTCGTAAATACGCGTCGTACGAGGAGGTACAATCCAGTTCGAACCAGGACACGAAGGATGTGAAGAAGCGTGGGAGGAAACGGAAGTCGGAGGAGTTCGAATTACTCAAGAAGCTCGGGCGGCAGAAGATGGAGGAGAAGCATTTGGCGAAGCGCAAGGGGCTGCAGAAAGAGAAGAAGTCTGCAAGTTCCCCGGTGCCGATGAAGCGTGGACCCCGAAAGGTACTTAAATTTTAAGACACCGTCAGCCTCGAATTGAAACTTTTCCGATTTTATGATCACTCATACTAAGCATATGATTACGATTAAAAATTCTCCGATGGAAGAAAGTTTAAATTCGAGACGCAACACAATCGGAATAAGTACAGTCGCTTGAACGTCGGCTAGCTCGATTTCAGTTAAATATGAATTGCAGATGAAACGTAAGGAAGGCGAGGAAGGGCCCAAGAAGAGGGGCGGCAATCGGAAGAAGACTAAGCAGGACACTTCGGACGAAGAGGACGATTGTGCCGCCGTTAATTGTTTACGACCCAACGGTGAGCGGAAACTTGCCACTGCGAAAGTACTTTGCGACACAATTATCGTTATAATACCCTGTGTATCTTTATTGGCATGTAGGAAGGGAAGTTGATTGGGTTCAGTGCGATGGCGGCTGTGAAGGTTGGTTCCACATGCACTGCGTCGGATTGGACCGTACAGAAATTGCAGAGGAAGACGATTACATCTGCAGTAATTGCAAAGAGGCAGAGCAGAATTCGACGGTAAGTTTACACAAGTAGGCTCGAACCGCGATATCGCTGCTAATTTTAGAGCAGATAACTTCATTCATGTACGTCAGGCTCATGTGAAGTTTGTACTTTTGTCGGCTTTATCAATTTATTATTACGCATTTTCTTTTTCCGTTTATGTTCTGGCTCTAATTTTCATTTCATTCGATAACTTCCGTGGTTCTTTATTTCTTTGCCTAGTAGCGTATTATATCGTAGTTCTAGAGCAAAATTTTTTATGTTCTTTATACTGTAGTCAAGAGCGCCAGATCCGCTAGCCGAATCATTAGGCCTGGATGCACTTCTTTCCCTTTCTCAATCCCAGGGATACCAGGGCACAGACAGCGATGCAGACATTCAGGAAACGACATCCTTCGTCAGGACCTACTAGCCCACTTTATCTTGTTAGCTCCGTACAAGGCTAGGGGATGCTTACCGAACTTCAAATCACATCGACTGTGAGCTTACAGTCTGACAAATTAATGTTACCTATCACTTTTACCCCAGTCCGTTGGTTACTGCAGGTCATCGTGTGTGTCAGTGTGGTTATCGTTGCGAGTGGATATTGGAGATAAAAGTATTATATCACAGTCGAATTACAACCCCGACGACTACGAACTTTATTTTTCTACTTCGATTTGATGCGCGCTTTTCAGAACGGGCGCAGTTTTTCATATGTATCGCGTATTGCATGGTATTTTATTTTTTTTTTCTTTTTTTATAGAGAGAAAGACATGTTTATCCTCGCCAGGAGGAGGATCTATTGTCCAAGCGTGTAATATATACATTTGTATTTATGGCAAATCACTTTTTCTGCATTATATTTTTAAGCACCTAACGATTCGGTACGTTTAATGTTGATCCGTAACATTAAATCCAGTCTCGTTTCTGTTTGCTTGCGCTCAAGTAAACACGTTCACTCTAAATTAATTCGGAAAAGTCTCTATCGGCGAAATTTCATTTTGTGGAATCGTAACGCGCGGATATCACGGATGAACCGTGATGTGCTTGGCGATACGCAGCGCGACTTGGAAAATAAAACAGATCGGTATCTCGCGTAATTATTGTCTCTTATCTCTCGCCGTTAATGTCGGACGGAAAAGGAAAAATAAAATTACACGTTTCGTCAGACCAACGATTGTCATCTAACTAACGGGTACGCGTTAACATTATTTATAAAGTGGTCTGTGGCGTGAGTGCGATGCTCTTGATGAGAAACGAAGGGGTGAAAGGATGTAAAAGAATCTGGGGCATTGACTGATCTAATGGATTGGGCGGCTCGTGGCGCGAGCATGGAAAAGATTAGCGATTTCGATAGGTACACGTGACGAAGGAAATGAGTCGTCTCAGAATACTTCTACTTCGAAGAAGATTCCGTCGGTTTTTCTATCAGCTTTTAATTGTAATGGCGCGTAATGGAATAGGGATCCATTCCTCGCAGTGTAGTATGTACAGATAGACTGAGAGATGTGTGTATTAAGATATAGATTATTATACATATTATATAAGAAGATTAGATTGGAACATGTAGGTAGAAGTAATGTTACTGTTTGTATAAAAGAAAAGAATTGACACGCAGATACATGGCATATCTAAATCTGCCTTCCCGAAATTCATTAATTGCAATTCATCGGATTTTGGACCAGAGTATGCAACTTATAATTCGCGCGACTTGCGAGTCACATCTGTGTTTCTAATTTATGTATTTCTTGTCGGGAGATGCTCGGGCAGATGGGCGCCTTGCATTACGACGTTCAGTTTAGTTTAGAATCCTTCGAATGGCCTAAAAGAGAAACGCATCTTTTACGAAGTAAATTTTCATTTTGAAGTATTACTGTACCGTGTAATTTTACGATATCAACCAATGAATCGGGGAGTAACGTTTGTCTTACTATTTCCTTCGACTGTGTTACGTTTTATGATATTCAATTCGGGGAGTGGATCGATCATACTTGATACTGCGATTCGCTGATATTTCGATCCAGCCGTTTTATTAATTCAACGTTTCGTTCAATTGAAATTAAACGCAAAACTTCACCCCCCCCCCCCCGACCATTTTTAACTCCCGCACGATGTAACGCAACCGGAGTAGCGTAATTGAAAACTTATTACTTTGTACATTAAAGTATTATAAAGTCCCTGAATATTATAAAGATACTTACACACTAACGATAAGATGTATTCCGTAATAAACGATTTTATAAATATTGTAAGCGTTACCAACATGGATCTCATTCTCTGTAAACTAAAATAAAAGAAAGAAAAAGACACAAGAAGTACATCACTATCATTGGTGTAAGGTATATATAGATCATGGCATACGTAATTTGTGTATTCGATGTTGACTCTGGTACAAAACCATGCTTCGCATTCGACAGTTAACAATGACCACTGGTTAGTTTTTAACTTGATCGTTGAACTGTGTTTTTCTCCCCCATTTTTTTTTTAAATTAATATCTCCCTTTCGCCCTCGTGAAAATGCGTTTATGTGCGTGTCTCTGTCTCTAACTCGTATAGTCCTTTGCACTTAGCTGTTGCAAAGTACGTTGTATAAAAAAAAAAAAGGAAAAACGAAAAGAAACGAAAGAAGAAACTTTTATCCTAGATTGATTGGCGAAAGAGAGCGTTGCGCCGGCGGCGTAAGAAATTTTGTATAATTGTTAAAGAGGACGAGGTGTATCGATCATTGAGTTTCTATGCAAAACTTAAACTCTATTGAATGTGTGTTATGTGTGGAACGACGCGCGACCGACAGTCTGCTTTAAACACACCCATATCGAAAGCACGCGGCGCGAGTGGTCGACGTTGGCATTGCGAATGAATTCTGTTAAACAAATATATCCATGTTCCATTGTTAGGCGTAGTTTAAGGGCGCGCGAGTCGTTTGATCAGTCGATTAACAGAATTCATTACGTACTAAATCGTATAGAGAGTTAAGCAGTGATAAGTCGAGGGAGAGTATCGTATGCCATCCAGCGATCGCTGTGTCGCGTGTCCCGTTTAAAACAGACTGTAGGTCAAAGAATCGACGAGACATTATGTGTACACACATATATTTTTGTACAGACAAAGAAAGGGCACGGCGGTCCTCTTTGGACTGCCGCGTTCCGCATATACGCGGGGACACAGTGAATTTCTAACGATAGTGTTTTCGCGCCTCGGTTAAGCGAAATACGAGGAATTTCATTTGTTTCCTTTCGTAATAAAAAGAAATATAAATATATTATATATATATATATAAATATATTGGTTACGCATATTTTCTACGAGGTACTTAGAATCATTTTCTATTCAGCCACACCAGATGTAACGGAAAGGGGAGACATTATGAGAAATTCATGAGGCACACTATCATTAAAAATGCATTGTGACTAATGGCACGAGAAGGTCGGGAACTCCGTGGTTATTGCTCACAGCTGTTGTTCGTGCAGGATGAACGTACTCGAACGTTGTGCTTTACCATTAAACACTTGTGTACCGTGTTGAATACTGATCACGCTCGTTCAGCATATACAGAATATTACAGAACTATTTGGGGAAAGCTTTTAACTGGCTAATGGAACCCGTAAAAGGTAGAGAGCTCTAATGAACATTAGCCAGTTAAGCTTTCGCTCGTGGTATGGAAATACTCTGTGTAAAAGGCAAGTGCCTACGCGTTTCCAAAGAATTCTACCAATCATCAAGAGACTCATCTTCGTTATTCATCCCGATGACGAGCACAAAAAACGGTCTAGTATTAATTTCTGTTTTTTCTCTCGCAACGAAGCGTCTTACATAGCCATGCACTTACCAGCCCATTAAAAGTTTACTGGATCTAAACAAGTAGCGTGTATTATTGGAGGACAAGTATTATGTTTCGACCAAATCGTTTTTCTCTCGTTTCATTTTTTGTAAATTAATGTGATCAGATGTCACGAGTTAAATGCGTATACCTAATTTTTATTTCTAAGCGCAGCTAATTCCTTCTCTTGCATCATTCATATCATTTCTTTTTTAGTTTCATTCGGCGCGCGTTTTGTTATTGAGGGGGTTTGTCTCATTATTAAAAAAAAACTCCTATTTTCTTGTGATACGATTGTGAATTGTTTGTTGGTGATAGTAGGTCACTTAGTTCCATGCTCGGTGAATATTTCATTATCTTTTCGTCGTTGTAGATTTGTGTGTGTGTGTATATGTTTCTTTTTTTGTGTTGAAAACAATGATCGAATTTATAACAAGATCAATGCTTTTGAATGCATTGATGCTTGCCTAAATTCGTTCAAGGCACGTATGATGATTTAGTCTAAAAGCGTTACTTAACATTCGATTACTAACGATTACCATCGCTAATGACCTCGTTAATATACCACTCGATCGTTTCGTCACGCTTTTCATTTCCCACTACCCTGTGACGCTTCACAGAGGAATCTGGCGTGCTTTAGTTATTCCAGAATTCACCCCCCACAAATGAACTCTTTGAGTTTTCCGCCCGGAAATTTTTGTATAGTCGTTAGAGAAACACACTCGCAGATTTCATATTTTTACACAGGTCGTTCATTCGTGTTTCTTTCTGAATCTCTTCTGCGTCGATTCGTTAACGAGGAAACATTTCCGTTAATTGGGTGCGATCCTTCATCGTCGCCACCCTGTGCGAATGAATATTTTATTATACGACCCCTCGGGACATAGTTTATTTCCTTTATACGCGGATCGTTGTTGTAGACGGAAATATTTATGAACAGTGGATGTAACTTAAGGCTAAGTATAGCGTTAAAAACCGTAGTCTTTATTTGTAAGATTATATCACTTTGATTTCCGATGAAATATATTAAATGTATATGTGTACATGTACATTCAGTACCGTGAGATGGCTTGCGCTGTTTTACTGTGTTCACCTTTGTTAATGTTAGATCAGTGCATGTGAAATGTTTTAACGACTCTCTACTCTGTTCTCCCTGAGTTTCTCATTACGTCCAGCTTTCTTCGGCCCGCCCCCATTTCATTCAGTTTCAAATGACATTATTCATGAAATAGGAAACGTCGCGCAACAAACTGGGAACTTTTCTTAAAGCTAATCTTCGGGAAAACATTTCATTTGCGTCAATCTAATAATATGTAAATATTTCTTTATTTGTCGTGGTCTCGAATCGCAGAAAACTGTTCCGCAGAGGAGGTTGAAATTTTATAGATTTTCTATACTTTTCGATTTCCGTAACTACTACTCAGGAGGTAGTAGTGACAGCGGAGTCCCTCGAGAAGGCCTGGAATTCCGACAAGTCGATCGTCTCCCATCTCCCGTGATGTAACATTATTTAAAAGGGGTCGACGCCCGTGGAAGCGTATTCGTGTGGCCGGTGGGAGAGATAGAATGTCAATAAAGCGCAGCGGAACATGAAAGTTGGGGGAGACATGAATTTCTCGTTTATATGACGCGCGGCGGGATGTTGGGCGGACCCTGGGCTAGAAGATTTTCACGTTTGTGTAGAACAGAGCTTTCGGCAATATCTCAGACCTGTGAAAAGAGAATCAGAACGCGGAAATGTTTTTCATCTCTCAACGTCACAGATTGCCCAAAGCTAGAACTCTCCGCATGGAACGTAGAAAGATTCAATTCTCTTATTTTTATTTTCGCAGAATGTAAGTTTATACACAAGGATTTATTATTTCCATGCTTTTTGTAGTCTTAATCACTATGTTCAGTACAATAACGAGTCAAAGTACGCTCGATGACGCATTTGAATATCGAATCAGTCATGGGAACGTTTTCCCATCGGCTTCATCGAATGACTCAACCAGAATTTTTTGATTCCTACCTGTACGACTCCACCATGTACGCCAAAAAAATGATTCACCGTCGCGGGACTTCGTTGCTCGTTTCCGCAAAGTTTAACGCTCGCGACTCATTCAGGCTTGCTCATGTGCCCGTTATTCAAATGAGTTGCTCTTGCCTCTTGCTTGCGATTATTTAATTGCAATTATACTTTACAATCGCGTCCGAATGCGTTTCAAAGGACGAAATGCGCAGCACGGACGTTTAAACTTTGTTCGAAAACAAAATTATTCGACGACTGAGTGGTCGAAACTTCGTCATCCAATCGGGCATGTAGTTTGAATATTCAATTGCGTCGAGGCGAAACAAAAGACGAGCATGACATTATTTTTATCCGCGGACGATTAAATTCGTGGAGAAAATGGTAAACAAGTGTCATCTTAAAAGTAAGGCCGCGACAGTGAAGATGTTGGACCGTTGGAATGTCACCGGATTCTTTTTTCTTTTATTCATATTATGCGCATCAGGGTCATTCGTTTTTTAACGTCGTTGGACTTTGGCGCGGTTGCTAAATTCGAATGAAAACGGGGTATTTCCGGTTGAGGTAACTGGCTTAATTCCCCACGGATGATCGTATGTACAGTTTCCGGTACACGGAAGTCTGCAATATTTCAGTCCGCGTCCCGCAATTTTATGGTGCAAGGCACTCGTATTGCTGTCACGCGCGTTGAAACGTTCCTTCAAACGGTATGACTCGGCACGAAAGTATCTTGCCCCGAAGTTTAACGATTTTTTCGAATCCCGTCAAAGATGCGAAGAAAACAAACGCATTTCTAAGAAAAAAAACTCGAGGACATAACCTCTGCTGCGTCAACTTTTTCCATACATAAACGTAAAGAGCTTTCAAACGACAAGTTGAAGAATAATCTATGCTTTTTATCCAAAGACGAAAGACGACTGGGCTTGAAAAATCGAATGAGATCGCCCATAAAGAGAACACCTTTTACCCGACTCGATACAAGTTTGACAACTTCCGCCCTCAGGTTCTCGACAGTGTAACGCTCTGAAAGTCTGGGCGGGAATAGTTCCGAATAATGGATTCTTTTGTTCCCTGTATTGTCACGCATTCCACGGAAAGTAGAACGTGTACCAGTTAAAAACAACCGTCCGTGCGATACAAGAATCCAGGAACCGTAATCTTTGCTCATAAAATACAACGGAATCGAATATTTCGGGTACGAAGAGCTATCGATGCAAAGTTCGCGATGCCATGCTTCGCGTCGCGATACGAGGGCACGTGCCGCCTCGAGTCTTCGAGTTCCCTCGATACCGAAGCCTGAAATGTAAGGAGAAGAGCAAACATGATAAAGAATATTGCTCGTGCACGGAGGAGATAAGGTGGGATCATAATTTCGGTATTGACGGGCGGATGGTTTCGTGGAACCACACGGACCTGTCCCAAGGTGTGAAGAGAGGCAGTGGTCCCTTCGTGCGTGGTCGGTCGTTTCCGCCGCCTCTCGTCCGACTGGCGCGCGCTCGTACGGTGCCGGGCGCCTCAGTCTTCGTTGCGACTCCGTGGTAGTGGGGCGCGTTCCCGCGGTGTGCTGGTTGTTTCGTTACCCCGTTGTAACCTAAACCGCGAAGTGCGAGAACAATTCGGAGTAAACCGTCCTGGTAACTGTTCCGCGCGGCACCGGGCGATAATTACTGACTCTCGTGCGGGTGTACGTCGTCCTGATCCTGTGCACGTCTCACCCAACGGGAGCCAAAGGCCGCCGAGGTACAAAGGAGGG
The DNA here is from genome assembly GCA_960531205.1 of Andrena bicolor. Classification (NCBI taxonomy): domain Eukaryota; kingdom Metazoa; phylum Arthropoda; class Insecta; order Hymenoptera; family Andrenidae; genus Andrena; species Andrena bicolor. Next base: position 57,298,482 of record OY482664.1, read on the forward strand.
GCAGAGGGAGCGAGGAAAGGGCCACGGCACCAGGGACTACGGAGAAAGGAAAGAAGGGATTATATATTCGGGACAACATGGCCACTGCGATCGACGACCGGCAGGAGTTGCTGGAGCAATTTCAGGCGGTGAGTCCTTTTGTCTTCTTTGTCTCCGCTTTGTCCCAATGGACCATTTACGAAGCGATACGATGCGACACACTCGTTACTATGGCATTCCGTTGATGCTCCAACGCATTACTACGTGCAACCCCGGCTTCTTATCGATCGCCGGTTTTATCAGCATGCTTTCGTGGAAAGCCCACCCTCGTGGGGACTACGCCGGGTGTCGCCGCCCTGCAGTCCGCTCTCCTCTTTTTACGCCATGCCCTTTTCAAATTCGAAGCGGTAGAATTCGCAACTTATCGCACGTTCTCTTTTACTTGCCTCCGTCCCGCAATAAAACGTGACTGATGCCGCATTATTATTCGCATCCTTGGCTTATTTCTAATGCCATCGACGGAATCTTGCGTGTTACGAATGAATCAGTGAATGTGTACGGCCGCACGTGAATCATCGCGTAATTAGCTTTGGAAGGCACCTTTCCCCGCGCACGTTTCAATTATATTACCGTAGTGGTATTAAACGTGCATATATTTCGGCTTGATTGCACCGCGTAATTACGTATAATATCGGATATCGTGGCCCAGACGCTTTTCGCTTATTACTCGCCGCGGGTGAGCATATGTTTACGCACGTGTAGGCAGTAGGCACACCACGGTTTCTGCGTAATAATCGCGCGGTCGCATGCTTGTTAAACAACGCTGGGCAAAAGAGTCCATTAACTGTTACATTTGTTGCGTGAAGCAACATTATCTGCGACCTGGGACGGTTCGTGTTACTGGCAGCGGCTTTATTTACGTTCCGTCTCGTTTGGAAACGAGTAAAGGCATCACACTCCAGTTTGGTCGGCATAAATACGCGACGTCACTGACGCGACACCCTAAACTCTACGTTATCGCGTTTACAGTGCAGTCGTAGCGTTCTCTCGTGATTTTGTCGTTGCTAACGGAACGAAAATCTCGGGCGTTAATTCGTGCTGATAAACATCTTTCTCTAAAACTCACCGATCCCGTTCTAATGTACAGGGTGGTCCAGTTGCTACCAGCATCTGAATTCTTTTTCGAATTATCGCAATAAAATATTGCTTCTTTGTGTATGTATGTTTACTCAAGAGATACGAAGGGCATTTGTATGTTGTTAAAAATGAGACGTTGTAATCTTATTTTTTTTTTGCATATTAACCGAAAGTTACAGTCGAAATAAATTCAATATGTACCACGGGAGTATTTTATTCGTACTTGAGGCAGACTCCTAAAGGATCTACGGGGCTCCTTAATTATCGCGTGACTACTCCAATATGAAGAAGACACTCATTATGTTACCCTTTTGATCTCGTCTAACCTTGGGAAATATCACATATCATTGAGTTCGCGTGGGTAGTCACATTTACTACATCCTTTCTGTTTATCTTTTCTTAGTTTTATTAACAATTATCCAACCATCCTGTATATATCCAAGACAGACACGTGATTATTTTCCTAAATACCTATGATTTTTTTTTATCATCACTGTCGAATGTTTTCCTCGTTGTTTGTCGAAGGCAGGTACATTATCTCGATAATCAGAAAAGTGCGTTGCGTCACGGCTCCGTGGCCGCGTCAAAGGGCCCCAACTCGTTACTGGGTTCTTGTTTCTTGTTTCTACGAATTCACATTTAACGGTTAATTAACCGACCACGTAATTGGTTTCGACGAAACCTCCTTTCTCCCATACTGGGATTTATTTGTCCATGTATTGAAGCTCTCCCAGGCGTTTTAATTCATATCATCGAAATAGGAAAGCTTGTTGGTTTCCAAATTCCTCTCTGGCGCATCGGGGCGTGTTTATTGAGCACGTAATTATGCGCAGATTGGACAGACGGTACACGAGTCACGAGTACGCCAATATATCAGATTATTGCCTCGTGAACTTGATAGCTCAACTCCTCTTGCATATATTGGAGGTTTCCAAACTTCTGTTACATTATTAATTTTCCTATAACTATAGGAATATCGAAAACTCGTCCATGTTTCTAACCACAAATTGTAATATACAGAGATTCACGCAAACGTGCTTCGTATTATACGAAGCTAACACTTTATTTTAGAAAGCCTCCCCCATTGATATATCGATCGACTTTACAATATATGTGTCTTCGGTCGACTTTCTCAGTTTATTCGTGTCTGCTGGCGGACGAGGGCGACGGCGGTCCAAATCAGCAGGACACAAAATTATGAGGCGTCCGTGTTTAGGAGTGAGATGAGAGAATCCCCTCGAAAACAATGACCTTGCTCGCGTACAAGGGAGATGGGCGAAATTGCTCCCTTCCGCCGGCATTGTCGAGAAAGTCTTCAATTATCTTATTGATCGCGTTACCGGTGGCGAGCGCAACCCCTTTGGACGCGTATCCTGCTGCGGCGCTGTAAAACTGCACGCGGATACGGGCGCAAAGGGCACTCCAAGGGGACCACCCCTGAGCTGAGATAGGCGTGGGCAAAAACCGCGACAGATTTCTGGCCTAATCGCGAATCGACGCGCCCTGATTCGTCTTATCGAACGGGTGGTTCGAAAGAATGGAGTAGGTCAGAGGAGCGTCGAGTGGTTCGATAAAAACTTGGGTGGTTAAAGAGAAATGCAAATAATCAGAGTGTTTAATATACTTCTTTGAATTATTAGATTTCTTTTGAATCACCCACCTTTGTTTTTTACATATATTTCATGTTATTCGATTATTTGCCGAATTATTGCAATTATCCCAGTCGACTTTGTCTATTAGAGCCAGAGCTCAGGTCGATTCATCATTCTCGAAGTACTCGAGCGTTTCCAACAGACTCCCTGCGTCTCCCCTCGTTCCGTGGGATTTGCTTTTCGGTAGGGAAAGTCGTTACTGGAAGTAATCGAGGTGTGTTTCGTATTTACACTCGACGAAGGGTGCTCGAAAGGGGCTGCACAGTCCTCGTGGGCCTGAAGAGTTCTAAAGCGATTATAGAGCACGGTCTGTCGTTCTACCCACTTTCATATTTTACTCGGGCCCGTTATAAACGGTTTCGCGACAAGGCTGGAGACACTTGCTACCTTGCAACCGTGTGGTTCAGAGACTCGTTTCAAAGCTTCGATTTCAAAGCCGCTTCTCGATCGTTCACGTTTCACCTGCTGCCAGTTTTTTTCCACGATCGAACGCTGAACGGTATCACAAACAGAGAGGTAGGGGAGAGGCGAAGTTGACGGGCAAATATTCGCACTCGTCGGCACGTAATAGGCGGAATTCCAGGCAGAGATCAGATAACGACATCCGGAGCAAACGATTTCGAATTCTGGAAAGCGCGCCGACTACGCGTGTCGTTGACGTCGAAAACGCGACGGTTCTCGGGCCGCGTGGACTTTAAGCGAAACCCGGCGGCTTTTCTAACCCACACAGATCATCCCCTTTAGTATGTAAATATGTATTTGGGGGTGGCGCCCGTGTCGGTGTGCATTACGATCGCCCCGGCGCACAAGGGGTTGAGAGTCACCCCGTCAGAGACAATGTGGGGAAGAGCGCTTCCTCTGAAAGGGTTGCGATGCAGATGCGCGCGAGGATACACCCTTTTCACGGGTCTCCTTGTTGCATATAGCGACGCTTGAATTGAAAATTATTGGAAGCGTACGAGCATTTATTTGTCATTGCGCTTCTATGCGAAATTTGGGAATTCTACTTATTCCTTTCTTCACGATCATCTCTTATATTATTAACACTTCTCTCGAGTCTGATTGATACCCCGTGGTAAACTATCGTGGTAGACTTAAATCGAAATCATCCAAGGACTTCGGCTTCCGTAGATAGAACAGCCTCCGCTAGGTTTTGTTCGAAATCGCGATCCGGAGCTGACAAATTGGGCATCGATAAAAGCAACCTGCACCAGAAGTGCCCTGGCACTCGTCCACCAGATGGGGGTTCAACGTCTCGCGAAACTTCCGTCGAACCAGTTGTTCCAGTTGCTTTGGTGAAATGCCCCGTTGTAAATAAAGGAGGCACGTGCACTTGCAGCCCCCCCGAAGCGTCCTTACACCATGCGACATCGCCACGTGCCGTTCTTTTCTCGCCCAGACGCCGACGAGGCCCGTGCTGTTGGTCCTTTACAAAGGGGGGCAAAAATAGACGAACCACGCTGGGTTCCTGAGAATTAAACGCTTACGGGTTTAGGTGGGTCCGCGCTACGATTCCTCTCGCCGTGGGGAAGAAAAATACGACGCTCAAAACAACCGGGGGAGCCGCGTTTCAATGGAATTCGGGAGCTGGGGTTGAGTGTTAGGTATGAAAGTAAACGTTGCGCATTTAGCTACTCGATGGAGGGTATCGCCTCGGAGAAGATTCGATTATTCGGTAATAGTCGTGATATTACTGACATTAATACGTCCTTTTCGGTTTTTTTTTACGAGTAATTTCGAGTTTTGTAACATGCTTAGGGAATAAAGGGGATTTAAATTGATTAGCGGAGGTTTATAATAATAAAGGATCTTTCTAGTATTATTTAAGATGGAGTATGTGTGACAGCAAGTGGTAGTCAAGGATTAAAGTAACGAGCACCTACCTACCTTGCTAAGCGTTAGTTATTCCAGTTGGCTACTTTCTAATTTCAAGCAGCTTAGAGTCTGCGACAGTGTTTCATATTTACAGAGACTTTTAATAGGGCTGTTTAATGTTGAACGAGCAATTACAATTTCCCGCATAGCACGCAAAGTTCGTTATTATATTTCATGCATCGAGTGTTTCTCAGGTACCGTGAGACGTGCTCGGACCAAAACTGTTTCATAGCTGCGCGAGCATGAAATTAATGCAGAAATGCGCTATAATGTTCGCGTAGGAAGCATTTTACGCTGTGTCAAATGTAGCCAGCCATGTGATCGGCTCGAAAAGTACGAGCATTCAGTTTGTTGGCAGGAAAATATGATTGATAACGTCCTTATCATTCGATTGCCTCGGTGCTCACACCCTCAATAAGGAAATCAATAAAATTAGCTCATTCCGCGTCGTGTTTCCTTCTTCTCACAATTTATCACTCGTGAAAAGCTTTTTAGTTCCCCCATCGAGTGAAGGGTATCATTCGTATAGCTGCTTAACGATCGTTCCGTCAACATTGCTCCAGATAAGCATTCGTCGAGCTTCATCGTTTCGTAAACGTTGTAAACATTCGCGATGATTAATCTCCAGACACCAAACACAGTTTTCACCAAACAGGGCTGGTGCTTACGTGGATCGTGGTTGGAGGAAAGCGGCAGGTTCGCAGCAAACAATGCGTTCTGTTGGAATTGTTGCTCAATACCGTTGTTATACTAGCCTGTCGCGTCCATTATGCAATTGCACGTCGCTGGAATAGTAAATGGACTGCGATCGCCCGCTTAAAAGTATCGGATCGTTGCGAAAGCACCTCGCCTAGGTCGACGCGCGTATTGTTCTAGGTTTTCCAACAATGCTTCCCCATTTTCTAATTCCCTCCGTTCCTGTATCCTATGACAACTACGCCAGCCATATAGTCGAGTCTTCGTTACACACAATCTTCCATTTTGAAGCTTTAACTCGACTTCACTCACGACCCTCCACTAGTCTTAATATATAAAACAGAAAGTTTATGTGTTATGTGTTTGTCTGGTATCCAGAAACTTTCGAACTGTAACCTCTTGGTTCAGGAGTTGTGCCTCAACTCATTATGCTTAGCGAATCCACATGAATGTGACTATTTTTCCTCCAAAAACTGTAAAATAAAAATATAAATTCCGGGCGAAGCCGAGCAGTAAAGCCAGTACTCCATAAACTTTAAGATATCGCGAGGATTTAACTGTCTATAAAAATCGTGATGCAATAGAGAAGAAAGCCTTTGGAAGTTCTCTATTACACAATAGTAAGAAGCCAGTTCGTAGAAGCCTCGAATAATTTATAAAATTCTGCAAATTAAGATCGACTTCTTCCCTATCTTCCTCATTTTTCCTCCATCTTCCTCGTATCCCTCCTCCCATAATAAAATTCCAAGGAATCCCAAGCGCTCACATCGAACCCCAGGTAGGAGGCACTCAAGTTTGATAGTGGAATCGTTGTAAAATATTCCTAACCGTGGCTGAGCGTCACGATAAATGCGAGCCTTGAAATTTCCATACAAATGGAGCGTGTCATAGAACACGTTAGCCTATTCGGTCGTCGTACGAGCCACGGTATAATGGCTGCGACTGTTGTATATACAGACACGAGGCGTAATCGTCGCTTATAATCGCGAATGCTCGAGTCGAATGTCCCCAAACCGTCCAGCCAGCTCTCAAGCTGCTGCAACATGCATCCAAAGCGATCTTCGACTCGATAACTTAACCGGCCAGTGGTCCCACTCTCCCGATTGAACTTTTTGCCCCGCGAGATGCTTAATTCCATCCAATTTGTATTCGTTACTGGGACAGATCCCTGCCGTTTCCTATTCGCTGGAATTTTTCACGGCGCACAGTGTTTCCCCTGTTTCCGCGTGCAGCTCGCAGAAAAGTCAGCCGGTGCCTCTCCACCGGGAATTTCTCGCGTATGAATGTGGCCTTTATAACGGGGAAATATATCGTTGATGGGTCCGGCGGAGGCAGATCTGCCCGGCGATTTTTCCTCCTCTGTTGCTTGGTTAAATTCTTGCGGCATGGACTGTATATCGAGGCTCGACGATTCGATTATTCCTCCCTGTTGATAATGATTAACGAGCGGTACAATAGAGGGGTTTGATCGGTGCTAACTTCCTTCGTAGATAAGGCTAACAATAACTAACGACAAACTTGGGATGGTTTCTGTTGCCGATGTTGATGTTAACGTCAGCTGAAGCAATCTCATGTTTTTTAACCTTCATAGGCTTTTGTTTGACGTACCGAATCGGTTGGTTGTAACAGTGGTGTGTTTGCGAGTGATAAGAACACCGAGGCCTTGCGGTTCACAGGTTTGAGCCGAGGCAACATTCTTGGGTTCTAATTGAAATCCCGATCAGATTTTATCTAAGCTACTCCCCTCCCCTTTGCTCTGCGATTCCTCGATTATTTCCCTGAATTCGATTAGAGGGGAATAGTAGCTACAAGAGAGGATCACACCTTCAGATCGTTTGACAACACGTTTATTGGAGTTTTTCTCTTTTCATATATTCCACCATCGACCATAAGTCAATCCAGCTTGGCAGGATATAAAGGCCGCCGCGTGTTACTAATTCTCCTCCCAGACGATCAGAAAATGCGTTCTCCAGGCTCGTTTCTCACATAAATACGCTTGGTGCACACGCACGCGTGTTCGCCGTGGTGTGTGCACGCGCGTCCTTTGCCGCTTCGGTTCCCACGCTTAGCTCCTTATTACGCTCTGTATTTATAATTAATCCTTCCACGGCGGGCCTGCAGGCGTCCAAGTGTGGAGATAAGACGCGACGAAACAGACTTCCTTCCAGGGAGCGAACGGTGCCACGGTCGAGTTTACTTGGACCGATTCGATTTACCGATGAATGCTGAATAAATCGCAGATTGACACTGATTGGGCAAGAATTAAAAAACAAATTCATCCTTTGCTTCATAACTTGTTCGCTATAAGTACTTTTGCTTAATGATGTGGTCGTTGAGTATAGAACCTTGGAATAGATGTATATAGTTACTATTTTTAATTTGAACTTTGTTGTGTCAGAGATATCGGAGTTTCAGAAACCAAATTGATCAAGTTTGTGAAATGAACAGTAGATAAACGGGCGAAGTTGAACACTAATTGTACACCTGTGTTCGGAAATAGAGAAACTTTCAGAAAGTGGAGTTAATAAATCTGGTATGTTAAATGCTTATGTATATTTGGAACGCAGAGGTTTAGTAATGGAAGAGAATTTAACTGATATCGTTTCCCTGTCCCAATTCAACCGAGTTTCGCATTCCGTCGTTCTCGCATACGTTCAGGGTTTACACGAACTGCATCGATTTTTCTGACAATGAGTAAGATGGATCTCTGACACGAACTCCCATCCACTGTGCGGGTCGAATACTGGGAACATCGTTTTGCAGGGTGTCTCTCTGGAATACCAAATGCCAACGTCCACAGGAAATGCGTACAGCGCGTTTCAGCGTTAGTGAACATTGGGAGAACATCAGCATTAGGGACAGGATTAGGTACCAGATTTATTAAAATTCTTGATTAAATACAAATGACAGTAACTCATAACCTAGGATAGGGTACTATCCCCCTGTAAAATTTTTGGACAGCTTCAAAGCACCGAGTCCATCCCCAAACGAGAGCCCTCGAACAGGAGCACCCTGTACATCCTGTATATTGGGGCGGATGTGCGACTATTCATATCCTGTGCCGGTCATAAGGACCCTCGAAAGCAACAGAGGCTTCCCACCTTACTGCACATACAAGTTTATCTAAAGAATTTCAGTGTGCAATATTCCAGTAAAAGGGAATCAATACATTAACACTTTCAAAGTACAAGTAGCTTTCGTATTACACTCAGAAGAAACCGCCGATACTGAAAGACATTGATCTCTTCGATATCGAGTGGAGAGCCCCGGCAAAAGGCCACTTAAGCCTCAGCATTGGAAGCCAATAAAATGGGAGTTTCCAGCGAAAGCTCGATTCTCTCTTTGCTTTCAATGAAAGTAAGCCAGAAAACATCGTGGAACACGTTTAACAGCTCCCTTTCTCAAATGCCTCGAATCACCCTCTCGGTACGATGAAGCTGGACTCGCGTGTCTCTGATTACGCAAGTGGTCTATGTGAGAAATCGAAAGGATTTAATCTAATGCAGTGTTTCCCAATCGTATTTGAGTCGCGATCTCTTTTTATAATATTCAAATAACCAGCGATCTCCTTCTCCCACATGAGGTAAATATTTCCTTCCTCCTAAAATAAATAAATGCTAAAAATCGTCAACTAAAAATAACCGTGGCCACTCCCCAGAAAACACCTCGCGACCCACAGGTTGAGAGTCACTGATCTATCGCTTACTTAGATAAAAAATTAAATTTTTCGACTTTTGTGGTCTCCACTCTCCGTACTTTGTCACGGACAAGTGTGAACGACTCCATTTTAAAATAGAAATATGAAATTTTTTCTATTGACACTGACGGCGCTCAACTGATAAGCGTGGGTCCGCCTTAATTTGGCTATTAGTCCACTGGTCCGCGAGGATTTGGTTTCGTTTGATAAGCCTATCGAGGCAGTTGGACGCGACTGTCCCTTGATATGCCTTGTGGATAAATAAGGTGTCTGGGAACTGATGAGTCAGAGCGGATATATCTTCTTACAGGGCCCTGGCCCTCGGTTTAACGAGGTTTGGTCGAGTTACCGATCCACTCGGACGGTAGTGTCGCGTGACGCTCGGTTAGCACAATCCGTCAATCGCGGTCTCGTGTTTCGCCAGGGAGCTTTGCCAATCGAAACGCGATGCTCGAAGGTCGATCATAGAAGCGTTCCTGTCCCGTGTTTCGCGATCCCCGATCGGCAATGACAATTAAGCCGCGTTAATGACTCCATTCGCCACCGAGTCGCGCCACTTAGCTCGCCCTTAATGGATTGGAAAATCTGGTACTCGAGACGTTAGCAGTCGTACTTTCTAAGCATCTGCAGGCCCACTCTTTGACCTGTTATCGTAATCGTTCGTCACTATTAGTGCTTGTAGACCGTTTAACGTGGACTGTGGGAAGCTTTGAAGTCATACTTGGAATTCTTTTTATTACAAGCTTTTATTTAGCTTCACTTGTAAGTTCGTTAATTTGTTAGGGCTTGTAAACTAATTTCGACCCACTTCCAAGTATCCGATTCGATGACAATACAATATTTTTACTAATTGTAAGAAGCATAAAACAATTTATAGCTAGTAAATTTATTTTTAAACCTAACTTTATATAGTTTAATGTAGATACCTAATAGAGATTAAAATTCTTGAACATTAAAATAAGCTTTCATTAAGATGTACTAAAGAGGAAAAAAAATAATTTTAATAGGTGTCGGCCTAAACGACTATCTTACAATAATTTTAGTTCATTTTCAGTAGTTTTTTAAAAAAAAAAATATTCTCGTTGATTCTGCAGAGCTAAGTCGTTAAAGTTAATTTTATCGTTACATTCTTTTCGAAGATAGAATCGAAGTTACTCCTAGAAGTCTGCTCACCTGCGAATCTCCTGCAACCTCTTTCCTATTCCGCGAAAGGAGGCTGCCGTCGTGTCGGATCGAAAATACCATCCGCTGAAAAATATGCCCCCGCCAGGAATGTCCACGAAACCGTTAATCCATCCAGTTCTCGTACGGTTTCTCGATGTAAATTCCTCGACGGCCGAGCTTCAGGCCTAATTAATAACGCGAAACACAGGAACAATGGGGCAAAAACTGACTCTGGATCCCTGGCTGCTTCGTGCTCGAGGAAGCAAAGACCGACCAAGTGGAAGGCAGCCTATATCCTGGGAATTTCCTTGGTCTGGGGCCCAGGCCATGCACGTCATCCGGTGATTTTACCATTTCCTCGTGATAATTATCGGGGCTGCCGATGTCGGAACGGGAAGCGACCGCAGCTTGCCGCGATTTTAATTCCTTCGGCGAGGATTTGTGTATAGGCTGAGTAGGCTACTTCCTAGGTGGCCTAAATGCCTATTTGCTTAATATGCGAATAAAATATTAAACATGATAGTAATTAGATTTAGTGGAGATTTACTGGAATCTAAATTTGATAATTTAATAGAAAGGATCATTTTTTATTTTGGCTATTTCGTCCGGGTGATCTTTAAACACAGAGGTTTGAGACAATTTTTAAAAGCAATTCACTTTTCTTTCTCATGTAGCAAATTGGCACTAATTTTAAAATTATCTCAACTCTTCTGCATTAAAATATTTCACTATAAATCTCTAAATCGGCTCTTGCCCATGTTGTGGCTTATACAAATAATACAGCTTGTCACGCTCAATTTGTTAAATGGCAATATTCTGTTCCATCGGCTCAGATAAAACGACGATAGTGTATGCCTTTCATTAAGAAAGTGTAGATCTTGTCAGCTGGGTCAACACAGGGCACTTTGTTACTGAAACATGGTGTTCTGGTGTATGTAGACCTTTCAGGTACTTAACATTTCTTCATCTTTCGGAATTGCCTTTCTGACTGTGGTCTCTAAATCAGGAAAATAAAATGTGGACACGCAGAACCAGAATCGTGGATGACCACAGGAAACGAGATCCATGGAGAAACTTGTTTAAATTGTGGGACTCGTGTCAACTTTCTGATCGCTATTTCTACGCGATAATCTACGTGCTTCTATTTATTGTTGAACTTAACCGTCACATTTATTTTATCACTCTTAAACGATGAATTTGGACTTATAATTGCAATGTCCATTTTTTATCGAAGATTGCGCGTAATTCTTCGTAACGAGTGTTCACAGCAATGTCCACATTTATAAGCTAAAACGATTCCGAGCATAGACTTGTTAAAAACTTTTTTTTATCGCAAATTGCGACGTTTTCTCGACGCAATACAGTATCAAACGTACGGTCACCAGACTGACTGGCCGGGAAGTCGGGATTGATAGCGGTAAAAATAGACATTAATTATGGAAATGAGTGACAACGGGATTTATCTCGGATCCTCTGAGCCAGTGCATGCAACCGTGATTCACGCGTCATCGGAGCATTCGATCTTAAGTAGCACACTCTGACTCATTTATTTGAATTTCCACGATCGACCAGAAGCTCGGCGTAGCGTGCGCGAATCTCTGATCCTCCCTCAACACCTCCTTGACCCCTTGCGGGAACTTACACGATGATTCAACTACTGCCACTTCCGCCTCTCGAGTCTTCATAATCGACCAGCTTTCGAGGAAATCAATTACTCCGCAACCCGCCGCATGCGATCCAATTCCGCAGATTCGCTATCATCATTTTACCAATTAATTAACACATAAAGAACCAGTGCAGAGCTTTCTCGTTCTCACTTCCCATTGCAAGAAACCAGCTGCGGTAACTGTAATTGCTACATAGTACACAATGCTCGGAGTAAATTACATTCCTGAAGAATCCAGTGCCTGTATTCTTCCCGCATCAGCGATCCTCCGTGCCGAATAATAATATTGACTCCATACCAAACGACCAGGCTGTCGAGGTGAGAATTTCACTGTTGCACGATCGATCACAGCTCGCGATGCTACACGCGATCGAAGCTCTTCCTTGTCCCCTCGCGTCGCCTCTATTCGCCGAGGTTTCTCTTCGTCCTGGACGCTTCTAGTTCCGTCGGTTTCGTCGGCAAAACGAGCTGCGGTGTCGCAAGTGGAAGGCCCCTCCCTGGATCGGCACAGTGTTAAATTACCTGCTACACGGGCTCGCGAAACGGCTCTTGACTCGCACGGGGACCGTTCCGTCCGATGTCATCGCGCGCTGCACGGATTGCGTAAATCCGCGGCGTAATTAAGCGCCTCGCGGAGCGAGACAACCGGGACCCCGTCTCGAATAGGTGGGAACACAATCTGCACGGAGGTGAAATGAAATCGTCGAGGGCCGGGATTGTGTGCTGTGAATGAACGCGCTCGTGTTTGGACGCGTGCACCGTATATGGCGGTCCTTCGCGCGCCCGGCAATGAAATAAAATCGGAGGTGATCGCACTGGGAAGAATGCGGGCTTGACTCACCGATCTCCTTCAGCGTTTTAACCGCGGCGGACTTCCGAGTGAAATTAGAAACACTGGTATCTATCAAATTTCAGTGACTACCTTTAATAGGTACTCGGCTTCGCTCGGAATTTAAATTCTGATTTTCTAAAAAATATATATATATTTTTTTTTTGTGAAAATAGTCACATTCATCTGGATTAGCCAGGCATAATGTGCTGAGGCACAGTTCGGCATCCAAGAGTTTACCGTTTGAAAGTTTTTAGGCGACAAAAACGCAGACATGTAAACTTTCTGCTCTATATATCAAGATGTTTGAAATAGTGTACAGTTCCACGATAAATATGAATTGAAATTGAATTCTTAATCGTGAAATCACTGACGATGCGAGTGGAGGATCTCGGCGTGCATAATCAGTGGCGATGATGCGGGTGACTGTTGGCCGATTGAGTCATTGCTGCTGGAATTGTGTGTAATCATCGGGATGACTGATCGTGATGGATATTGTTTGGTATGGCTCAGTGTTCATAGGTCAGGGTGTGCTTTATCGTTACTGGTAGGAGGAGGCTTTGAATCGTAGCATTATAACAGAGTTCAGAGTATGTTAGGATTTGTAATGATTTACCTTAGCCCTCTTCTACCCGTGATTCCAGAATTTCGTTCTCGTAGACGACTCTTCCATACCTTTTATTGTTAGCTAAAAATTGGAGTCGTGTCAAGTGTAATTCACGAAGAAGAATATAATGGCAGTGGTGATGAAGGGCTAGTTTCCATTATCTCGACTACAGCATTTGAAGGATCTTCCCAGCTTCATCTGTCCACTCCAGAAATTGGAGTTCACCCAATATTGGCGTCCCCTTATTGTTGGAGATATCAGAAGAGATTCGGCACAGAATTGGAGGCCTCCTCCCGGCAACTTTGAAATTAGCCGGCATCGGTTACCGACTACGTGTACATCCAGACATCATCCAGCATGCCAAAGAATGTCCGTCAGCTACGATTGAAGCGAGCCCGCCACCAGCCTCGCAATCTTCTGCCCCATTTTCTGTTCACGCAGAAACTAGTTCTGCAGCGCGAGAGCAGTCGCGGCTACAGTACCCAAGGTGTTCTACTTTCGAATAGTATTTATTACGTCCCAACTTCATAACCAAAACGGGACCGTCCGACGACCAGGATGGACTCGATTACCTCGCCTGACGCTGCAACGCCGAGGGGGCAGCCGAGGAAATCGTCGGGCGCTTTCCCTTTCGTCGCGGGCATCCGCGATTCCAGCCGCGGCAATTAATTACGCCAGTAATTGATCCGTGTCGTTAACCTTGGTCGCGTTCGGTCTCACTTTCGCTCGCGCTGTAAATCAAATCACGCGTGAATAGAGCGGCGCGCGTGCATTGCGAGCAAGCAGAGGTAAACGGAAGAAGGGAGCGAGGAGGTGAGGGAGGATCGATGGGGGAGGTTGTCTGGCGATAGTAGCGAAGAAGCGATCGATTCGCTCTCTGAATGCTGGGGCATTGATATTTGATAACGGGTGGGCGAAGTTATCCCTCGATATCGAGAAACCGTCAGAATTGCATGAAAAATCGCACGTTGCAGCGGCGCTCCAAGCCCTGGGAATTGCAGCATTGTTTTTAGTAATCCCCTCTAACCCTCTTTCAAACAGAACGCAGGTTTCACAGAGGCTTTTCAATCGCCAACTATGCACACCTATGCATGCACGAAATTGAAATAGAATATCTGGGAAACGGGGAGTATATTGAAAATCTTCTACAGTTATGTCATTTTCGTACTCATTGTATCTTGTTTTCTTTATAAAAAAAAGACAGTTAACAGTGAGTTTTCTCTGTGAATGGGCGAAAGTGGTATTAAACCTTCAACGATTCACTCCGACGAGAGAGAAATTCGTAATCGACAGATTTCCTGGCCATTCCGTTACGTTAGAATTCCAGGGTGCGCTTAATGGCCAGGTAAAAAAGATACGAAACCGTCGGTTGCGCAAACGTTGGTTGCACAAGCGCCTTCGGTGGATTAGCTTGGCTTCATGGTAATGCCTAGGTGCACCGTGTGATTTGCAGTATCAGTGGAATTAGGGTAAAGGAACTATCGACCACTGACCAGTCTCCATAACGTGTGCATATCCTTCAGCTGCCAGCGATCAGCTTGGAGCAGTTCAATTATCGCCACTTGAGCCAACTTCCATCCGGCTAGCGAACTTTTTGCGCTCCCTATCTGTGTCTGATGGCGCCTACAAACCCTCGCAGGTCTACTTTGACCCGTGACATAATTTCATTCATGCACATCTTACAATATGCATATTTCTATAGTGGCTCTTGATCTCGTTAAGACGTAAATTCCTTACCTTTTCGCGTAAGTAGCCTGACACATAAGATGGGCCAAAGTGGACACACTATCCACCACGCGAGGCTGTACCATCGTTCCATGTAAAGCACAGTCGTAATTTATTCCATCGTGGCGACGCATCACGCCTGCCTGTTGCATATAAAGTGAATCGCCTGCTGGGTGAAAAAGTGGCATCATCCGAGGTGGGGAGATCGTTACGAAAATTGACATTACGTTGTGTACGTGCAATACTTGTCAGCTGGTTTACGCTGGTTTTACGTCAGAATTACTCGGTCACGAGGCGTCGTGTTTGTTCGCCCGATTGACCATTTAAAGTGTCTTTGTCGATTTATTACTGTTTAAGTACGTTTCCAGTCGTTCGTGCTTGTCTTGCAGAGGTATAGCGACTAATCTGGAGGTGTATAAAACGATATGTCTCTGGGTATGAAGTACTAATATGTGTTCTTCGCTGTTTATCACCAAATACTGATGTCCAAAATGGGATCCCATTTGATGTAGCTCTAGATTCGAGGGTGGGCCCGCAAGGGAACTATCCACTGTGTACCCTGTCGCTCCTATTTCTTTATTCCTTGCCGTAAAAAAGATAAAATGATAAAAAAGAGAGAACGAATTTTGATTAAAATTAAGAAAAAAGAAATTAGAACATAATTTCTAATATAATAATCTTATTATTTTTGACATGACAGTAAAAACTCATATCTAAATTTGGTAATGTTTATTTTATATTCTTTATTATTGTTATTAGTATCCCTTTTTTGTGATTTCGTTCTCCGGTCCCCAAAATATTTTTTTGTACCCAGGCCTCTTTATAGAAAAGCCCGGCCCTGTCTATTTCTTTGCGATTTGCTAGGCGTAACCACGGTACACAACGAATCTGGTATTCCACTGTTGCTTCTGCGACGATACTGTTGATACATAGACAGAAGCGAATGAAGTATCGAGTGGCGAGGATGAAGAGCCGTGGGTGGTCGAAGGTCAGTCTCTGGGACATGATCGCTAAGGAGATGTATGTAGGAGGGTCAATGTCGAGGGGCTAGCTGAAAGTAGGTCAGTTTTCTTATTCGTCTTTGGATGCCTCTGCGTTAGGCTCCGTAAAGACTTCTGACTCTAAACTCCACGCCTCACAAGCTCCTTGAGAAACTCAACAATTCTATTCGCGAATACTTGGAACAGTTTAAAGAACCTTCCCTGTCCCGTTGTAGCTATTCTTTCCATATTAATGACCGTCAACAAGTAACCTTCAGTCGCATTCTAACTAAGTCTAATTGCATTTTATCTTCGACGCGCACGCGATAAGCCGCCCCGCGACAGGGATACGTGCATACATTCCTCCAACGCCTTCAAAACTCTAGAAACCCAGCGTGAATCGAAGTTAATGGTTTTACCGATGACTAATCTCCCACGTTCGTTTCCACGATCGTGTTCTGCAATTAGTAGGCGCGCCTCGTCGAATGGCGTACACGTATATCCTCTTACAGAACGTTAATCTATACACACCTAATTCTGTCGCAGAAAGATCGGCATTTCACTCTTCTCTTTGTAAAACCGATTACAGGCCAAGCGGAGCAGCATTCTTCCTGTAATCATTCCTCCGTCGTCACTCCAACGTAATTAACACACGATTTTACGTAATAATCCTATCGAATCGATCTCGAAGCCTGCGTAGTCGCACGTGTCCCACGTAGGTGGGATCTCGACGTAGTCACCTCCGCCGCTACCTTGGAACCAAGGAAACCAGTTGACTCAACGATGGAAATCTGGAATACGTGTCGCGAACACCTTTTATCGGCACTTATTCCCCGTGATCTCTACTTTCCCTCAAGCATTATCGTCCGGAGAATCTTGCCGCGCCCGTTGAAAGCACCCTCGCCGAAGATTGATCGATTATCACGAAGATTTCTGCGCGGCTTGATCGCAGGTTCAAGTACCGGTGCCAGGAAATTCGGGGCCAGATTCGTGGCTATTCGATTCCGCCGCCAGTCGCGACGGCCGTTTGCGGTAGATTAAGAAATGACGGCGGTTATTAGGACGCATTAAGGCCAATATCGTCGCTGGTTTCACGTGGAGTCGCGAGCTCCTCGCGGCTTAACCCGGATTGCCTATTAACGACAACGGCTTCTTTTTCATCGAGTAATTCAATCGTGATCGCGAACGGGGAGAGCACACGTCCGCGCGCGCGGGAACACTTGGGCGCCGAGAATGGGGTGGGGACAGAGCGCAATGCGACGCTGGTGAAACCAGTTCTCAGGATAAAAGGGAACGAGAGAGAAGTCTGACCCCAGCGGGGCTCCCGCCTCTATAGGGTGTCCAGTAACCCGTTGCAATTCCTCCTCCGAGAACGTGCCGAAGTCTCCCAGTGATATTTAATACCCCCTCGAACTTTTACCGCGAGCCCCCTCGCAATATCGCCGGGGCACTTGGAGTTACGCGAGCGGTCGCGAAGGGAGAGGCTGGTGATGTCGAATGCTTGAATTTAGGATTTGAAATGGGTGCGGAAGGTTGGGGATCCTTGACAAATGATTTCAAGGAACTTCTGGCGATTGATTTATCTTTTTAATGGAGACGATGAAGTTGAATATTATAGGTGCAAATTCCACTATAAAATTCTCCATGAGACTATTACGAGACAAAAATCTCAACAACTAAATGTGAATAATGAAACTAAGTAGTCGCGAGAGATGAGATTTTTGGAAATATATCATGGAACCAATAATTAAAAAATAATAAATTAATTAAATAATTGTCTCGCGAAATTAAAGTCTCACGTGAGACACGATATATTTGATTTGTCTCGTCGTGGATTTGCACCTTTAGGACCATCTGAAGTAGTATGACTACGTACTGACTAAGTATGCGAACCTACTCGAACACGTTACCCCGATTAATGTAATAAATTGGAATCCTCTGGACCACAAAATGTATCAAGCTTCTCCGCGAGACCTCAAAGCAGTTACCTTCCATTCCAGGGCTTATTTCATTCTTTCCCCCAGTCAGATTCTAAGTGCACTCCGGAGACCGTAGCATAAACCGAGATTTTGATCTCGGGAAAGGTTGCGCTGGCCCGTTTCGTGGCTGCCACACCGTGCCTCCGTAATTCCAGGTGTATGAGATCACGGTGTACTTTGGCTACGAAAAAGTCGAGAAAGTTATCACGGAGCACCGTGTTTCCAAGCTTTTTTCCGCTTGTTACCGCGAACCTCGTTGAATCGCGTCTCTGCACGGTGAAACACCATTCCGACCGACGGAATCACACATTTCTAAACGAACTCTCGGGTTCTCGGAATGAAGCGCCCAAGGGGGTCGCCAGAATCCACCGTTTTCGCTATTCTCCAACTGAAATTAAATTGCGGAATTGAATCCCGGCGCCCGTTTCTGGTAGCTGGGGGCGCGGGCGTCAGTTTCGGGGAACGTCTTACCTGTTTTACGGCGTTCGTCGACCATTATCGCGCCGGAGGAATAGGAAGACGCGGAACGCCCGAGCGTTGGCGCGCAATTGGCTCCGTTGTTTCCGCGGCGTCTCCTTTTCCGGATTCCAGCCGCCGTCCACGCGCTCGGTATGCAAAAGTCCGTTTCTCCGTCGATGCGCATGTAATCCTCGGGCGAGCGATGCAGTCCGCAGAATTCTAGAAAGCGGAGAACAACAGCACTTGGCCGCCAACCCGCGCAACGCTTCAGGCTTGAGTAAATCTATAACTTTAGTTATGTAACCGACAGTGTACGTAATACATTGTTCTCCGTTCGATTCCCTTGATTGGAGCAAACACTCGCTGCTTTTCCCGCCCTTAAACGTTCTGTCGAGGTAACGAGTTGGGACTTCGGTTCACCCAGCAGATTGCGTTTTCTTAGGGGCGGTCCTCGGTTTACAATCAAATTAAGATCTGAATTAAGGGTGTCTGCTTCTGACAGGAACATTTAGAGTTTGTTTTTAGAGTTGGTTAGACGACAAGGTGCTCGCGGAAGTTGTTAATCTGTTTGACATGGATTTAATGGCTGAAGGGTTTTAGGAACTTTAAGTCTTACTGAAATCCGGTTTTACCTACTCTTCTGTACGTTTCTGTATTCATTTATCATCAACATCGTTACTGGTGAAGGAAATTGAAGAGTTCTTATTAAAAACACTGTAATTGCCAAAAATCAAAGTTTCCTAACTTTAAATTATTTAGGAAAGTTGATTTGTTTTGATTGCTAAATATGCTTAAATATACAATATCTCAAATGCATCACAAAATTTTCTATTTATCGCATTAATATAGTATGTTGATGTTTCGTACAATATTAACAAAATTTGTCAGCCTCAAACACCCATGAGAACCACCTCTATTATGTGCACCGACTAACCCATACCTGGCCCGTCAGAACCTATATTTTTATCGAGCGATAAAATCTTATATGAACCAGGCCATCGCGGGCCAATATGATAAATTTAATGACGGAGTTGGATCGAGTGCAGACTGGAGAACGAGGCTGGTATCGATACCTGGCGTGCCGTAAAGGCGGGTGGAAAGGAGCGTTTACGTTGACCCGGTGATAAATCACCCAGGATCGAAGCGGTGGATTTTGCTGGGTCAGCGAGCTCCGTCTCGACTTCTCGGTATTTCGAGTGCAACAACGCGAGATTAAGTCATCACGGCGTGGCCTCGTATCGTTTCATCTAGCACGCTCGCTACTTAGCGCCGCGTTCATTTCAATCCACCACAAATCACCGCCTTATCCTTAACCCGTCCAACAACCACTTTTTAAACACTCCAAAAGCAATAATTGTAAGCTTGCGGCGCAGCATCTTTTTATTTAACCGCGAAATCATCGCGCAAGCTCGCAATTGCCTTTTTAATTAGCTTTATCATCGGTGAATGAAACTGTTTTGCTGCGCGGTAAATTCACTGGCCCGGTTAATCTCGATGTTCGTGAACAGCGTGCAATAAAGAGGGGTCGCCACGTTAATCTTCTGCTCTTCTTTTCCGCCAGTCAACAGAATTGCGAAATTTGATTGTTTCACGGTGACAGCGGGTTTCATTATTACTGGGCAGTATTTCGATCGCACCCCTTTCTATTATTATTCCTATCCTCGTGCATCAATGATATTAATCCTGCGTGAATGTCAATATACCTACATTTCAAATCGCCCGCAACATCGACCGTTAATATGCGAACATGGCGAATAATGTTTTAATTAAAAGCAGAAATTCATCGAATAATATAAGTTGGAATTAGTGGGTGGTGTCTCGAAAACGGTCGTCATCGATGGCACCCCTTCCTGTTATCATCCTCCTGCCTGTATCAAGATTATTAATCCTGCACGAATTTCAATAGGTATACATTTCAATCGTTAATCTGCAGACACCGGGAATAACGTTTCAATCAAACCCAGAAATCCATATAGGTAATTACAAAATCCGAATATCGAGTTACTTTTGCAGCAACGGCGTTATCAGTCGTTGCCCGAATCTCATTTCACCTGCCAGCACTGATTTGAATATTTTCCGAACGATCGATGATGCAGGATTATCTACATCATTATATCACCCACCATCGATAAAGCATCTTCAATCGTTTTTCCTCTATTCTCTCTTTATCGAACATCCGATAACGCTTTGATAAGGGTACGCGTCTTCTGCAGGCTCAGTCTTGCGCTGCATATTCCCGCGATCTGATCGTTTCTCTCCCGGAAATCAGAGGTGCACCGTCTCTCGCCATGGAAATCCGCGAAATGAAAAAGTGGGACGTTATCGAGGAGTACTTGAAGGATTTCTCGTATTTTTTCCGATTAGTAAGTACCGCGAATTTCGCCCGCGCCTCCGCGGGTCCAACAGTCGGTCGCGTCGTTTACGTAAGCCACTTGACTCGCGGCATCGATTAATCGCTGGGCGTGAATACGCACCGCGAGCACCGATTTCTCTGAGCCACGTAGGAACCGTTGACGGTGGCGTTTCCGTTGATAGATAATGGTCTCCGCGGAATGATTTGCGCGAGTGCGATTTCGGCATTGGAGGCGATGCAGTGAGTCATGCCCGCACATGCCCTTCGAATGCGAGGCAGGCGTCGCTTCGGCAGAGATTAGAGATCTCTGTTTAATCGCACGACGCGCCAGGGTGGGGAGAGTAAACAGTTTCGCGTGGATAAAAATGGGGGACGACGGTAATTGCGTGGAATGAACGGTTCACCGGCGGGAACAAGATGCTAATTAGTCGGGCGCGACACGGTTCTACGGTGAAACGGCATAACGAACTGTCGATTAACCCCGATGCTACTATTTTCCGAGAAGTCCCGTATATGACTGTTCCCCGACGCTATTGTTCTCCGTGGAAGTTGCGCTGGTTGTGTTCTTGAAATCTGGCTCGCCTCTATTGCACACATAGGTACCTGCCATTCGCGATAAAAGTCCCCCTTGTTCGCACGTGCGTGATACACCAGCAATCGAGAACTGTACGCCGGATAACGTGGTCCGGTAATTCCCGAGAACACTTATCTTGGAATTGCATGCACTTTTTTGTTATCGCCTAGGGAATTAAATGTTTAAAGTACCTACCGTGTGATGCTTGAGAATTGCGAGTGTTTTGTGAGCGAATGTGTGAAGGAAAATGTGGCAATTGAATCACGACTTCGTTGTGCTGTCTTTTGAACTTGCAAACCTGAAGACCCGACACACTCGATGATCCCATATCCTGGAGACAACGACTTACTAACCCCGCACCACGCTAGCCAAGCTCCTTAGCCCTGATATAACGAATCCCGAATATACTCCTTCACCTGGAATACCTGAGAACCTTGAAGACCTAAAGATATCGAAAGGAGATCCCGAAGCAGTCGATTCAATTTCCTCGATACCACTACAAAACCGAGAACAACTGATTCTGCTCCTGAGAATCCAATCCTCAAACACCTGAAGAGTCAGAGACCACAAGACATAGAATCGAAGATCCTAGATCCTAGATCCTGAACCCTGCGGCATGCTCGGGTGTCGAAGAATCCCTGGACCCCGAAATTCCTGGAACAGAAAACCACATCTTTGGTCTTTCCCCTCCCGAAGGAGAGACCCCAGTCTGAAGAGTGCTTCTATTTCGCCAGATCGATGAGAATGGGGACGGGTTCATCAACCTCACAGAGCTGCGCAGCGCCCTGGACATCTGCGGGTTCAAGATGCCCGGTTACAAGGTGCGGCAGATGATCGAGGAGTACGACGACAAGCAGAGGTCGGAGCACAAGGGGCGGCTGTCCTTCGAGGAGTTCGAGAAGCTGTGCAAGGAGCTGAAGGCCAACGAACTGGGCTCCACGTTCAAGCAGGTGGTGTCGAAGAAGGAGAACCTCGAGACCTTGGGTGGAATTTCGGAGGCGTCCAGCGAGGGGACCACGCACTCGGTCAGGTTGGAGGAGCAGCTCGCCTTCAGCGACTGGATCAACACTAATCTGTCCCATGATCCCGATCTCAAGCATCTGTTGCCCATCGACGCGGAAGGGAAGACGCTGTACGATAAGGTGAAGGACGGGATTCTTCTGTGGTACGTAGAACATCTCTATTCTCAGTACTTTTAGTCACCCATCCCCTCCGCCGTCTGATAATTAACAATCTCCATCTTGTTTCAGTAAAATCATCAATCACTCCTGCCCGGACACCATCGACGAAAGAACGATCAACAAGAAGAACATGACCCTGTACAAGAAGCACGAGAACCTGACCCTAGCCTTGTCCTCGGCCCAAGCAATCGGTTGCAACATAGTGAACATCGACGCGCACGATTTAACGAAGGGATCGCCCCACCTGGTCCTCGGCCTCCTCTGGCAGATCATAAGGATCGGGTTGTTCAATCAAATCACTCTGGAGAATTGCCCGGGCCTGGCTACTCTCTTGCAAGACGGCGAGCGCATCGAGGACCTACTGAAACTGTCCCCAGAGTCGATACTCCTGAGATGGGTGAACCACCACCTGGAGAACGCTGGAATCGCTAGGCGCTGCAATAACTTCCAGTCGGACATCACCGACTCCGAGATCTACACGTACCTTATCAAGCAGATCGCGCCGAACACATCCGGTGTCACTCTGGAGGCTCTAATGGAGCCGAACCACACATCTCGAGCAGAGATCATGCTCCAGCAGGCGGCCAAGTTGGGATGTCGTAGCTTCGTCACGCCCAGCGACGTGGTGAACGGTATCTACAAGCTGAACCTTGCCTTCGTAGCCAATATGTTCAACAACTACCCGGGCCTGGACAAACCGGAAAGCAATATCGAGGGCCTGGAGTCTCTGGAGGAAACCAGGGAGGAGAAGACCTATCGAAACTGGATGAACTCGATGGGCGTCGCCCCGCATGTCAACTGGCTCTACTCCGACCTGGCCGACGGCCTGGTGATATTCCAGCTCTACGACATCATCAAGTCTGGCACGGTAAACTGGAACAGGGTGCACAAAAAGTTTACCAAACTCCGCAAGTTCATGGAGAAGCTCGAGAACTGCAATTACGCGGTGGAGCTTGGTAAAACGATGAACTTCTCGCTGGTCGGTATCGCTGGCCAGGATCTGAACGATGGGAACGCCACGCTGACGTTGGCGCTGATATGGCAATTGATGAGATCGTACACCCTGTCGATCCTGACGTCGCTGGCCGGCACGCCGGGCAGCACCCTCGTGGAGAAGGAGGTCGTGCAGTGGGTGAACTCGAAGCTTCAGGGGGCGGGGAAAAGCAGCAGTATCAAGGGTTTCCAGGATAACTCGATATCGAATGGGAAAGTGGTGATCGATCTGATCGACGCTATTAAGCCAGGCTCAGTCAACTACGACCTGGTGAAGGACGGGGGCAACGAGGAGGTGAGATTGACGACAGTTTGAAGCACGGTTTGAATAGCTGGTCGATTCGTTGATTTTAAACATGTCGAGAGTGAGGTCGTTCCGCGAGATCATTGTTCACCTTTGCTCGTTGCTCGAACGATAGCGCGGCAAGGCTTTTCGAGTTACGGCCTCGTAAACGTCGCGCTTTCGAGATTTAGTACGCTGTTCCGCGGCGAGATTTCGCTATCGCTAGGGGGAGTAAGGTGTTCGCTATTTGCATCGCACTTTGCATCGGGGTTGTAATTGTTTCAAAGTCGTAGAATCTGCGCGCCATTTGCATAGAATTCAAGATCGTATCGAGTCCCAGAACAAGACACAAATTGTCAAAGTAACAGCGTTGCTACGATAGGAAACTCGTTTCGTGATAGAGAATCGGTAGATCTACGAAGAGACCCCTTAGACTTCTTAGAGGATCGAGGAAAGCTCCACGCTTTCCGCGCGATCGATCAGGTTTTGCTAATCAATATCCGCGCGCTTGATATTCGCAGGAGAACCTGGACAACGCGAAGTACGCGATATCCTTGGCACGGAAATGCGGGGCGCGCGTATACGCGCTCCCAGAGGACATAACCGAGGTGAACCCGAAGATGGTGATGACGGTGTTCGCCTGCCTGATGGCGATGGACTACGTCCCGAACATGGACACCGTGAAGCAACCGAACAACGTGAACGGGCAATAATGCCGCGCCGTTCTCGCAACCGCGCCCCGTCACCGTTGTGCGCCAGAACTGTCGACTGAGTCCGCGGTTACCGCCGTCGTGCACCGTGTCTCTTTAACGAGCGTCATAATTGTATATACCTAGATTATAGGATAGTCTTGTTTCCCAAAATAAGAAACTACAGAGATAGAGAGAAGTAAAAAGAAGGGTGTACGTCCCACGACGAAACGGATGGTGGCTGATGTCGGAGCGGTGGGTGTGTGAGGGGATGCTACGCGTACAAGTAGAGAGTCTTCGATCAAGTTTCGGGGTCGAGACCTGGAACACCTTGCACGGCCCAGGAAGGTTTAATTAATTGCTAGCGAGCTTCGAGTGTAAATCGTTGAAACGATGAGTTGGATCGCAGGTGGGCGAGCTGAGGTAACACTTCCGGTCGCGAGGAATCTCGAGCCACTCTTCTTGTGGATCCAGTCATTCGTGTGCGAGTATCGTGTCGTGTGATACGGAGATTCTCCCAGCTCCCAAAGTTCCCGCAATCATATCCTTGTCTAGCTCCCCGCGGTCATCGCGTGGCCGATAGATTTGTATAAATAGCGATTTTCTAACAACCACGGGCTGTCGATGGCACGATGGAAGGAGGAATGATCGATGGAAGGGATCGTGGTATCTGGATGGATGAATGGTACCAGATTGTATTAAGACTAATGAAATTCTCGGTCAGTGTTCTATCTCTTTCGAGTCGCTCCAGGATCTTAATTGACGTCGATGGAACGAAACTAATTTGCGTATACCGGATATACGTGGCTTTCAGATTGTCGATTATATATATATATATATACATATATACTATATTTACATTTCTTGAATCATATATACACTTGAGATGTATACACGTATTTGATACAGCAAGCGTGTGGAACACTGTCATAACTTTACAATGGCAGTGTCCTTAATCAATCAATTTAAAAATACGCTAAACGACTAGCTAGAAATTTATAAATACATACATTTAACTACTCCCGGAAAGGAAGGATTGCTTCAGCGAGGCTTTTGCCACGGGGAACTACCGAAACGTTCTTCAAAGCGGTTACCTTCTGTTTTTAAAAATAATACTGCATGGTGGTTGATTCGTGTCGCTCCAAAACGGACATTTTCCCATTGTTGCATTTTAAATCGTGCTTGAATTCGTGCATTTTAAACAGACGTTTGTATGTGTTTTAAAGGATCGTAATCAGAATTGTGAGTTGAGAACGGTGTTGGAGAGGGGGGGATTAGGTTTTACGATAAATTTGTTTATCAGCCTTCATTGGAACGGCACCAGTCGTATTGGTGGCCGTTTAAACGCAGAGCATGTGAAACGACGCTGTAACTAAGTAGGAACGATACGAAATGAACGCACAATGATCATTGTAGCCGTGCCATTATAAATATCAGAGCGCAATCGTGATTGATTGATGTTTACGCAATATGTATTTAACGATCGATAAAGAACGGAAGGTACTTACATATATAACGATGCCGCCTTAACGCGAACACGTTGCAGATTGCTTTCCCGTTCCTTCTGCGAGTGAAACAGCGTTTCGATTCTACGCGCTTCCAGGGCGTCCGTGTACTTTAAACGGGGAGATGGAGACTGAACCTACGCGTTTTTTATTTTTAGCGGGAATTCTATGTGTTACACGATTTTGGTGCGCGCTGTGTTGGTAATTATCATTCAGAGAATTAGAGAAATTAAAAGTAACATCGGTCGTAGGATCGTGGGATGCTTAAGTACTCGAAATTTTAAT
This sequence comes from Andrena bicolor, assembly GCA_960531205.1. NCBI lineage: Eukaryota > Metazoa > Arthropoda > Insecta > Hymenoptera > Andrenidae > Andrena > Andrena bicolor. Next base: position 57,324,790 of record OY482664.1, read on the forward strand.
CCAGTAAGAACGTCGTTCCACCGGGTCGAGCGCTTTGTTAGTGGAGTGAAAGTAGCTGGACTGTTGAGGTGTGAAAAGTCGACGAAATTACTGGTTTCGAGTTACTCACACATCCCGGGTAGCAGGGTTATTCGAATAGTCTATCCGGCTTAAATATTGAAGGTATTGGAAGTGTTCCGAGTACTCAATCCCGCTAGAGTACTCTAGGTATTCTGAGGGCTGGAGTGCCGGGCCAATTCCAGGGGGAAAGAGTACACCACGTTGCCGAACGGAGTTCAGTGCATTCTTATCGCGACCATGTTCGATCGCGTCTCAATTAAATTACGATTAAATCGTTAGCGAATTGCTAAGCCGTAAGGATTAAGTAGAAGGTGAGCTGTAGGTGATAATTGGATGAAAGTGCAATCCACGCTGATACCAGTTAGAAAATTTCCACGAAGAAAAGACTTGCGCGTTTCACAGTGAACCGGGACACGTTAAGCGTTAACCCCCTTCCATCTTTCCACTTACCGTCAATTACCCTAAAATTATTCGCTTTACGTTATCCATTCCACATGGCGATAATACGATTCGTACCAAGCTGCATTTCTTGCGCTGGGGATGCGAGAGCACATTCCCAGGGCGTCCTGAATCGATGATTGGATCGAGCACGGGACACTGAAACGCGTCTCCGCGAGCAATTGCCGCGTGCGTCGGGCCGCGAATTTTTTCACCAGGGCCGTTTGCAATCTGCGCACCTAGATGTTAAGGTTTAGTCACCAGGATAGAATGGCGATTCGAGGTGGTGAAAATTGGGGATGAGCGATTGTACTATAAGGGTATGAATTCTTCTCCTCTCCCAATCAGTTCGTCGGTCGATTTAAAGAAGAGCGTGCAGTGATCGCTGAATTATGAATGCCTGCGTTCGCATACACACGACATCCCGTGCGTACATGAACGTGTGTGGGTCACCGTAGATATATAATTTAATGTATCCGTAATTTAAATAAAAACAAAAAGTTTATCTAATAAAGCTCGACGGTCGTGTGTTCCTTATAGGGAATGGCCAGCGTTTTCTGCGGTGGACATCGAGGGAGGAACATGGAAATTGTAATGGATGTTGTAACAATGCTTTCGGTTTATTTTTTATTGCAGTGTCAATGGTATGCTCTACACAAACGAATTCTTTATTATAATTTTATTGCGTCTTTAGTTGCCAGTAGATCATTCGTTTCGCAATAGATATTTAAAAAAGAAGATAGCCAAGCACCATTCATTTCATCGTGAAGATTCTGTCTACATCCGAGTTTGCTAAGATGGTGGTCTCCGCTGCCGCGCTGATGTCAGCTAATGCTCGCTTGGCAGCGCGAATGTCGCGCAGGCTCAGGCTTACGTATTGCGAAATGGCGAGCAAATTCTTCAGTTTATCCGAACCCAGAGTACCGATCCTCGTCATAGATGACACGAACTGAACGTCAGACACGAACAGGCGGCTGGACGAACTTTCCTGTAAAAGTCACAACGGTTTCACATTACGGAATTCGATTCTCTATAGTACCAAGCAATTCTATGTTCTAAATTATCGTAAAGCTTTGAGTGAAGTGTTAATTCTTTTGAAACGAGTTCAACGACCTATTACACAATATAATGCAAAGTGTTAGGGTACTCTTGATCCTATTTCTCATCCACAAGATACAGCTCAGAACCTCGAGTAAATAGTACGAAAAACAAGTCTCTGAAATCGTTTTCCCGGAACTCTGACGCGTCAACGGCTATGCCCTGCAAAAGAGTCGCCAGAAGTTTAGCTGTGTTGGGCACATTTCGTGGTTCAAAGTCCACTTAAAGTTGAGGGAACATTACAAACTGAATCTTTCATACAACTAACAATAAGTGTATCTAGAACACTTTACACTGCATAGCTTCCAATAACATCAACCCATAACGAATCCCCGTACCAAAAGCCCCAAATCTCCAGTCGGACAATCTTTAACGATAGGCCGTTGAACTCTTCTCCAACAACAACATCCCCGTTGCTGCTAACACTCCCCCCTGAATTAAGCACAGTATTTACAGCCTTCCCATCCACCATCGTTCATGAATCACACTTGTGAGAAAGTAACCGCTTACTAAAGACGAGTGGAGGTCGGACTCTACCACGACGCCGCCGTAGGAGCCGAAGTAGAAGGGTGCGTAGCAGCTGCAGTTGTTCAAGTTGGTGGACTTCTGGATCACTATAGCCTCGCCTGGTACCTTGTTCAAATGTGGAAGTGACTCCAGCTCGTATCGATAGTTCTTCGTCTTGCTGATCCCCCCTTTCGATGGGAAATGATTGATCCCGACGATGACGACGCACTGTCCGATCGTCGTGTTCTCCACGATCTCGAACGTTCCATCGGGCACGCCGTTCAAGTCAGCGCCGATGTTGAATCGCTCGACCAGCAGCTTCAGCTCGTTCAAATTCTCCACGTGCACACCCTCGTCCACCACCAGGTACTCCACACCGTGGTCGTTGAACTTGATTTCAAACGGATCCTCGCTGCACAAATGCTTCGCCTCAGCCTCTGTTATCTCGATCTCGTTGTCGTTGGTCACGTCCATGCTCTGCTTCCGACAGTTCGCCAAGCGGCAGTTGAGCCCGTCCGGTCCCCTCGGTCTGCAGAATAGGTTCATCATGGTGTAGTTTGATATCTGGGCACCTTCGTAGTCCATCGGGGTGGAGGTGATGTTCATCTTAACGTCGAACACGTACTCTGGCCCGTGCTTCCACATGGTCTCGTCGACCTCCACCCGGGCCACTGAAAACAGCACGCGGGAATTCCGATTTTTATTCCCACTTTCTGAAGCGTCGACGAGCTCCACTTTTGGTGGAACATGACACCGCGAGTTTAACTAAGATTCGAAGATCTGAACCGCGAGTGGTGTCTGCGAGAAGCTGAAGAATATTTTGTGTATGGCATCGTAGGATAATTTGTGTTATGCTTTCGAGTGGTCCATTGCATCGATCGGCAGCCGGTGCCTTAAATATTCGATCGTTATTGAAGAGTCTGTACGATTTGAACGGAACTGATTAATTATGATCTATCGTCCGCGCGAGCAGTTCCCGGCACGATTAGAGAGATTGACGGTGAGCACGTTTAAATGGAAAATTGGCTTACCGACCTAAGAAGAACGGAATTAATGAGGCGAGCATGTCGCAGCGGTGCTCTCAACTGGTTTAACACTCCTCCTCCGGCCGAAGGTCCTTTTATATCACCGATGCACTCTGCCGACCTTGTAATTTAATTAAGCCGCCCCGCCACGGAGGGGCGTAATTATACGGCTTGGCGGGCAACGCGAAATCTTCAGCCTCCGCGAAACGGAATCCCGCTCGACTGTGCCTGTCATTTTCATCGACTAACGATCACAACCCCTCACTTTAGCACGATTTAATTGCGACGCACTGTGCTCCATTTCTCATCTGCGTCCCGTGGGAACGTGACAGAATGTTTATGAAGATTCAATTATCTTATTGACGAGAAAATTCGCTGTCGACGCGGCCACCCTTGTTTGGCCTAGTTCTTCCAATGAAGCCTTAATCGCGGCCAGAATGGTCTGATAAGGGATGCGAAATGCATTCTGCTGTACCGATCGTTGCTACACACGCGCGTTATCAGTGTCCCGTTCTGGTTGAGGATAACAGCTCGCGATAACTGCGAGCCGGATGAGCTTTATCTCTCAACATCACTATGCTCGCGTCACGGTCCGCGTTATCAGCGTCGCGATCGCGACATGTTGAATTTATTCCTGCAAAGGCAATATGTAGTTTTAACGCCTTCACTTGGCGTTATCTTCGAATTCTCTTTTATTCTCGCCGAATTCGATCGATTATCTTAACGATATATAGGGTAAATCCGGGAGACGCAGTCGGGCTGGAGAGTTGGTCGAAACAGTTGATTCTTAGAGAATTAATTGTTCTAAACCTTAACACACTTTTACATATACACAGATATAGAGTCTGAATATAGCCATTTGACCAACTCTCCAGCCCGACTGCGTCTCCCGGATTTACCCTAGCATTCCCGCAAAGGGAAATCTTGCGTCGAACCATGATTCGTATAGAAATACCAGGGAAACGAAGGAGGTATTACGCACAGCTTTATTGAGATTCTTCCACAATACTCATCAATTTATTCTAGTGATCGTACTGAAGTTACAGTGGGTTGTTGTTGAGGCATAGAGTAAAGGACCCAATTACTGACACTTTAAACGTTTACTCTGACATTATCTTATAGTTTTGTACTTATAGACTAAAAGTATATGTTGTTCTTGTTACTTATTATTATTTAATATGTTTACTTGATCAAAAAATTTGGTGGCATTTTCTGTAATGCCTTGTATTCTCTCCCGCTTATAAAGGAAGTCATCTTTTTCACTCTCCTAATATCCGCTTAAAATTTTTTATCGTCTTATCCGAAGTAACGAAGAAAAAATTAATTGCTGGTTTTTGTATCATATAAATAACAGTTCAATTGTAAGCTAAATTTCTTTAAACTGTTCTGGGCAACTGCGTTCTACTCAGGAAACTTGTCCATTGTTTCGCTGAAACTGAGGAAGGCTAACACCTCGAACTTCACTATGTCAAACAATTCCACGCGAACGGTATTCCGCAGGGTGTACTCTTTGCCACTTTTCCTCTTCTGCCTCATTGCCATCTCTGTCTGGCTGCTGAACGTGCTCCTGCTGATGCGCATCCTGGCGACAGCTCGCCCCTGCAACAGCAACAAGTGGCCAAACCTTTAACCCCCACTCTACTTGCGGTTACACCCAGAGCCCTTTGATTCCCTTCGATCCCATTATTCGTCTATCTACAAAATCGAGCTTGAGCTCCTTGCAGTTATAAGATTCGTCCCACTTGATGCATGCCATTTGGAACGCAAGTTTCCAAACTGTGTTAAAAGAGTTTATTCTAACGAAACTAAATTGCAATTTCCTTTTTACATTCCCGAGATTTCCTTAATCTCTTTCATTCTTAACGTCCCGGTTTTCTTCGATCTCTCCTACATATCAGTTCCGTGACGGTTCACAGAGCCGTCAGTGTCAGTAACTGTTCCACTCTCAGAGCAGGGAAACGATACGTTTCTTTACCACTGGCACTGACGGCACTGATACGTCCACACTTTTACTCGCCATGCAGTCTCGGGGGCAAGCTTGCCTATGGATGAACGAAACTACCGTGATCTTCGGCAATTGTCATCGCTTCAAGGATATCACGATATGAATCTCGCCTGCGTTCGCGGAACTTGATATCGGACGCGGTGCGCGCTAGGTGTTGGACGACGAGAAGTGGTGGCTTTAGAACTGATTAAGATTAATTGACTTACCGACCTAGAAAGAAGGGTATTAACGCGAAGTCCATGTTGATGTAGCGTGTTTAACTAACGGATTGCCCTCGTTGCATCTGAAAGCTCCTTTATAGCGGTGGCTGCAGTAGGAAGATGACAGTGTACAAAGGACTGTGCTCTTCCTCCCTTTCGTCTGTCAATTCTACGTAATCCTTGGTCTTTACTACGCAATGGAGGCACACAGTCGCACGTGCGTGCACGATGGCTGTTATATTTCGATTCTTGGATCGCTCTGGCACGTGCATCGCCCGGCTGCATCAAATTACTCAGAGAGAGATTGCCGATCGACGGCGCTTACCCCGAGCTTTAACCCGCGAGAGTGTTCTTCCGTTAGCCCGCCAACTTTTTCCAACCGCAGAATTCACCGCGTCGATATGAAACGTCAGTGGTCCATCGCTCGTTTCAAACGGAGGGAAATTATTCGATTATCTATGTGACCTAAGAGTCAGCGCGGAATTAGCGCGTCCACTTTGGCACAACGACCGTAATCTGTGCCGCGAGTAACTCGCGTTGTCAAAGTGTTATTCTATTAAACTCGTTACGCATTTAATGCGCGAGTTTTGCGCTGCCGTGCATGTCCCGGTCAGATTATCGCTTACCTACGGTTCGCCGGGTCGTAGTCGCGATGTTGAAGCCTTTTCGGTGGAACGCTGCTTCTTCCGGGATCCGTCTTCCCCAAGAGATTCAAAGGAATAGGGGAGATAGTGCCCGAGGTCCAGAGGAACGGTTGTAAGATCGCGTAGAATAGAATGTCGACTAGAATCAGCTGGGGACATTCCTGAATCTTCGAACCATTTATATCTGCTTATAGCCCCGCTTGGTTCAAAGGGAGCGTTGCTTGGCTCAAACGCAGATCCCTTCGAAAGCGGATTTCACGGCACTCGACAACACGAGACGTATAATCCTCTGTGCTTGCCAAGTTGCAGGGGAGACTGGGGCAGATTGTAACAAAAAACGTTTTCGAAGTTTTCTCTCGAAAGTGTTTTCCTCAATCAGGAAATAATTTGCGCGACTTACTACTTAGTACATATGTGGCGAACTCATTGAGTGTAAGTACGTGACAAAATCTTGGGCACTTAGACATCTAGCATCACCTTAAACAATTCTGAACCTTTGTTACAATGTGCCCAAGTCGGGGGTAAATTGTAACTCATCTGTTTTACTTATTTATAATACAAATATGAACACAAATAAACATTTCTAAAAAATATAAATGAAAACACAGTGCATTCGACAGTCGTATGCATAGCGTTGCCATGCCATCGGCGATACGTTGACATTGACACTCAGTGATCGCTAATGGCCTGACTCGGAATACCTACCCCTTGGGCTTGGCAAAGAAACAGAAATCAGATGCATGACGTTCAAACGTTGAGAAATCTTACCGTTACTCTTCGCTCTACACGAGGAAACATTGTCACGTGGTACTTCCACAGCGGTTGGATAGATTCCTTGCTCATTCTTTGAGGCTTCGCAAATCCTCGATCAATGTTCGCACTTCCGGGAAGTCCACGGGGGGCGAGTAGCTCAGGTGTCTGCTTTCTACGCTAAATGGAAGATTACGGGAAGCCGCTGGGATAGATTAACCAAGACTACGTACAAGCTAATTCAGTGGTCACGGCTCTAGAGGACGACTCCGCGAGCATCGCTACCATCTCGGTTCGATTTCTCGACGTTTCAGGCTTTGATCGCGGTAACGGAGCGCTTCCCCATCGTTCTATCCCGTTAATAGGCAGGCCCCTGTCTGCAGCATGGAACCGTGCACGGGTGTACATGTTTCGGTGGCGATAATGCAAACATTGGGAAACCTTCTCCCATGACTTTCAACCGTGGCCGTTTCCTCGATGGCTCGCGTCCAAGCGAAAGCAAACTTATTTAGTGGTTTAACAGCTATCAAAGGGAATATTTACTTGTGCGTAGTTTTGTTCCAGAGAAGGAGATTAATGGTTTCCGCCGTTTCCACGTTTTCCGTGGAGGATCCATGGGGTCTATCATCATTAATTTTTCCCTTGCACCTGGGGTCAAAAATGATGGGATTAAAAATATTTTTAATGCAAATTCAGTAAAATTCTTTGGGGATGATTAGGTTCCTTGGCCTCTGTTGCGTCCGCCACTGGTAATATGCATAAAGTGTATGTGAACATAAGTTCAATTCTAGACGAATAGTCGCGAAATGAAAAAAAAACACAGAAAAAGCACATTTTGCACACGTGATAATGTGGTTGAGATTAAAATTATATTAACGTAGCATAAAGCGACATGGGGCGCGGCGGGCACATTAACTTTATCGTGTGCATACAAGATTCATTGTGGTTATATTCTTATTGTCGGCAACAATAGACCGCTACGTACGTTACAGATAATCACATATTAACTTAATGGGACGGTGCCAGCCTCCTCTCGAAGGCGTACTCGCCTTTTGCCGCGCGATTACCTTGCGATGAACGTTTTAATCTACGACAAAACCGGCACCCTTGCACGCGGTTTCACGATAGGAAGAAAATACTATTCTCATTCATACATCTCCAGGTATCTCTATGCGTGAACGTGAGATGTGAGGACGGTGTATTGATTATTATGTTTTCGATTCGAAAGACGAGCTGGTCGAGGGAACGTTGAAAGAACCGATGCCTGATCTATGATTTCTTTGATTCGTGAATGAAAACGGTGACAGTAACGCGAACGATTGTCATGCGAAAACATAAACGAACTCTCCGATCGAAGTTGATATTTGTAGATCGCATGAAAATTTTGAATAAAAGTACCTATGTTTTCCTATACGCGTCTGGACGCAGCGTCAAGAATTAATTCATAGTCGATTTTCTCGAAAATGAAGCACGATATAAAAAAAAATGTGATTGTTTCTTTTCGACTTATAACAAGTACATAAGCGGAGGAAAAGGAATACAATTTTTTGATATTGCGCTTCATTTTCGAGAAAATAGACTTTGATTTTCATGATGTGGCGTCCAGTCGCGTGTAGAATATATTAACCTACCTTAAGCAAACGTATCGTTAAGGTTTTCGCGGAATCAGTTGACTTCGACCACCCCCTTGACGTCCATCGTGACAAAATCGAACGTAATATAATTGAGTCTCTGTAATCGACTTACAAGGGAACATATCGCACCCGTACACACAAATTCTGAGGAGACCCTGCAGATTTGCAGAATAGTGAAAAATATTTGACACGTATCTTTTATTATCGGCGACCATCCATGTTGAAGGGATGAAAGGAGCCCCTACAGTCGGGGGTGGAAAACATATTTTCTGAAAATTTCTAAACACTGAGTAGGGGGCTAGATTCGTAAAATGACAACGGTCCTTAAGGAGTCCGGTCGACCGGATCAGCGCTCCTAACGTCCCGGTTATTGACAGGAGTGCGAAGATCTTTCGAATAAACCAGGCCTTCCCAAGTAGGGGAAATCTGCTCCCAAAACAGATGTTTCGGTTCTCCCTCCAACGCTGCGCCTTAGCTGCTAAGGCCGCTAAGGTGGGACGAGTTCTGCTACCCTCTCTCCGAGGGCACAGTAACGTCGCTGGGAAGCATGTTGGGTGCTTTAGGGCGAAAGTACCAAATGTGTCAAATTTTTATAGGAAATTTCATAATGACTTAAAAATAGTAGGAAAAATTAAAATTTAAACTAGCATGAAAGTAATTTAAACTAAATGACGTAAAAAGAATTTAAAAAAATGTATTACATACAACGATACAGTAATAACCGTATTGTATAATTACTGTTATGCTGTATGTAGTTTAAATTTTAATTTTTCCTACTATTTTTAAGTCATTATGAAATTTCCTATAAAAATTTGACACATTTGGTACTTTCGCCCTAAAGCGCCCAACATGCTTCCCAGCGACGTTACTGTGCCCTCGGAGAGAGGGTAGCAGAACTCGTCCCACCTTAGCGGCCTTAGCAGCTAAGGCGCAGCGTTGGAGGGAGAACCGAAACATCTGTTTTGGGAGCAGATTTCCCCTACTTGGGAAGGCCTGGAATAAACGATTGGACCGTACAATTATCCGCGAACTTGGGACCGTACTGGTGCAGTAATTGACCATAGAAGACCGAGAAGTGGAATATTTCTGCAAATTCCGCGAGAATATTTTTGAGCAATCGCATCGGTCGACTATCGGGATGGCCACCGGGGTGTCGTCGGTAACGGACGATTTGTCAAACAATCAGATGTTCGCAGCCTTACCGATCACCTTGGCAAAATACTTGAACATCGATCCATGCTCGATAAGCCGTCGCGTGGAGAACATATTAACTTCGGTTAACGACATACTTGTAGATTTCATTCTAGAGAAACTGATCGTCACGTCGAAGAGGAATATGCGCGCGATCGCCAGCGTGTTCATAAGGGGCAGCTGTTTCGAAACGGTTTTGAAATACACGGTGATACCGATGTACATCGAAACCGTGAATCGTAACCAGTTTGAAACGTACTTTGAGTGCGCCCACATGGTCTAAAGTTTGGATACCAAAGTTTGTTTTCCAAACTTTTAACCATGTGGACGCACTCGAAGTACGTTTCAAACTGGTTACGATTCACGGTTTCGATGTACATCGGTATCACCGTGTATTTCAAAACCGTTTCGAAACAGCCGCCCCTTATGAACACGCTGGGGATCGCGCGCATATTCCTCTTCGACGTGACGATCAGTTTCTCTAGAATGAAATCTACAAGTATGTCGTTAACCGAAGTTAATATGTTCTCCACGCGACGGTTTATCGAGTATGGGTCGATGTTCAAGTAAACTGCTAACGTTTTCAGTAAGGCTGCGAACATCTACCTATTTCACAAATCGTCCGTTACCGACGATCCCTCGGTAGACATCGGAATAGTCGACCGATGCGATGGCTCGAAAATATTCTCGCGGAATTTGCAGAAATATTCCACTTCTCGGTCTAGGGTGCGGTTTTCTATGGTCAAGTACTGCACCAGTACGGTCCCACGTTCACGGATGATTATACGGACCAATCTTTTATTCGGAAGCTCTGCGCACTCCTAGCAGTAACCGAGACGTTCGGAGAACTCAACCGGGCGACTGGACTCTGTATGGGCCGTTGTTATTTTACGAATCTAGCATGGAGAACGTATTACCTTCCGCGAACGACATACTTGTAGATTTAAATCCAGAAAAACTGATCGTCATGTCGAAGATGAATATGCGCAAGATCGCCAGCGCGTTCATAAGGGGCGGCTTGTTCGAAATGGTTTTGAAATACACGGTGATACCGATACACACCGAAACCACGGATCGTAACCAGTTTGGAACGTACTTCGATTGTGCCCCCATGGTCCAAAATTTGGATAACAAGCCTTGGTATCCAAACTCTGGACCATGTAAACGCACCCGAAGTTTGACTCGAACGGGTTACCATCCACGGTTTCGGTGTGCATCAGTATCGCCGTGTTTTTCAAAACCATTTCGAACCAACCACCCCTTATTAACGCGCTAGCGATCGTGCGCATATTCTTCTTTGACATAATGATCAGTTTCTGTCGATTGAAATCTACGAGTATATCGTTAGCCGAAGTTAATATGTTCTCCACGTTAGATTCGTAAAATGACAACGGTCCGTAAGGAGTCCGGTCGACCGGATGGATTCTCCCAACGTCCCGGTTACTGCTGGGAGTGCGCAGACCTTCCAAATAAAAGATTGGTCCGTATAGTCATCCGCGAACGTTGGACCGTACTGGTGCGATACTTGACCATAGAAGACGGCACCATGGACCGAGAAGCGGAATATTTCTGCAAGTTCCGCAAGAATATTTTCGAGCAATCGCATCTGTCGACTATCGCGATGGCAACCGGGGGGGCGTCGGTAACGGGCGATTTGTGAAACAGGGAGATTTTCGCAACCTTATTAAATACGTTGGCAGAATACTTGAACATCGACCCATGTTCGGTAAACCGTAGCGTGGAGAACATATGAACTTTAGCTAACGACATAATCGTAGATTTCAATCTAGTGAAACTAATCGATGATTAGCCGTTAGTATATAGTACCTGTGCATATCAAAGAAATCTTGCACTTTGATTTTGCTCTTTCTAAACATTTCTGGTAAACTGGCAAACCTGAACTATAACTATCACGCCGAAGTGATACGAAAATAGATGGATAGGAAAACCAGCTCCTACTTAATTATCCCGCGTGCACAAGTCAAAGTGTCAGATGAAAAGAGACGCATTACATAGTACCCGAGAATATTTTTAAAAGACATCGGGCAACGGTAACTCAAAATCATAAACGGTGATAAATCATTTCGTTACAATCCTTTCATGAATTAATGCTTACAGAACGCAAACTGCACGGCACTGGTTAACGGTTAAGAGCGATTAAATGTGGTTGGTACTTATTGTCGGTATCAGTAATTGACACAGGAAAACAAGGAAAAGATATTTTTAACTACTAACACTGGCAGCACTAATTTTCCGTCACGGGACTACTAGGTACCCGTGAGTTCGTCTTAAACCAACAATTTTTGAGCAGAGAATAATACACCGCTTTAACTCACGAAACCAGTAATTTCTGTCGTTCTATATATCACGGAAAGCAGCGTGTAGGATTAAATTTAAAGGTCTACATACCTAGAAGACGTATGCGTCGTAAAAAGGGTTGACGCGCGAGAATTACAGCACCTTTCTGTGCACCCTCTGTCGGTGAAACCTGGTTTTGAGCCAAGAGTCAGCATTATTCGCGCCCGCCAACAGTCTCTCTCTTCCTTCTGCGACAGTAGTACCTATCTTACAAAGGGATGATTCTGCGCGATGGGTCGTCGCGTCCTCGGAGCTTACCTTAAGCTCTGGGTGCTGCCGGTAGTTTTGTGCTTCAGTTGGAATCGAAACGATGCCTAAAGTTCTGCGCACACATGTCAGTTCTGTGTCAGTACCGTTCCGGCGTACCAGTGGTAAGAAGAAGAGACTCTCTGCGCCCCTGTTCTTCTTACCACTGGTACGCCGGAACGGTACTGACACGGAACTGATATGTGTGCGCACAACTTTAGCCGTTGCCTGCACGACTGATCTACAGCAGGTGTTGCTCCGATATATAAAGCAGCTGGATCACGCGCAGCTTTCGCTGCCAGTTCACCCCCTAGCCCGCCAATGGGGGTGTAAGGGATGGCTGTCTACGGTAGACGAGCACCCACCTTATGCCACATCTCCGTGGCGCGTATGTGTCGGAGCTGAACCACTGGTATAAGACCGAAAATGCGCATGACGGGAAACAACCCAGGCTTGCACCGAGCTCAAGCACCAGCTAGATTGAGGCGCTGTCATAGGTAGATACCTCAGGGTCAACCTGCCACCCTACTCCCCCACAACGGCCACCATTTTCCTCCCCTGTTTCTACACGTTTCACACCTCCAGTATTTTTCGCTCCTAGCCACATTATCAAGATCATCGAAGGTTTCGCTTTCCAAGTGTGGATACAGCTTGTGCTCTGATCAAGTCAAAGCTACGAAAGTTAGTTACGATTAGGGCAGAGCTTCGGATCTAGGGCCGATGGCGTAACAAGCCTTAATTAGTTCGCGGGAACTGGTGGTGCGAAGTAGATTAGCGGTTCTTTCCTCTGCAATCTCAACCTAATTATCCGTGATACCCTGCGCCCCTGTCAAAGGCTGGTCCGCAGCATTATTCCTGAGATCTTCGGTATCGAGCGTTACCTACGTTCAACGTAGCTGATGAGCTGATCAACCTTGGCAGCCTGGATGAAGACGCACTTCAAGCATCGATCCAGCAAAAACTTCACATAGCGGGGAAACACGGCGGAGAGGGGGACACATTAAAGCGCATGATCGTGCAAGTGGAATATTTATTGCAACATAGAAAAAGAAACATGAAAGGGGCGCAATATTCGTCGACGTATGTAAAGTGAAGCTTGAGTAGAGGAATTCCGATATAGGAAGAATACAATAAAATTATCGATACAATGGGTTTGTTCGTATCATCGGGTCCACTCGATCACGCATCGAAATTTAAAATTCCACGTTTCTTTTTCGCCCCGTTTCAAATTGCTCTTTGAAGTGCGGGACGCGCGATGCCGGACAATAAATGGTATGACGGTACCTACTGCGTCTGTTTATTGGATTTTTAACGTTTAAGGTGATTTTTCGAGAGATGTTTTGCAGGGCGATTGTTGAAGGGTCACATAGAATTACGTGTATATTTCCAGGGCCTTGTAAAAAGGGTAAGGGAATAAAATCAGATTTAATTAACAGCCGGCCTGTATCACGATGAAGCGTGGGTGGACGTGAGAGAGACATCGACGATGTAGCAACGCGGATCCATCGCTGGTTTGCTGTGAATTTTCGGGGTTCTCTATTCCCAAGATGTTTTATCAACGTTCGTTAACTGTCATCTTCGTTGACGTCGGAATTCCATTTATTGCTGGCGTTGTACCTCGACTTGCTTACGCTTCGATTTCAGTATTCTCCGTCAATTTAAAATACTCCATAAGCAAGGAGCATGCGGACGTTGTGAGTCTGTCCGAGATCAGCGTGCAAAACTCTTCCATTGTCTGCTAAACCTTTTCTCGCACGTTCATCCGATTACACGAGGGATGCAGCTGGAGACGCGTGCTTAACTGGAAGCTTGTTAAACAGCAGAGTTTAGCTCAGCGAACTCGCGTCATGGGATTGTTTTTTAAAACAATTTAATGATCTCAGCATGGCTCTGTTAACAAGCTGATTAGGGTGAACCTGGAAATTTACTCTCGGAGTTTTCTAATCTAATTCTTGATTCTCGCGAGTCATGTGCCCGCCTTTCTAAGTAGATTTACCTGTTCAGCGTCTGTCTGTCCAGTATGTAACTCGAAATGCTGCAGTAGTTGTTACATTGGAAATGTTGGGTAATGGTAATTGTGGGTGAAGAAGTCGATAAGGTTGTATACACCGTGGTCGTTGTAACTTCGATTAAACTCGGCAGTCCGAAGGTTTCTGGCCAAAGATTTTATTTCGTTACATGCCCAAAGGGTGGAGGTGCTTGAAGCCCGACAGTTCTTAAGACACTCGTCAGCTTTACGCGTTCTCAGGAATACGCTCGAGATTCGTGTAGGCGTACAAGCTGGTCGACGCAGGATTCTGAATCTCTGGCATGGGCGAACGAGCAGGATTTAAGCTTCTCAGAGTCAAGCTTATTTGCTGATGCAGACGCATGGTCCTAGGTTTGTTTAGGGATCTCATCACGCCTGTCGATTCTGTGTACGACTGCAGCTCTTTCTCCGAGATGTGGATGCGGCTGATGGATGTGGTCTGCGAAAGAGGAGACGAGATATTAAGAAATGTTGTCGAGCATCTTTGAGAATTTGGAACAAGAACCTTTCACCCTGCACTGATATTTTTAGACAATCGTAACAATTCCACGTTCATTAGCGTGAGCCTCGCCTATTCCGCTATTTATAATTCTATTGTTTTTTCGTTTTTATTGTAAATGATGGAAATGAGTTAAACTTACAATCCCCATATATATAGTATTGTATACCATCGTTCATTTATTCGTATATTCCCAAAAGAACCCCACTCCGATCTCGAATTCAACCCAAGCCACCCACTACTCCGCTATCATGTCTCACCATGTCCATGAATGTATTCTTATTCCCCATGCTGAAGTCCTCGTGGTTCCCAAAGAAGTAGATCTTCCTATTAGGGCAGCTCTTCGGTTGCCTGACCTTTTCTATCTGAAGGGTTGCCCTGTTCAGGGGCACGAGGTCAGGTCTCTCCGGTTGCAGAACAATCTCGACGCCGTCGTCCACCTTGCCGGCCCCATTCCCGAATCCACCCCTGGAAGTGTTCACCTCCACCTCACAGTAGCCGATGCTAGAGTTTTCCATGGTAAGGAACCGCTGCCTCCCGTTTTCCAGCTCAACGCCGACGTTCAGCTGACCAACGATCACCCTTAGCATGTCCAACCGCCATCTTGGTATGTGCCTCGAGACCACCAGGTTCTCGATGCCCTTTGAGTTGAATCTGACCTCGAACGGGCTGCCGTCGATGAACTTGTCGCTCACCGGCACGAAGTGCTTCGCGTTGGAGCACCTGCTGTCCTCCGGCCTGGGCCTGACGATCCTGCTGCTAACGAAACGGCAGCTGAGGGTGTCGTCGCCCTTCGGCCTGCATCGCAGCTCCGACGCGATCATGGAGCAGAAATTGTCCCTCTCGTGGACGACGTTGGCCAGGGACATGTTGACCAGCACATCGTACGTGGCTTCTGGGCCGTAGCGGTTCCAGTCGTAGTTCTGCTGCTCGTCCACGGCCACGCGTGCCGCTGAAATGACAAGCGGCCCTGTTATACCACGATCGCAGCACAAATATCACATGCCGCCACTGCTTTTATTCCCACTGCGTTGGGGCTGGATTCGCGCAATTCCTCGAATTTGATATAAGTAAAATTACACGGCTGAATGGCAATTTGATAGTTAAATTGCCTGTATAATTTTCTGTTTATAGAATTTCGTAAAATATTCCCTGGATTCCGTGCGTTAATGGATTGTAGAATTACGCAATTTCACGGGTGAAAATCGTTGGCTCGTTTAGTAGGGGGGCTAAAGAGCAGCGCCTGAATATCCGCACCTCTGATATTTACTAATTTAATTTGGGAATTTTCATATCCAGCTAGTGTTTTGTTTATTACTGCACCCCGATTGTTTACCGTCTTTTTAAAAATAGCTTATTGCCGAGAAATAATTTAATTTCTTCAATTTTTATTAAATTATACTCGCAGTACTCTACCCAATATTTCAGTATTACAAACTATCATTATTAACCAAGTAGCCCTTGATATGAAGCTTCGAATGGATCTCGAATTAGTTTAAGAACATTGAAAGAACAAAGTCACTTACCCAAGAAAAAGGGTAGAATTATTACCAACATGTCTGGCAGCTTCTACCGTCTCGACTGATGCCACAGCGTTCCATCTGTCTCGTCTTTATACGACAGATAACTTGATTCATTACCGTCTCCTTGAAAACAATTTCATTAACGACCGCTTCCGTGCGGATCGTGGTTCCTCGCAGACATCTTCCGTATCGCCTGGCACGCCTAATATCATTTCCTTCAGCTTCAATAGAGATACGTCTTCAAGATTCCAAAGCCCGGCTCGCTTGCACGCAACGCGTTCGCGAGCCTCCCTGGAAAGCGTACAATTCCAATGAAACTCTAGCTCGATGCCCACTTTAATCGGGAATTAGCATTCTCCTCGGTGTCATCGATATTCGCCGCAGAATCGATGGTTCCACCACTCGAGCGCTCTGTTCAGAGGCGCGTTTAATAGCACAGGGGAAACTCGTCTGTTTAGACACGTTTAACGAAAATTCTCCGCCACTTTTCCCGTATCCCGATTCTGTATACAACACGGCGAATTTATGCCAGTCGGGTGTTGTCGAAGCGCTCTTAATTAATTTCCACCGTTTGGGCGCTCTCTAATTAGCTCTCTCTTAAAATCGACGAGGCATTGCCGCGGTGTACATTTCCGCCGCTAATGGGGTGTAGATGCGCGCCCGCAACGAGGCCCGGTCGCCTTTCCTTGAAGCCAATTGAATCATTCGGGGTAACTGACGGTTTAAAGTGGAGCGAGCTACTTGGACCTCGGATATCGCGAATTGTCGAGACAAGCCCTTGCTTTTTTCGAGTCTTAGGATGGGGTAGAAGCTTGCAGAAGGATCGTGTTAATGGAATGAGTTTAGCTCACAGAGTTTAGTTTAAAGACGTAGAAGGGTGTAATAATTGATAATGGATATGAATGATTTTTAGGTGACGATCGATTATTCTGCATCGTTCGATCAAAGAGACAAGGGCAACCGTCGCTTGATTTGTGCTTGTCGAAAAAGGACAACATTATTTGCATGATAAATACTGCCGAAAATACCTTTAATCACCTCCCGGCAGGAATTGCTAATAATCATAATTAATTGGCACAGATATAGGAATACAAAGTGATTGGCAACTCTTACTCAGGTGGCTACGTTTACACAGGTTCGCGTTATGAGGTATGAAATATTGCATTTAAATTATACGATTGAGAGACGTGTATCACTTGAGAGGATTCGGGCATTGCACTGTAGGCACAGCTTTAACGCGAACACCGATTACGAAGACATGGGCTGGATATGCACGTACAAAGGTCCCTTTATTATTTACAGAATCGTGTACCAATTACACGTTATTTACAACGATTGTGATACATGAACTATCGTTACGAGCCTCGTGAATTTTTAGATAAAAGTCACCCAACGTATCACCATTTCGTTGGGCCTATCAGCTTCGGTTTAAGGCTCCGTCCGAGGAGTCATTCTGCGAACTGTTCCAGTAATCATCCGCCAATGAACATGCTGGCTGATTCAGGGTCCCTCACCTCCGGCGGATGCCCCTTCGCGGGTAGAATCGACTCCAACCTCAAGTTTACGTTCTCGTACAAAGTCACCCCCTGCGACGATCCGCCTATCCTAATCACGTACGCACTGCCGGATATGAATTCGGTGGACGTGACCACGATGTGGCTTTCGGATGAATTCTGAAACAGAGAAGGCCCTCCTTTCAACAATGTGTGACCCTTAAAGGATCGACGCGATCGAGATTCCGTCGACTGATACCCAACCCTCTAATCAAACACTTGTCTGGCAACCGAATGCATATGAAATCACCGACCGGTGATAGCGTGAAAGTTCATTGACATGTCATAGAAACTGAAAACTATATATTAGGGGCTTGCAAAAGTTTCCGTCGCCTCCGAAATTCGGATCACTTCGAAAAGTGAGGATTTCTTTTGACGAGGAGTTCATCTGTTGTGCGAAAAGTGGAGGAGTAGTGTTCAGGTGTTCAGGAGGTCAAAAGATCGCGATCAGGGGACCAAAGTTTAGACAAATGATGTTTTTTGCCAGCTTATTTGTGAAAAAGAATTGTCGAATACAAAATACTTAATTACGTATGTAAGTTAAGATTCTTTTCATTGTTTTCGCGGTGAAGATTCATATTAATAAGTATTGTCAATAGTGATACAAATATATCTATTTTGCGTTATATCATTTTATATTTTATGTGCAGAATAGTTTTATTCGCTAATATTTTTTATAATGCTCGATTAGAGTTAAAAAAAATATTCTTTTTTGTTATATTTATTCTTATATTTTCAATACCTTAAAAAATACCGGTAAACCGGTTTTGATTGAAAATTGTACCGAATTACCGGTAATTGAAAGACTCGGTAAATTTGCAATCCCTAGGTGGCAGTGAACAGGTGAATCTCCCCAGCATCCCGAGTACTCACAACAGTGGGCATGCGATCGCTGCTCCCCCTAACGCTGTCCGCGCTGCCGAAGTAGTATGGCACCTTGTACGTGCACATGTGGAGATTCCTGACCTTTCGGATCTGCACCAAGTCGTCCTCCCCCAGCCCGAGCGTTATCTGCAGAACGTAGCCGCGGCCGTCGGGCAGCCGGGCCCTCACAGTGTCCCGGTTCACGTAGAAGAACGTCAAGCACTCGCCCTGGGTGAAGTTCTCCATCAGCTCGAACGTGTCTCCGTATCCATCTACCACCGAGGCGACGTTCAGCTGGCCGACGATAACCCTGATCATGTCCAGCTCCCTTGGCTGTATGTTCTCGTTCACCACGAGGCTCTCCAGGCCGTGCGAGCTGAACTTGATCTCGAACCGATCCTGATTGATCTCGTAGGCCTTCTGTCGGTACACCGGGCTGGCAGGCACGCCTGGCTCCCCGGGATCGTGGCTGTCAGAGATGAAGCTCTCCGCCTCGGAGTCGCGGAACTGGCAGCTGAGCACTTGGTACCCCTTCGGCTGGCACACCAGCTTCGAGGCGATGTTCAAGCGGACGCTGTGATAGCTCTCCTCCACGATCGCCGTCGAGTTCACCTGAACGAGGAACGTGTACTCGGGCCAGTAGCCCCTCGGCATGTCCACGGTGACACGTGCGGCTGGAAAACGTCACGGTGGTGCGTAGAGAAGGATCCTCCGTGCACGCGAAAGGACGCACGTTGCAGCGAGGCAGTCACCACCGCCACAGCGGGTCCACGTAGGTATCTATGCTCGCACGTGAATTGAATGATTGGACCGATACGAATGGACCAGTGGCACACGTCAACGTTCGCCTCGTTTCGACTTTCTGCCTTGGCGCGATTGAACCGCTCCGCTGGCCCCTGTGGATCGCGTACGGCAAGTCTCGCACGCGGCCGGAGAACCTGGTCGAAACGGTGTTGCGGTGGTACTTACCTAGAAAATACGGCACCACGTACAGCATCATGTCCATGGTGGCACCGTGCAACGTCCCAGTACTTCAGTGGTGTAACCGATGGTTGGGGCCGCTCTTATACCGTGGCTAAACTGCACTACTGACCTCTTCTTACGATTAGCCGGCTCCAATCCGCCGAAGCCAGCTCTCTCTTTCCACGGTAGGAAAATAAATTGTGTGCACAAGCAATTGATAGGTTCAGAGGTTTGATAGGACCGGTGCGTCACAAAGGGACCCCATGCCACCCGTCAACTCGCCGTTTCGAAATTCTCCGCCAATTACCTCGCGCGTCAACAACCGTCGCTTGTCGTGGATATCGAGCAGCCCCTGTGCTCGCGGGCTGACATTTTTCACGTAAAAGTAGTGCTTTTGAAGTACGTAAATACGCTCCGCCAACTGTTCAAAGGAACCATTGAAAACTCTTTCGGAGCCGACGTGTACACGTGTAGTGACTTGAAAAATTATAGTTGCGCGTTTGTATTTTGCACCGGCTAATACCTGCTTTTTCTTCGTATTCGCTTAACAAGATATTTAGAGAATTCTCTGATACGCGATATTTCAGCTCCCTGTCAAAGATTATATCCGCGGTTTCGGGGATACCGCGTGGAGGTAATAGAAATTTTTAGAAACGCAATATTTCACAGAACCGTGTGCAACGGTCATCGAAATCGAATTCGCGCGTCAAAGCGTATTGCGGAATAGGTGTAGATACAAGCTCCTGAAAATACAGGCGATATGAATGGCCCTTCGGTATGATTGTGTGACACGTGAAGCATGCTGTTCTGTGTGAAAGACCCTTGTACATACTAAAGTAATTCAATTTACCTACCAATATGCTTTACTTCAGTGATTTACTACAGTCATTCCCAAGGGGGGCACGAATTGTTTTCTGGGGGGGCGCCGCGGTTATTTTTAGTTGACGATACTATGTCTAATTTATTTTAATATGGCTACATTGTCACTCATTTATGAAAAAGAAATATCTAAAAAAAGTTTAAGCCAAACAATTTTATTCAATTTGATCGAAAATGCTCTAAAAACTAAAAAAGAAGTCTCTTCCTGCACTGCAATTACGATGGCGATGTCACACTACATAAAATAATTAAATATATTTAATATATGTATTAACCCTTTCGCTGTGTATTTAAATTTTCGGACGATTCTTGAAAAGTGTCAACTTTACATTAACAAAAAAAGTTTTCAATTTTCCACTTTTTTGGAGTATAAAAAAAAGTTTTTTCAAGAGAATACATTTTTTTAATGCGTGGACTGTGAAATGTAGCGGCATTCGACTATAGTGTTCTCTTCACCTTATAAAGTTTACCTTAACTTTTATGAGGGTCGCAAGTTGTTGAAATATTATAAAAGGGGATCATGACGCAAATGGGTTGAGAACACTGTTTTAGTACCTTCAATGGCTCGTATCTCTTATTAGAACAGGCTTGGAAGCTGAAACATTTTGCGTTTCCTAGCTCAGCTGCTATTCAACAGCTTTTGCTTTCCCAAGTAGAACAACTTGAAATTTAATTATCATTTCAAATTCATCCCCGTCTGAGAAAATTCATTTCCCGGAAACGAAGTACCAGGAATTAAAACAACACGGGCAAAGCCACGCGCTCGGAAGCGCGCGGTTTACTAAGTGGATATTCCAGGTGAATCTCTCATCGCTATAGTCTCAAAATCGATAAATTACGCAGTCCGATGAAGACCCCGTTACAAGGATAATGCGCGCAGACCGAACGCAGTGTTTCGAGGAGCGAAGTGGTACTCGCGCAGCAATTAATTATCGCCGAGTCGCAAAATCCCTCTATTAACTGATTAAAATGAGATTCTATGCGACCCTACCTCGCGTTAATTTCCCTCAAAATGGAAAATTTTAAATGTTTCCCGAGGAAGAATAGAGAAAATGAATAACTGCATGTTCATCCGGTGATATCCTGCCGCTTCGAAACACTTTCATCGCTTTCGAATATATTTCGCAATTATCTTTTGATCATAGTTTCCTCGTCGTGGCACGTCTTCCCTTTTCCCGAAATCTCAATATAGTAAGCAAACCACGAGCACACAATTTACCACAACAGGACCGTGTTAATTGGTGGGTGAAACAGAAACTACGGCTGATTTCCCGTTGTACCGAGAAGCTGAATTTCTGAACAGCTAAACGGAAGATCGTTTGTCAGCCAGGGGAATATCGCTGGTCGAAATGCGCGCGCGATGAAACGCGTCAGTGGAAATCAGGTCAGTGGCTGTTCTCGTTCCACGAAGAAATTTTCGACAAACGAACGGGGAGAGTCTATTCGGTGTCAATGTGTTTTAACTCGTTACAGCGTGACCCGTCCTTCGTGAATCATTGCTGATGCCGACAATAACCGGTCACGAACGGTAATCTAAGCAATAGGGACGTGGGGGGGCCTAACTGACCTAGGAAAAAACGGCACTAGAATCTGCTCCGTGCCAGCCCCCTTCGTGTTTCGGTCGAAACACGTTCGCCCTCCCCGCCCGAATTACCGCCCCTACGCGTTGAATGGGGAGTAATTAATGGGCCGCGGTGATCGATGGAAAATTAGGCGCCCCGAATCCACCCTCTCGCGCCTCGATTTCTCGCGAACGCGGTGGAACGAGATCCTTCGATAGTTGCACCGATTAGTTCCCTCGATGTACACATCGGGCATGAAACTTTCACCTCGCTTACCCCAAGTCACATCTGCTCGTTCTTCTCGCCACAAATTAGCCCCTCGTCGCAGACAAGCGGGCACTCGAGCGCCTAATTAAGGCGACACATTAATCCCCCCTGACCGAGTTCAAAGTTTGCAGCTCCTTCGATTTCTAACGATTTTATGGCACTGCGGATGGTTTACCTTGGCGTAGAGAACTTGCTCTTAGTAAATTACCCGCGAGAATGGCATTGCGATCTCGGGCTTGCTTGGATTTTTGGGGACTCAGGGGTCAGTCTCAGTTTTTCGGTCGTTAGAAACGGTGGTTTCGTTGTGCTTCGTTGTCTCGCGGTCGTGAAGTCGTCGGAACGAGGAAGGAGCGTGTGCAGCTGGCTACGTGCAATGGAAATGGAAATAAGAAACTGAACGTTCATTAGAAGAAAACGGGAAAACGAGTGGGTGGAAGATAATCAAGGGGCATCATTGGCGTGGACCTTGAAAGTGACATTTATCTCGTAGAGCGGGGAGTGTAATTTTCTCATTATCGCGTTGATCAACTTCAATGATCTCGTTTGCAACACTAAATTAGACGACGTCAGGAGCCGGCGCGATAATGGTCGAAAAACTAATGGTTTTGTGTAAATACGCGAAGCTAGATAAAAAAACAGCAAGGCGTTTTAATTCTAGCCACTTCAGTTATAAAATTATTTATCCGTGGTCATTCAGGATTCATTCACCAAAGTGGCGCGTTACAGGGAGGATCAGAAACTTCGTAGAAAATAGGGTTCATTTATCATCACCGTCATCATTTATTGCTCCGCAGAAGGTATATTTTCCCAGAGGTGGATATGAAGCTCTACCATTCCTTTGTTGAACACTTTCGAAGAACTCTATTGCATTCTAGGCGAAAGACGCGTCTGGTTTTACAGAAAGTGCGGTATGATGAGAAAGATGGCGACACTGTACGTTATTAAGAATATCCAGCCTTGATATATACCATCGACGAAGTGTAGGATAAACCTATGAGTCTTATCATCATCGACGAAGTATAGAATAGACCCAATCCTCACATCATGGACAAACCGAGCCAAAGCGCAGCGTAGCAAAAGTCTGCCCTCTATGTCAAATTCTCACTCTAAACAAGTCACACCTAAGCTTAGAAAATATGCTCTAAACACGTAAGCAGGCACAGGCGAACATCTTTCAGCATTTTAACACATTTCAAAGTAGTTCCTGAGTTGGACGCTATTCATGAGCAGAGGCCATTAAATTCAGTCCCTAAATTATGGGTCGGTAACATAGTTTGGCTTATGACACGAACTCATAAAGTACGCCTCTCCTATGCTTCGTCTGTGGTGCGAGCACCCGTAAGATGATAGGTCTATCCTATACTTCATCGATGATATTATCGCCGGAATTAAAATCGAAAACGTTCCAGTGACTTTTATGCAAAATTCAGAAGGTGGATGACAAAATGACTGAGAATAAAGTTCACAATCAAATATTTCCGTCCACCCGCGTGGAGCTGTACTGATCGGTAAATATGTACATATTTTTCTCGCTCATTGGCAGATGCAACAGACGTTCGTCGTTTCTCTATTTTCCTGCCTACCCCTTTCGTTTATACATCCCCTAAACCCTAAACTATTTGGAAGCGAGCGAGTTGTTTGTACAACCTCCCTCCTTTCGCCGGTGACACGCAGAGAACGCCGTTGGACATCGCAGAGTACATACGATGGAGAAAAATGTTTCCCCCACGCCAGAAGTCAGTATAGCCATCTCGCGATTCTCAAGTAAAACTAAAACTGTCGTCGATCGACGTGCTCTTCGGTCGATGCGCAACGGAGTAAGGCACTTTTACACTCGTTACATAGGTAGCAGCTCCACAGACTCTCATAACCGCTTTCCGCCGTTCATTTCCCCTACCCTAAACAAAACTCTGCTATCATCCGCGACGTAGACGCCATCGCATGTGCGAATTCGTCGAAAACTTGCCAGGAGAAATGTTCGACGACCGTTGACTCATACTGTAGCACGAGTTATCAGGGAAACATGATCGTTGAGCAACGACTTGTTAATACAATCGCGTTTATGTATCGGGTTATTTAAAACACTAATTTTTAGCGAAGCTACAAATCACGACGAAGCTTGTTTCATAGACACGCGTACTACGATGGAAGTTTTCAGATTTTGGACAAGGTCGAATGTAAATGCGCGACGATTAAGTCGCTAATTTCTTCTCCTCGTGCTTGTTATTCAAGTGTAATTACATGGTGTCGAGATTAAGACGATCAGATACCACCTGACACGTAGATGCGAAACAATCTTCAGAGTTTTAGAGGAAAATTGATCGTCTCTAAAATACGATTTTCCTAGAATATTTAATAGAAATACGAGTTCCATTCTTCTCGTTTCCTCGTCCTGTTATTTGTACCGCGGACCAGGGTCCGTCGCATCGACTCAATAACATCGCCCGCGCTTTGTTCTTGAACCGATCATCGATGAACGACTCAGCGTTACGTTATCGTCCGTGGAACTGTGAATGTCAAAGATCAGAAAAATCCCGTTTGATCGATTCGATCGTTCAGCAGAGTAATTCCAGTGACGTAAGTCGCGCGCCGAATCGGGACGCCCGATGCTTTCCATTACACCGCCGTTCAACGAGGAAACTTAAATATGCGTGATGGTAGTGCGCGAATGAAAATATGTGCTGCATCATCATTGCAGAAAGAGGCATAGGGGACGATTGTGTGTATTGTTCAGACACGGAGTATGCGCGCTTTGGTGTTTTAAATGTGCTGGGGAAAACCCAGGACAGCGTGTTTTATATGGGCTCACTGCCATCTCTATTTCTCGTTCGCGTAACGAGAGAGTAGAAGTCACTCGTCACTTTCCCGCGTTTTTTTTTTTCACCCGGAGGCAATGTTACGCACCACCAAGGGAACAGGAAATTATAGGAGCAGGTCCAAGCGGTCCCGTGGAATAACCGAAGATGAGCGGACGTTTTTGCACTCCTGGTATTCCCATGAGTTTATCGAGCTCGTTGCGTAGCGGGGATTATTTAGCGACTGGAAAAATCGCAGGCAGAAATAGAAGTAGAAACCGTAGAGGCGAGAGCGATGTGCAGTGGTTTTTCTTAACCTTCGACCACATCCACTGTTTTTGTTTACAGCCTCGAAGGAGGCTGATCGATGTGGTCGTTCGTCTTTAAAGGTACTGCCTTTATCTGCAAGCAGCTGCAATCTTATCCAAGCTCGCCGATAGCTTTGTAACCTTACAGACGCTACGCACCTTCGTCGCTGTGGAAGTTTAATGCAGGATTCGACAGTTGTTTCATGTACTGTATAATACAACGTGGGCAGGTCATGACAATAGGTCGAGCGATAAAAGAATTTATTTCTGGTCCCTGAACACCCTGGAAGTGGCACGATACAGCCAATTCACTTTGCTATCATTCCCCCACCCTCATTTCTAAGTGCAATCTCATTTTGTTTGTGCTTTTACACGGTGTCCAGAATGAAATGAAACTCGAAACGTGTATGTTTTGGCGGTGATTTCGGCCGCGAATCACGGTTGATGTTATAAAGTTGCACGTGGTGGCAACGAATAATATTCTCGTCGTACGAGGAAATGGACGAACGATGGTTTCGCGACAAAGAGAAACAGAAACTGAATGCATACTTTAGTGCGACTTAACCGCAACATTCGTCACCTGTGACATCATCCATCATCCTGTTACGTAATTAATATGACGAGTAACGACTCCCTTCGTATTCATTTGAAAAATGATTCCTTAACAAACGTCGCGAATTAAAACATCAAAGAATCGAGAATAGAAAACAATTGGCATCCAATTGTACATAGAAACATTCTTTGAATCTACCATTCACTTTGCATACTTATCGACTTCCATTTACGCGTAATGCAAATTTATTTGTAATTTATATAAGTGGTCTGCTGAAAAGACAATTTCTACAAATGTATCGCGCATGAACTATGCGTGGGAAGAAAGATGTTTCGAGGATTCGATTTTTGTTTGCTGAGAGTAAGCGTGTAAACGCGTGCTTCCCGCAATTTCGAGGTCAAGAATCTGTTTCCTCGGTCCACTGACGCGGCAGAAAGGGTTACACCAGGATATGGAGATAGTAGAATTCGTTTTGTGGTAAAGGTGTCGAATCCTGATGTTCCGTGCAGTAGCGGATTTAACAGGGCGGCTATTGAGCAGTTGGCCCGTTTGTAGTAAACTACCTCTCCATTTTCTCAAAAAAATGTGCTCTTCAGAGCGTTTGTCATCTGTGCCTTCTTTCTTAAATCCGCCACTGGTTCCGTGCGTGTTCCCCCGAACGTAAAGTTGGCGTATTAAGAAAACGGGAATATACGCTTGCGGGGGAATCGGGCACGGGAAGTTGCATCGCGATTTCCCATCGACGCATGATTTGTCCGGCTCGTGGTGGGGATCCCTGTACCGCGGATTTATATACAAGAGGCACCATCGCCTCCAACAGATCAGCTTTGAACGGTGAAATCGAACGGTCTGTTAGCTCACGAGAAAGCAGCATATACGCGAGAGCCGTGTGATTGGATTATACCAGCGTTAGATTATCATAAATTATCACAATGGTAAGTGCAGTTTACGTGTATCATTCTTATAACACGGTCCTATCAATTAACTAGGTTATGAAAGTAGGTCATACGTTTATACGTATCGAGATTTCAACGGTGATATTAACAATCCATCACTCTCTTCAAATGCTTCAAGTACATATAATGAATCAATGCGATTTAACATTACAGATAAAATACGTGGCACTGTTTTTCGCCATCTTCTCTTTGGCCCAGTCCCAGCGGCCGCCTTACGCCGGTAGTGGCAACCGAGTTTATCCCCAGGTCCTTCCGCAGTACCTCGAGGAGCAAGCAGCAGCGTTGGGAATCGCAAATCGAATAAACAGCGAAAATGGCAGTAGTTCCGTGGCGTTGGGTGCGGTGCCCGTGAGAACAACCATTACGTCGACGATCCCGCCCGATTTGCCAGTGGATGCACTAGGGGACATCGATCTGGTGAACAGAATCAAAACGTGGCCGAAGGAAAAGCAGCCCTTCTGGTTCCTCAACTGGCAACAGATTCAAGAAAACCGCGGCGACACGAGGCACAGGACCCAATCTACTCAATCCTAAAGCACTCTACCACACTGGGGCTCATACGTCGCAGGATAACGCCACCCAGTGATACACACGCGAACATTTACTATTCCGCGTTCGATTCGCGACGACAGCACTGCCGCCGCTTTTCTACTAGTCACACTTTACATTCTTGTAAGACTCACGCCGATGAGACCTACTGTATCGACACAGGATTAACGTCCGATGACTTAAAATATCTGTCAAATAATAATTCCGACGAATCTACATAACCAACAAGCGACTTTCCATGTGGTCATTAACGCGCGAATCATTCCCGGAGAATAAACCATAGGGAAGAGCGTAGCATTCCCATGATTCTTTCGCAAACGGCAGTTTTTAATCCAACCTACAAATGCCTATCAAGAAAATTCATTCTCCCATGAGTATCACACACGTAA
Organism: Andrena bicolor; assembly: GCA_960531205.1. Taxonomy (NCBI): domain Eukaryota; kingdom Metazoa; phylum Arthropoda; class Insecta; order Hymenoptera; family Andrenidae; genus Andrena; species Andrena bicolor. The sequence continues at coordinate 57,352,635 of OY482664.1, forward strand.
CAGCCGCTCGTTAGAGACGAAGATTGTTAATTAGCGGAGGTAAGCGGAAGCGTGTTCGGTGAGACGTTTTTTTGAAATTTCCAATCCACCTGCTGAGCGAGCCGCGATCGCCAATAAGGTGTAACGTCTGGCCGAGACGGGACAGGCTCCGAGACGTCCGATTGGGTCGCGGCGCAAGTTGCGCACAAGTAGCCGACTATAACGTCCGTGACGTCACGGATAGTCTGTCCAATTGCAGGGGCAAGGATCTCAGTAATAACCGTACGTCGAAGCGTGGCTACTCGTACCCGGGCGTGCAAGCGGGACAGAGGGGGATAAAAAGGGGGAATCTCGTTCCGCGAGAGATGCTGCCCGACAGGGACATGCCGGAACGGTGCCTGCGCTCGATAGCCGTTTGCCATTCATAACACACGTCGCCCTGAGAAGCGCGCCTCTAAAGCGAGCAGAGCTTAAATGTTTCCGAGGTGTCGGCGTGTCGTGGGAAAGGCAGACCGTACGCAACTCGCCGACGCTGCAACCGTACCTGACAGTCCACGCGGCCCGGCCCCAAAACACTTTCGCCCCGCTATATACAACACGCGAATTCGCATCGTGTTTCATTCACAACGCGAGCGCCACTGGCAATGTCGGGAAGTGACAGCCCAACATTCTTTCACGGCCAGCCCTGGTCCAGCTGGATCGAACGAATCGGACGAGACAAACCGTTGAGTAAGTGTGCCGAATCGAAGGAGAAAGCCCGTACATTTGCTCGATGTCGCCGCGCCGGCCGCGACAACGGCCAGCGTCCCAGCCGCCGTCTACCTAACCTCAACCGCTCCGATGCTCCTTTGTCCGTCGACTTGACGCACACGGGCATCGGCACGTAACGGGCGGCCGTCGCCACGCTTCCAATTTATCAAATTGCCTGGCGACGATCGCCGGCCATTCCGCCGTGCCCCGTCGATGCTTTATCGAGCCGCCGCGTGCCTTTTTAGCGAGCTTTTCCACTGACAATTATGTAATTCGTAACGGCGCCGACCGTGAAAATACGCGTGGAGCGTCCAACGGTCTACGCGTGCACGGAGGTGGCATGGATCTCATGAAACGATTTTCATTGGACGCGCACGTTCATCGCCTTGTCGGACGGCTATATTTCTATTTGTATTTAAATCTCAACCCCTTGTCTCCGTCTTCCCCTATTTGCCATTCCAGATTTAGGGGCAGGTGTCTTGCATGTACAAAATGTAAACGGAATAAAACTTGTTTATTCAGAAGCTTGTGTTTTTTTTTTTATTTCATATTCTGATAGTAAGACTGTTGAAAATAAATGGAAATGAACGGAAATGATTGGCAATGGTGCTTAAGGGGGCAGATTTGATTTCTGTGGAGGAAGAGGGGGGTTCAGGGTTTATTATAATGTTTCTTGAGATGATAATTGGTATTATAGATACAGGCAATTTCAAGCTTGCATTGTTGAGGATGATTAGTTATGACAGTCTTTTATCTTGTGTTTTTAAGTATTCCTTTTCACGTAAATGTTACGTGCGTTGTATATGATTTGTAATTGGAATATTTTTTATTCACCCGCTGGGCAGATTTATGTTTGCTTCATGAGAGGATTTGGCTTGTTGCAGGCGATGACGAGGCGGAGGGACAACTTGCTACCTCGGTTACCCGCCTTTCGGCAGAAGGTAAATAGTGCTTTGTAATGTGCACTTTGTAATACACTTATTTAACACGCTAAACGTATGCGAATCTTTTCTAACCGGAGGATTTTTGTTTCAGATATTGATTTGTATGGATTCTGTCCTGAAAGGGATACTTTTTACACGGTAGTGTGCGAAACGTGCCATGCCATAGTCAAACCACAGGCTCTCATCCAGCATATGGGTATGTCTCTTTGTTACGATGTTTTTACTGTTGTCAGTAGCGTTAGCGATACATTCATCGAACTAGAATTACTTTACCGGATCACCTACTTACCCACCTCGAGAAATATTTCTGATTCTAAGTATCAAACGCAATTGTATAAGACGCAGGAGATATATAATCTCTCGCTAACTCACTCTTGCATGCTCTGTCGCAAACCTGCGTCATCAAATTCAATATTTCCAATACAATAACATTTTCAATAAGCAACGTTCAGAATCAAATCTTTCTTACAAACTAAAAGAAAAAATCATTTTACATACCTAACACTCTGGGACATGCATGATCAATATAAACAAGCACGACAAATAAGTCCCAGCAGAAGGTAAAAGAGAGTAATTCACGACGCATTATAGCTTAACTCCCGTGCTAACAGTTCCCCACCAATTTGCGTGACAAAGTTGCGTTGCAAAGTGTAAACATAGATGATAATTCTGCCGCAGAAAGTCGCCATCCCTCCGGCACAGTCACTTTTCCGCCACCCTCCACTCCGGTTGTAAAGCCACCCGTGAAAACACCCTACTGTAAAGTGTCGAAACTAAAAAAGGCTCAGTCGACATTATCGTCAACGTCCTCCTCGTCGTCGTCGTCGTCATCGTCCACGTCGTCGTCATCGTCGTCTTCTTCTTCGTCATCGTCGTCGTCGTCCTCGTCCACATCCTCGCTGACGGCCTCGTCATCGACGCCGCAGATCCCAGCTGGGACCAAGATCAATCACGCGATCGTGAAGCGGACCACGGAGCCACCAAACACCGCAGCGAGCTTGCCCCCGTCGATACCGATCTCCCCGTCGCCGCGATCGCCCCTCGAGTCGCTGCCGGTTCAGACTCTGAACTCCAGCGGTTCGGTGACTGCCTCGAGCCCCGTAAAGAGCCCTGGGACAGCCGGTCAACCTCGACGGAAGAGGCTGAAAACTGACCGATCGCTGCTCAAGGACCGCGAGTACGACGCGGATCGGCATTGCGGCGTCTGGAACGAGGAGACGGGGAAGCCCTGCACCAGGTCGCTCACGTGCAAGGCCCACACGGTCTCCCTGCGCCGGACGGTGATCGGCCGCAGCAAAACCTTCGACAAGCTTCTCGCGGAGCACAGGGCCGCGAAGGAGGTGCCGAACAGGCCGACGAAGGTGACCGTAACTGGGACCGTTACTGTATCATCCGCCACCTCCAACCTCAACCCCCTGACACCCAACACCCCAGCCCTGACTGCCGAGACGGAAGCGCCCAGCTCGCCGCCCGTTCTATCGCTGCCAGACACGTATCCACTGCCAAAGGTAAGGGACACCATTATCTCTATGTTTTCTCTTACTTTCGACCGCCTCTACTGCATCTACGATAGGGGTCTATCACCGTGTGATCATCTTTCACCTCACGATATCTTATCGTTCTTCTTTTTATCAGAGGGCTCCTGTTGTCTCGCTTGATTGTCCAATTTCATTCGGCACATGGGGATTAGAGACGGGGGACGTTTTTGAGAATCGAGTAATTTGGCGTGTCATTTTTCCTGCGGGGGGAAATGAACGTTTTCTATCCAGTTCGCTTGGAAAGTAGTTTACATAGTCCAGTTTAGAATTCATATCTACGGCGCGCGGTCTTCTGTGCCGAGTCTTTGGGCATTGTGTGATAATTAGTTTTGTAGACAAAGCGTTGTTTGCTGATTAGATACTATTGAGTTTTCTTTTTCTGCTCTTTTATGTTGTAGAGATGCAATAGCTTATTGTAATAGTGTGTTTGTAACGTGATTATGCATGGTCTGGTAATTCCGATTTAGTATTTGCAGCAGTAGTAGTAAGTTTATTTCTCGGCGGCCCGTGATGGAATACGGAAGAGTTGTACGCGCGGCGGAATAATCTGAATTGATTTCCTTTACAACCCACTTACCTTTCACTCCTGAATTTGTATTCATCCGGTTTTCCGTCTCACGAAATTTTTCCTGCCGAATATTCTTATTCGAGATAAGTTCTTTCATTTCCCGCTCCATTTAGTGGGAGTAGTAGTAAAGGGGAGCTTTGGTAGCCGCGGCGAATTATTCAGCAAAAATTTGAAAAAAGAAAAAAAAATTGGTTCTACTAGTTTCGTCGTCGCATCGTCGCTTATTCCACGGAAAGTAGCCACTATCCAGGGCCTCTAAAACAGTGCCAAACTCCAATTACCTTTGGAAGCTTGGCATCTAGCTCGAATCATTTGAGGATATCTCGAGCAGCTTTATAATCGCAGACATTTAAGGGGTCCTTAAGATGGTTCTAATTGTCACCTTAGACGTCAGATGTACGTTGCTTGGAATACAATTCCGTAGCGTCTTTAAGAAATGTACGAATCTGTTCTGGGTGCCGTGATAACCGCATTTTCACAAATCCAGCAGCGCTGCCTTGCACATTACTTATTTAGGCATAAGCATGGTATCGATCGATGGGAAACCGTCTTACATGAATTAGATCCCAATGAGCGAAGGGCTGGCACGCTAATCATGGCCCGCTGTTTTGCGATCAAAATTTCATTGAAACGCCCGTGGAAGTCGCTTGGGGCGTACAGGTATCAGTCGATACCCGTGATTCGTCGTTTTCGTAGATCTCTTAAGGCGCATCGGACGGAATGTAGCGTGTGTAGAGGAGATAGAAGAAAGGAGAAAAGAATCTGTAGGGGATGAGAGAGATATAGAGAGAAAGAGGGAGGGAGCGAGTGAGAGAGAGAGAGAGAGAGAGAAATAAAACGTCGCTGACGAACATGGATCGATCGACCCAGACGAGTCAGCTGCGACGGTAGCCTGCACACACGAGGGTGTCGGTTGATACCTGTTTTCTGTTTTTATTATTGCAGGCTGTTGATTTGCTTTATCGGTGTCTGGCCCCGCATGGCTCCACTAAACCTGTAAGGCATGGTTTCTTTTGGGCAGTTAAACGCCAACACCTCGCCAGGGCCCTACGATTCTTATTGCGAGTCGCCAACGCTTCTCTTTTTTAGACCAAGCTCGAAGAGGACTTCGCCAACGAGGAGCTGAGGAGCCTGGAGTCGTCGATATCGAACTCGACCGGTCCCACCGCCCAGCCGGGGTCCCTGATGGCGCCCATATCCGTGGTGCTGCCATCCCTGTCGCCGTTGCCGGCGAGCGCCGAGGAGTCGTCGTCGTCGGTCTCCACGCTGATACCGAACACAGCGTCCCCCGCGATACCGGTGGTCCCGGCCGCACTGCCAGCCGCCTGCACCCAACCGTCGTTGGTGACGACGGTCCTCGAGGCCGAGACGCCGGTAGACATCGATCCCGAGGCGGCCATGGCGATCTTCTCTCCCGTCTACAAGGACAAGTCGCAGTTGGTCGTGCAGCTACCGCGCTCCAACAACATCGCCCATTCTCCTATATCTAGGAGCTACCAGGTGCAGGCCTCCATGCCGAGCCTGATATTCGAGCCGATGGAGCAGCTGGAGCAACTGGAGCATCTGGAGCAGCAACACGCCACGCAGATCAACGGGAAGAGGCTGAACCACGCCAACGTTCACTCGTCCAGCCCTGTGGCGCAACGGCAGTCGAAGAGGACCAAGCACGATTACCAGCAGGACCTGCCCACGGCGATACAGGTCGAGGCGACCACCACGTCCTCGCCCTATCCCCATTTCGGGGACATATCCTGGTCGAACTGTCACCCGGAGCCACTGGCGGTCAGCCGGTGGCTTCGTATTTCGTCCAGCCGTAAGCAGTACAACTTTAATATTCACTGACATAAGACCCCACCCACTCCAGGCTGAGGACCCCGCGCCCCAGGCGCTTCTCTACCTCCTGTTCCTCTCGAGATCCTCGTATTCATGGCCGTCGCCGTCGATCAGCTAGGTCCGAAGCCTGTCGAGAATGGGGCATGTCTTGGTGTAGCGGTGAAGTTGGTGTGAACATGCGCGCGAGCAATGTCCTGCGGAATTGAGAGAGATCGTCCTTTGCACGCTACTGTGCTGCAACCGACCGGAACAGGTATCCATCTTTTCATTTTCTACGTGTCGTGTGTAGAGTTGTATGCAAGCCGACCTATTTAATCGGCGAATTAACGACGATGATGATCGCATCATCCGAAACTCCGGCAGACATCCAAAGTATTCAGGCTCGTTATGGATCTTGCCTCGCTTGCGGCGAGGGGGGGAGGGGGGTTGTATCGCGAGTGGGTCCAAGCGAATGATCCATGACGATTAGTTTGATGAAAGCGATTTCTGCGAAGTGGAGAGGGAGCCTTCGCGACTCCCTCGTCCGCTGAATTTCTAGGCCAGTATGGGAAATTATCTTGGGGGTAACCGCTGGGTAAAATTATTCTGAAAATCGGTGTGTTCAGATTTCCGCGTAGAATTCGCGTGGTTCGCGAGACAGCCGTAGCGTACCGAGTTCGCGATACATTAGGAAACATTCCTCGAGTTCTCCAGGCAACGCGCCGCGATTATCATAGCGACCATCCCACAGGAACGTCTGTCGCGATCCCCTATCTCCTGCATCGACGACGATGCTCCTATTCCTATTACTATATATCTCGAGTGATGCGACAATAGCAACGCCCAGATCCCTCGCAGCACTGTATCCGCAGCTGCCATAGCCTGGCGCACCGGCTGATACGGAATTTGTCTCGCGTCGATGAATATTTTTTTTTACCGAACCATTGCGGGTCTTGGCGCAACGTCGCGGGCGCCAAACTGATCTCTGTCAGCTGACTGGTAGTCGGGATAGGTTGATCCGGGCTAGTGATCCTTTGGAGAGTGATCGAACAACGTGTATCGTCGCTGATTGGTTGCTGCGATTTGGGGCAAAAGCGGAAGTAGACAGAGACAGAAACTGTAAGAAAGCAAGAGACAGAAATACGGATAGTAAGAGATAGGTAAACAATCAGCTTGGGAAGCGGACGATTTAATGATTGTTTAGGTTATGTTATTTCCGGTTTTGCACACAAATGGCTGCGGTTATACCGATCACTCCCCAGAGGATCACTAGTTCTGGCCCGAGTGGCGCACCTCTCAGTGGAGCGATCGATTTCCAGGGGATCCTTGGGCATGCAAAGGATGAGGATCGGATTCGCGCGATACAGAGCAACCGGGTTAAAGAGATTCGCGTACAAGGAGCATTGACACGTAGTAGCGTAGCCAAGTATAGTCTGTTTCAGACACGCGAGAATGCATTTTACAAACGCGCGAGCACACGAGTTTTGTACATATACCATAGAGATCGTACGTTGTCGTCTTGTAAATATATCCGTTGGATAGTTGGTCGCGCGTCACGGGCCGAGTGGCGGCCTAGGCGCGCGCGAACATCGACTTATTTTCCATGATTCCGGTCCGCGTACGGAGGGTCTCATCTGTACATACATATACCATAGTATACATATATATATTTTTTTTATCAATCTCACGATCTCTTCAACATTTTTACGTACATATATATTATATACACACACGCCCCCCTCCGCGACCCAAGTACGGTACCGTCATCCTTGATATATATATATATATATTTTTCTTTTCCCCCAATCTCCTCCGCTTCTGTTCGCGCGTACGATCATATAGTTAAGTAGTACGATGTTAGCGATAAATTTTTTAATGCCACACGACGATCGTTTTAGTTTCGTTTGCGGTTTTTAGCATCGAAATCGCGTCGCGATTTCGGTGAACGTTGGCGTTTCGTACCATCCCCCTCCCCTCCAGGGTCTCGAGTATAGACGGGTTGTTAGCCGGGTAATTAATCGCGATTTAATGGAATCCAATTGTCGAGACTTTGGGGACCACCCCTGTCGTGCCGTAATCGTCCCGATATTATATAGTAGTACGTATCACCATCCCCCATCCTACCCACGCCCCTCCCCAGACGATTATTTATTTTTATAAATGTGTCGGTTCTGTTTTGCGTCGCGCGACGTCGGTCTTTTTTACAGCGTCGCGCGACGGGTGGCATGCATCCGTATAATGGACTTCTTATCATAGATTGTGATATTTAAGTAATTAATGATTAGCGAAGATAATTCTAAATCACGCGTACGCGCTAGTGAGAGAAGATGGGCGGCCAAAAAAAAAAAGAATAAGGAAGAAAGTAGAAGGGCGAAAAGGGGAATGAATCCTTGAGCCTTCTGCGATCTTCTAGCAGGGCAAAGACGGAATAAGAGAAAACTAAGTAAAAAAGTAAGAGAAAACAAAGTAAAAAAGAGATTGCGAATCGCTTTGACGCTTAAGTTGGCTGCAGTTATGGCCTCCCTACTCCCGCTATAGGTGAGAAATAAAATTCGATGTGTATATTGTGTTTTGTAGGAATTCAGAGAGTTTATCGTTGAGTTTCTCGCGTCAACGCCGTTTCGTATCGTCGCCTCGTTCCATCGACGAACGACGAAGAAGCAATGTAAAGTACAGATAGGGAGAGACAGAAAGAGAGAGAGAGAGAGGTAAATATACCTCGCCGACGAGAGACGGGAAATGGGAAACGTAAGGGGCAAGTCGAGTCGACGAAGGGACGTCGAGTTTTCGTTACCGCGCATGAATAACGATTGACCGCTATCCGCTGACGGATACGTCGCGTCGCGTCGGTCCAGCGTCGTACCTAGATCAATCTGTGGATCGCGCGCGGCGGCGATTGATCGATGGAGCCCGCGCGCAGCGTCCAGTGCAGCTGGTTTTCGTCGACCGTGCAAACGATTTCTTCGCCTTACGATTGTAGCCATAAATCTCGCCTTAAGGATAAATTAGCGATCACAGAAAACCGAGTGGAGCCGTTCAGAGGCCTGGCCATCGATCAAGCGTCGCGGCCGTCGCGAGACGCGAGCAGCAATAATTATTAACGTTCTCGACGGACGCCCGAAAGCGGGCCGGGGGCACGAGACGCGATGCGCAACCCGACGTCGACGGATCGTTTCCAGGCGTCGTTACCGATCTTCTCGGCTACCTGAACACCGTGATATAATTTGTACATAGATGCAGCGATAGCAATTAGCCGCGTACCTATGGTATATCGATGAAATATATATAGGTATATATTATATATATACGTATATACGCGGGGTGTTTCATAACGGGCTAGGCGGTCAGGTGAAGCTGGCAATCCACCGCGGACGAGCGAGTAGGGAAACATGAAATAAAATCCAACCATGCCTATCCTCCGTTTCGAGTAAATCGACTGCGAAGATTCATGAAGTATATTTATACTTCTAAATCGATTTTTTGAGAAACAAAGGCTGGTTGGAAGGAAAGTAACTCCGCGACTTCGTCTCGCTTTTCCACGAGGATCCATTTCATCGGCAGCTGTATTAAATTCGCTGCTGCGCACCGTCAATTTTTAGATCCGCTTGTACTAGACTCCATTCAGAGTTGGTACGAGCATATTTCATTTCAAATTTTCTACTTATTTTCTCACACGGTATCGCCTGCTCTTCCATCCGCGTGGCCCGCGGGGGAACACCCTCTATGTTACGTCGACGTTCAAGGGGATTTAATAACGGGAATACCGGAGGCGTCGAAAGCTCCAGCAACTGTTTCGAGCACGTGCCCGCGCTGTGTGGGTCCAAGATGCGTATAGCCGGTATTATAACGCGCCTGTGGCGTGTTGCGAATAGTTCCCGCTGTACGTAACAAGTGCCCTGTGTGCATGCTGTGCCGCGCGAAACACGTATGATCTTTTTTAGCACCGCCCTGCTGTAATAGTGTTCACCCGATCGATGGCTGTTTTGCTGCGGGAAGCGTGCGAGCAAGTTCCGAGCGGTCGAGAGATTCCGAGGGCAAGTAACGATATAAACGGCGAGTGAGGAGCTAGCCGATCGGCTGAATGGTTGGATGAGAATGGTCGAGCGCTATCCGAGAGGATCGATTTATAGAAATCGCGAAGCTGCCTCGGCCGCGATCGCACCCGGAGTCTGTTCACTCGCGGTGCGGACGTTCGTTGAAACATCTTTTGTAAAATCGGAGCAATAATAGATAGCCCTTGATCTAGCAGAGCAATAATTTCATTAACTATACGTAAGACGCCGATCGTGCACGTTCGATAGGGATAAATTCGTGTCAGGGACGTTCGACGCGCTGATAGAACGATCCGATTTCACCTGAGTAGCCCGTTAAATCCAAAGGGAACCTCCTTTATCTTCGAGTCTTCTCCTGTTTCCTTTCGATCGATCGTACGACTCCCCCGTTAGTTTTGGTAAAGAGGACCGTCCTAGAACATCGCTAGTATTCTCATTCGTTTTCATGAGATCGTTAACGATCCCGCGTGAAGCCACGCGGTGCGCCGGGCAATTCGTGGATCGCATAAGACTGAGTACGCTTAGAAACGAGGAGAGAAAAGTAGATCGTGCTTCGGGCAAAGGGGTCAGCGGCATAGTGCACGTCTCCTTTGTCCAGCTTCCGGTTTAGGGGCGGAAGTAGGTACGATGCTCCTTCTCGTTCATCTCTGCGTACAAAAACTAGCGCCGATGCCGTGGCCGTTCGTCCGTTCGGTTGGTTCGTCGTCTCGGGCACTGTGACTTTCACGCGGAGGATAGAAACCAGAGACAGAGAGGCTCTGACTCCGTTTAGCGACGCAAGACAAGATACTTTTGTGGCATTTAATTTAAATATATGTTTTGTATTTATTTGTAAGTTGATTTCTGTTCATTCTGTCCGTCTGTCTCACCTTCCAGCCGTTTTATTCGCGCGCCTTTAGTTAGTCGATGTCGCTTAGAGATACTGCAGAGGCCGTTCTTCCACCCCCGCAATGCAATTGCCATTTGACCAAAAACCGATTGCAATAGCGTCAATCACTCGCAGGGTTTTGTTTCTCGTCAACAAAACTTCTTTTCCGTTCTTCTTTTATCTCTTCAGAAAATATCTAACGAATTTCCTCGAGTTATACCTACCCGGGACATTGCGTGCAATCGTTTTTGAGGCAGATTGCAGTTGCGTTGCAGCCGTGGTCGAACGGCTTTATACTGCCTGCGGCTTCTGGGTATAAATCGTGTTTTTCCAGCGATATTCCGAACCCCGTCGGTTGGACATGCCCTGAATACCTCACCTACGCTTCGTCCACCCACGATCGCAACTCTGGAGACATTGACACTGGCCAGCGGCTGCGAGCCACGCAGGAAAACACCGGTTCTCTTTCGATCACCGAAGTTAAACCGCGTTAGGCACGGGCGGACAATCTGAGCCCGTGTGCCGTTGGTCAATTCGTGAACCTGTCTACCAAAACTCCAGACTCTAACCTAGGATAATTATTAATAATTCACGAAGAATGCTCAGTAAAAGGCAAGAGCAACGTTGTATTGCAAAAGGATCAGATACTATACCCAGAAGTCTCGAACAATATTAAGAGGACAGAAGGACTCGGAGCCATGGATGCCTCCACGAGAGCTACTGTAATATTATCGCTACAGATTCGCGTACGCCGCTTAGTATCGTCACATATCATTGTTGAATAAGTGGAGGGACAGAAGCTTAGAGAGATCACCGATCTCCAACGCTTCGAATTCCATTCGACCGTTCTTCCCGCGGTTCTCTGGTAATTTCGCGCTTCTCGCGTTGCGCATAGAGCGATTATTAGCGTAGTGGATCGTCGCGCGATCGCTTGCAAACACTTCGAGGATCACGGGGGTTATTGCCCACCTTTTCTAAATGCTGTGGTATCGAGTACGCAGGGTTTCAGGGGCGTTTGAATCGAATTTCAAGGCCGCGGAATTAAGCGGGTTGATTGCAGAGGTGCAGAGGCTGGCACGGTGCCCTTATCGCATACAATCGCGATATTCCGGGTAACCGTGGTCGATTCTCTGTGATGCAATGCGTTCATTAAGCGCAGGATTCGCCATTGACGTGGAAGTCGGGCACGCGCGTCTCGTTAAACGGGGAATAACTTACGGGATTGTAATCGCTCCCATTGGGACGGGACCTCGGGCACGCGATTAGAAGGAACGGAGATCGTGACGCCTCGACGCGGATCCTACCAGCCAGGCACTTCTACGCGCGGCGAGTTCGACAGGGGTTATTTCGAAACCAATTATCCTCCGGCAAGCTCCTTCCCCGTCTAGGACGAAGAGGAGGAAGAGAGAATCCACTAGGACGTAAAATTAGAAAGTATACTTAAAATAGTGCGCGTCGTTCCTCGACACTTCCTACTGCTCCTCTCTCGCGCCCCATCGCACGATGAAGCGAGAGAAGAAAGAGTTACGACTATTCTAGATCATAAATGTACCGTGTTCCGCGCAAGCATCCAGCGATGGGCTCCAAGATGCTACGAATCGCTCCAAGTATTACTCGAATTTCAAGATCGCGTGGGTGTCGATAAGGGTTGAGAGCCTCGTCGCGCATATTCTCTCCTGTTTCATCTATCGCGAGTTGTCAGCGGAGAAGGTTAACAGCAACGATTAGTCCTGTCACCGTTAATTAGAATATCCTCCAACTCGTCGCGCATCGAGTAGGAAGCATACTCGGAGCTTTCAAGCATCGCATCCAAAGTCTAAAGACCCACGAAGAGTGTAAAGATCCTTAAGATTCCACTAACACTCACGGGGATTCGAAAACAGGACAACGACTGACTCTATGGAAGCTTTGCACGGTAGCAAATTGGTAGCCCATCCGCACACGCGTACACACACTCTTTTACGACTCTCAGCAGCGAGTGACTTTATACGATACCCGATCTGTGCATTTTTGCTGGACGCCACGTGTAAGTCCATTTGGCAGGCATACCCTTGCGACGTTGTACATTCATGCGATATTTAATACATATTTTTTTATTAACCGAGTAGGGGGATTATAAGCTCCAGACACAATAGCTCACATCGAAACGGAAGTATATAAGCGTTTGCCGTCTTCTTCGACCCGACGATCATTCACATCGACTACATTACATAGTAACGAAACTCTATTCATCTACACGATTATTACGCATAGATAAGCTGTACAGTTGACGGGACAAGGGGGTTGATCCGCGCGGAAGAGACGCGTTCCGCGATGGATCGGCGCCGTGTCCATCCCGCGAGTCCTCGTTCCGCCGGAACGAGCAAGGGAGGAGGAGAGCGCGCACGCGATCGCCTCGATCCCTCGGGCGTTTACTTTTCTACCGATCGCCGCCGCTCGGACTCCGTAAGGACATCATCTCGGACGGTGTCCCCCCGCGGCATCGTAGGCCACCGGTGACGTTGGCGTGTCTTTTTTAAAGAAAACGAAAGAAAGAGCACGGCAACTCCGGAACGTAACCGGTCGGCGCGTGCTGACACACGCTCGTGATCACGTTTCTCTCAGGTATTTAGCATGTTTGTATCTAAACGACACCTCCTCTCTGCAACAAATAATTCAGAGTAGACGTACTTTAGGGACAGTTTGTACAGCGTAAAGAGGCCGCCTCTCTTTCAGCGGCTTCTACCGCGATCGCCGTCGAAGTTACCTTGTGGAACGCGCGCGAGCGAATCGATGCCTGCTGCATGCTGATAAACGTGCTAGATTCTTTTTATAGATCGCGTTGTTCCCAGGCATTCATCGATCGCGTCGCGGCTTCTCCCCTTTAATCCCGAGGAGCTCCGCGCGATTTAGTGTTACTCGTAGGCGCGCCTCCGCGTCCCAACGCTCGCGGAAATGCGGGCTGGCGTGTGGACTGGCCAGCAGAAGCTCGTGCAGATAGCTGATCCTCGTTTGTTTCCTAGAGCTACAATCCACCGGGCCCTTCTCTCTGTAGAACTGCAAAACGACCGTGTTACCCATCACTACTGTATTATCCGCAAAGACTGCAATCGCCCATAGGAATTACAGGTTCTTTACACCCTGCTTCCTGTGAAAGTTCATCGAACCATCGGTATCAGCCTTCGCTTCAGTGGCAAGCCCCGTTCACCGTCGACTATCTCGCGAGCTTCTGCCCCGCAGTCCACGCCCGTATCTAACTCTCTGAAAGAAAAAGGAAGTAAAATATAAACACCCTTAGAGTAAAGGAAAATTCTACGCCCTTAGAGAAGGACTTTTATCTAAAACCATTATCTCCTCTGAAATCTTCAATATTCTCCTACTACTTTCGCGTCAACCCATCGAAAAGCCTCACTATCGCTGAAATTTGTGAAATTGAGGAACGTAACCGAGGAGCGCCAGGCGTTCTACCAGCTCGCACTGATCCTCCAAAGAAACTAGCTAACGATAAGATTGGAGAGGAAGTCGCGAGCTCTCGTCCGCGATCTCATTCACCGTCGAGTCTAAGGAGGAGGGAAGAAGGTTGAGAATCCGGCGGAGGAACGCCGGGGGAGTCTTCCCTCGGCGCGCAAACGTTCGTTGAATAACGTACTCGCGATCGTGTGCATACGTTCACGTGGCGAGCGTTCGCTCGCGAAAGATACCCGCCTAGCCACGTTTCGCTCGAAGGGCGAACACAAGCAGTATTACCGTTCTTCTTGGCCGAGCCGGCGAGCGGGCCCCACTTGTGATCCTTCGATCGCGGGGGCACGTTCGTTGCTCGTTTACAAAGTTACGTGCGTAACGAGCGACTGGTGTATCACATAACGACGGGAGATGGTGGCTGGCTGGCTATCGACTACTTTTGCAAGATTCAGGGAATGTGACACGAAGGAATTGAGGAGACGAGTGTTTGCTTGTTACAGAATGAAGAGAGAGAGAGAGAGAGAGAGAGAGAGAGATGAAGTATGCAGAGCACGTGTGTGAGAGGATAAGAGAGAGTATTGTTTGCAAATCGAACAGCGACAGTATTGTTACACCGTTGATCGTTATATGTGCATAAAAGCTTCGGAAATAAAAGAAATCTAAATCAGAGCATCGTGTTTCCCCGTTCGTTGACGTCGATCACTGAAGTCAGTTTCCAAGTGATGGGAACAGGAAATGGTAGTTTTTCTTATGAGCACAGTTATTCTCTCGGACGAAGTACGTAGCAAAGATTTGGCGTCGCATTTTCACCAGGTGGATACGCCGCGAGCAAGCTCGAACGAGAGCGAGTTTCGCGCTCGATGTGAAAGGACAGCGCGCTCGGATCTTCGGGGACGGAGAACTGGTCCACCCACTGGGAATTCCGGATTTTTCTCCATCCACCGGCCGAACGCGGAGGAGCACGGGAAACGAGCGTGGACGCGATCTACGCGCATCGATCGCCACGATCGAAAATACGATCCCCGTTGTATATACTTTTACAGCGATATCTGCGGCGATTTTACTCGTCGGGACACGAGAAAGGGAAAAGACCCAAACGAAGACCGTCAAGATAATTTCCAGATTACAGAAAAACGCAGATAGTCAGTTTCCATGGGAGTTATTTAAATCGCAGAGCATTGATTTAGACACTCGGTTCAGTATCCCGTGGAGCTCTAATTGGTAATCCTGTAGAGTTCGTTTTCAAACTTGCTGCTGCGCTCGCAATCAGTTCATAAGTTCTAAGTGGCTTTGGTTCAGATGGATCTGTATATTCGAAAATTTAAACAGACGTTCCAGATACTGCGGTATCGAGCGCATTTCCCGTGAAACTGCGTCCAGGTTTCCCAGCACACCTCGTATTCTAACGAGCTTAAACTAAACGGCTGGAAAAACTCGGGGGTCGGTCTCCATTTGTCCACGTCCTCGCTGAGCGACAGTCGCTTCTAAGCAGAGAAACGGAGCGTGTATTTCGCAGCGAGTGGGCTCGAATGGACAGCCGCGGGAGACAAATGAAATCGAGGTGCACGGTTAAAGCCGGAGATTCACCTGGAAACTACGCTAATCAAGCTATGCTATGCTATTCTAAGTTTAAAAAAATTAGCTGCAATACATAAAGAAAACGTTTCCACCAGAAGCTAAGTTAAACTGTGCTATGTTTTTTTCGGAAGCTAAGTTATCTCGACGTAATTATACTTACGAAAAATCGCTCGCGAGGGAATCTCGTGCTACGTCGAGTCAACTTCCGAAAAAGAAAAAACGAAGCACAGTTTAGTTTTTGTTAGAAGCAGTTCCATAAGGATGTATCGAAGATACCTAATTTCTTAAGCATAGCATAGCTAATTGGTGGTTTAGCTTCCAGGTGGATCCCCAGCTTAATTAATCTCGCTTCTAACGCTCGCCGGTCGCGGCACAAAGCTGGTCATTAGCGAGGCGCGGGGGCCACGCCGTCGAGGTAAAATTAGAGGTACGGGGGCACGGTGCGATTATTAAAATAGAAGAGCGACCGGTGTGTCCGAGTCGAAGCGAGAGGGCTTGAGTCATCGCG
Organism: Andrena bicolor; assembly: GCA_960531205.1. Taxonomy (NCBI): domain Eukaryota; kingdom Metazoa; phylum Arthropoda; class Insecta; order Hymenoptera; family Andrenidae; genus Andrena; species Andrena bicolor. Next base: position 57,368,673 of record OY482664.1, read on the forward strand.
CGCAGCGCAACGACAAACGGCAGATCTATTTGCTGCTCCCGGAGCGCCACCAGCTGGACCCAATCGACGGACGCTGGAGTCCCGCGGGCCCCCCAGGTCATTGCCGTCGCTTTATCAGCTATTGTTGACTTTGCCGGCTAGCGCTGCTAAAGACGCCGACCACGATTATCAGCTTCATCTGATTCCGCACGCAACCGCGTAGAACGTGACACGAAATCACGAACCGCCGTATATACCCCATTGACTTGGTGTCTTGTTTCTCAAGGCGGCGTCGTGGTCACTGCTCCGCGAACACGTTAAACGTCAACTGTTAAAATATAACATAGGAGGAATTTGAGGGAAGCCAGAGAAATTCGTGGAATATTCTTTACTCGCGAATTGTAATTAAACTTAATTCAATTCCTTATACAATTCCATTGTGGACTATTGAAAGTGCGAGTTTGCAGACGGAGTAGCGAAAGATTCAGGTAGACGCTTGCAATGGCCATGTAAGACGCCTCGAAGGAACAGCACGGGTCATTTTGACCTCGCTCCGCCAGTCGAGGATTAAGTTACTCGCGCATAACGTTTCCAGCCGCTCCTTTTTTTTTTTTTGAGTTTTACGAGAAAAGGGGCCCCTCGAGGCGTACTCCCACCGAGGTGGGTAGGTTTCTTGGTATATTCTCGGGTGGTTTCTATTCCAGAGCGCGAGGCCCGGGGTATCGGTCAGATCTTTTACCTGGGATGAAGGTACGAACCTTCGTGGACGAATCTTCTTTGGGCCAGGTGGTGGGGCTCGGGCCCCATTCAGGGCCGTAGATTTGCCAAGTGAATAGCCGAGTTTCTCGGAGGGCAGTGTCGCGTGACGATGCCTCTTCCCTCTCTGTCACGTTCTTCCGGTTTCGGCGGGCTTTCAAAGGCGTAATAGGATTGCTCGAATTTGTCAGCGAAATGGGTGCAGGTAAATATATCACCCCAGATGTCTGTATTTAAAAAGAAGACCCCTCTGTTCCATCGAACACCATTCCTCCACTCCCGTCTCGAATGCACGCTCGATTTTCAATCGACACGCGAAGCATCGATCGTCGCGAAACGACCAGCGTGAAAGCACGCTCGTAATTAGTCGTGTGTGATCTCATATCTTCGTTTACACGCGGTTACGTAAGGACGGAGACGCGTTAGGCGTGCTAATTGCACGGGGATTGCGCAACCTTCGTACTTCCTTTTCTCAAAAAGTAATTGCCCGCTAATAGCGCAGCTTTGGGAGCGCCTTATCGCGGTTGAGTTAATATTGACACGGTGTACTACAGATTAGATCTGGGCCTCGATCATCTCTACAGCCGGGCGACTCCATCCTCCTCCCACTCTTAATTACTGGTTCCAGTTAGGCTTCAATCGATACGGAAGCCGGAGTAAGGAGGACGAACAAGAAACTTGTATAAATAACAGACTTTATTATTCAAATGATACAACACAATTTCATAATTCACAATTCCAGTGACAGTCACATATGTCTACTTAAGAAACTGTTTATCATTCGCGTCAAGTTTACAAATTTTCCATCGCCGATGCGGCGAGCCTGACATCATCGTTCCTATCGATAGTACCCTACTATCCCTCTGCCACTTCCAACAGTTTCAACCCCCAAAATCCCAGCGAATACTCTCGCCTCCGTGGACCACTGGATTCTAGAGGGGACTGCGTCCCTGACCCTTACCTGATCGACTTCTTTGCACTCGGGGGGCCCCGATGGTGGTTCACCCCGTCCTCCCGGGTGGTTGTTCGCGAGGAAGCAACCTGTCGGTGCCCTCTTGTCTCTCCTCAGGCCGTGCCTTCCCTCCTCCACCCCGCCACCGCGCCTTTTTCTATTTCGAACGACGCGGCACGCTCTCCCTGCCCGATCGTAAACTACATCCGTCTCTTTTCCCTTGGTGCCGGCAGCCAGAGCATGGAAGGGGCCAGAGGCCGAAGGAGAAGGAGAAGAACCAGTCGTGAACCAGAACCGTCGGTCCTCAGAATCTCCCAGTCACCTCTTCGAGTCTGTGCGGGGACCAGCGCGTGGATTTCCGTCCCGATCGCGCTAGATCGGCTGATCTATCGCGCGTGTTGGATCTACTCCACCCCCCCACCCCCCCTCCCCCGCCACCATCCTCTCCCAACTAACGCTGGGGTGATAGAGCGCCCCCAAGAGCCGGTCTCCAGGATGACGACGGGGACGACGCGGTACCAGGATGCAGGGGATCGACAGATCGGTGAGTCCACTCTCTCCCTTCTACGATCCGTTTAACGTCGCGAAAACCGGTCGCGCCCCGCGGCGAGGGGGGCACTGACATTGTCCCTTAAAAACCGGTACGCCGATGGACACCGGGGATTTCTAGTTTAAAGGACGCGGGACACGATACGCGTGGACGGTTGGTCCGTGGAATAGGTGCCGTTTCCGTTTCGCCTAGCCGCGAAACGAGGCTGTAGTATCTCGCTGCGGGACGCCGACTCCGGCGTCGATTTACGCGCGTCCGACTGCTTTGCATTGTAAATGGAGGATGCGAGATCGAATCGCGCCCGCACGCGGATCGTCCCATTGCGGGGCGTTAATTGTGCCCGGGCGGCTAGCGGAATCGGAGATTGAGTTGTCGAGGTGTAGGTGACTTTCTCGGGTCGGCATTGGGCCGATGTAAATATTTCTCGAAGGACGAGCGAGGAGCGTGGGGTCGCCGGGACGTGGTCGCGATGGAAAGCGGAGGGCCGCTGTGTGATAGATACCACGGCGGATGGAGACGCGACAAATGAAATGACTGGGGGACAACGCAATCCATATTCGTGTGGAGTTAATTAATTGGCAGGCGTTAGTGGATTTATCTTGTTATTCGGTGTCCCCTCGTCGCGCATCGATTGTTGCAGAGGGCGTTCCAGGACTGCAGGCACAAGCTGAATGGCGGTTAGCAGTGTTTTTATTAAAAAGGATACATGAAAGGGAGCTTTAATCAGGGAAGATTCTAAACTGCTTTGAGATATTAGTTTAGACATTTATACAATCACATATATTTCATTTAATCTTCCATTAGGCCTGGTGCTAATTCAAGGGGTTATGCTTAGTCAGCTTTTGAAAAAGAACCCGATTTTCGGAAATTTTTTGTGGAATATCTAGTGTATATTTTTTACAACTATTCGCTTATTTTAAAAGTATATATATGGAGAAACTTTCATTAATTTTATTATCGAAAAACATTAAAAAATAAACGCCCTTCTCGCGGAAGCTGCTTGGATAAAGGCACTGTGCAGTGAGCAAGTTTTCTCTGACATGAGCCGCATCATCTCAAATTAAAGATTCAAAAACATTCTGTTAATATACAGTTGAATTTAGTGAATGAATGAAGGTTTTTTCAACAGTTGATTTTTGACAAAATGGCGGCCGTTTAACGCAAAATCACGCTGTTTCGATGTCTGAATTGTTCGTTTTTCGTTAATTAAAAATAGAGCTTATATTAAAATAAAAAATCCTTCGTTCATCTACTACTCTTTGGTATATAAAACAAATTTGCAAAAGTTTAGACCAATCGATACAGTGGTTTCCGAAATATCTTGCTCACCGATATCAAAATAGCTACCGCAGGATGGCTGTTATTCGCTCATTGTTTAATGATTTTCCATAACAAAATTACTGAGACTTGCTGCATAAATGTACTTTTAAAATAAGCGAATAGTTGTAAAAAAATATACAGTAAATATTCCACAAAAAATTCCCGAATATCGCGTTCGTTTTCGAAAGCTGACTAGGCATCACCCCTTAAATATCTACGTTTACCCAAACTCTATTCCTATTTATGAGCCTCCTTAGCCAAACAAGCACATATTTATCACTTTGAAACACTCAAGCGCTCCCTCCGATGCCTTCATTAACTTAAAATTCACGCATAAATTGCGACAATATAGGTATAAACACACAGTTTTAAATATAATTATATCGTACAAGCTACATACGTGCCTTGTTTCACGGGATACAAGCTCGCGGAGTCAATAAGCTGGCTTTGTTGCCTGGGTCGCTGGGGGATTGCCGATAAAACTGCGACGATAACGATGGACTTTGTCGTGTCGATATTACGAGATCGTGTTTGCGCGTATTGTACACGAAATTCAATCGAGCTAAACCGTAAATAGACCGGGTAAACTCTTCTTTCGAAATTTCCAATTCAAATGTCCCCCGTTTATCGCGCATTTGCCTATCCCCGTTAGTTTCGCTTCAACGTGGAATCAATAGGGGGGATGTTTCCGACGCGAAATATTTCATATTAAGCGAAGAGGTTTTTGCTCGTTGCTCAAGCCGCACACCCACGTCCAGTCGCGATTTGCATATCGCGTTCCGCTATTTCTTCGTGTTTACGAGTGATTCGATCGTTGCTTACATTCCGCGCGCGCGTACTCGCGCTCGCTAACAAGTGGACGGTCAGGCTACGTGGGAATTCGCCGATAAAGCACGTCGCCTTTTGTTCCCGTCGCTTCGATGAAGCATTGCCGCATTTGCAATTCAAAATTCCCCCGCGGCCAGTGATTAAAACGTATATTAAGATGATCTCGATTTACAATGAATGGCCGAATTAAAGATATCTAATATGAGCATTCCTCGATCTTGGACGCAAACTTGCCAAATTAGCAGAGCTCTGAATCGATATTCGCCTATCAAGATAAGTAGACAATTATACGTTACGCAGTGGAGCATCTATTGATTAGTTCGGCATACAAGATCTTGGAAACTCAGAGGTAGGTAGGTACTACAATAACGAGCAACTGAGAATCTTAGATACAGATAGGGGTGGGTGAATACTCGATTTACTCGAGTACTCGAATCTCGAGTCAATTATTATTATTATTATTATTATTATTATTATTATTATTGTTATTATTATTATTATTATTATTGTTATTATTATTATTAGGAACTACATGGAGATAAACTTTCAGCTGGACAATTTTCAAATTGGTCGTATTACTTCGAGTTACCAGCGTCTTATACAGTTAGACTAGTATTCGATATAAATACACAAATAATCGAGTAACCAGAGTAATTCGAATATTTACAAGTAACTCGAAAGTTGGGGATCTGTTTGAATATATTCGAGTAATTCCAAAATTTAAATAATTCCCTGTGTTACGAGGGTTTGATTATTTAAGGCGTTTGATCTTTCCAAGCAGCTCGCATTTTTTCAGACAGCTTGTCAATTTCAAGCAGCCTGGAAAATTCAAACGCTCCTTTCAGCTCAAAGCAATCGAATCGAGTTTAGCTCAGCTCGTAAACTCCGGGTACACGTACACCCTCATGTAATTACTAGCATCTGTCGATAGGGTGCGTTTGAAACTTTGTCCTCAAACTTCGTTCTTGTTAATCGACAGACGTGTTCGCGCGTTTAGTCGACAGATTAAAGGCGTTTCTGCTTACAATTAACCGTGGTAACCCTCCCTGCAGAGAGTGCCTCCAGTTGCAAATGCTCCGAAATCATCCGCTATCGATTTTTAGCCTCTCGTCGTCGTCGGTCTCTCATCCGCGTGTTCCACAACTGCCAGCGATTATTTATGAATTACTATGGCCCCTGTGAATTGACATCTCGCAGGTTCCACGAAACGTGACGACAGCCGGTGTATTTGAATGTCCCGGCAGTCACGGCGCGATGGGATCTCGCAGTTTATCAAGATCCGCGGCTTTTCTGTCGATACATATAAGGATACCTGTTAGCTTCGCGACACCGGCGAGTCTCTGCTCCTTTTTTTCACCTCGATTCAGTTGTAGCCCGGAGCGCGTGAGGCAAATCGCATACCTTTGACGCTGCTCCGCCGTAATTAATGCTACCAGAGGTCTGAATTACTGGGAACGTAGGTAATCGTCAAACGATCGATAGGTATTAGACCTCATTACGGTAGTCTTGGTCACCGCACACTCGCCGATCATACCTCTGGAATAAAGGTAGTTATTAGCTCGGGCCGCACGTAACACGCTCGTCCCCTCGATTTCGCCGTTTTTTCACAGTAAAATGGATGAGAGCTCTTCAGGTTGTTACGTGACTCTCTTTTCAGGCGTTCCTTTATAGCGGCTTCTGCACATTTTCCTCAAGATCGTTTCACGATAACAGGGCTTCGTTTACCATGACGCTCTTTCGACTTGGCTAAACGGGCCTTCTTTTATATTTAATTGTACGCGAAGAAGGCAGGACGGAGGTCCGGTTCTTTCAGTCTAATCAGTTCGCGCCTGGGACCCCGTTCCCCCAGACCCATCTTCCAAAAAAAAAAAATTACAATGTTATCGAAATACTTTATTATTTTTTGCTCCCCATAATATGCATACCACACGCACGTAACTTTATTTATAATTCCGTTATGTATACAGGCTGTCCCAGAACGTTTTCCACCGTGTCCTTTTTCCCTTAAATCCACCACTCAGTGTAATTATACAGCGAAAGCCACAACAATGATACCTCATATAAAACTCTCGTACACGCGTACCGCTAAATTGTAACTCTTAAAACACCTGGCAATCTGCATTCAATTACTAATTGACCTACTTGGTAGCATGTCCACAGCATTCGATATCTATTAACCCATTGTGCCCCTTCTTCGCTTGTCGATCAATCAGAAATACGTTCGCTCAGTGCAGCGATGGATACAGGACTTTGGAATATTATCAGTAATTCATTTACCTCTGCAAATCACAGAGTCACTACCTCTACCGTACACTTTAGCTGCAAATAGCAGGTAAACTAACAATTAGAGTGCAGTGTCCACAATATTCTTGCCTCAGATACAAGTACCTCCGGCTAACACCTAAATTATCATACATTAAATCAATTTCTACTATAAAACTTGAGGTGCGTTATTTAAATTATAGTTCAGAACCTACCGTAAGTGAAAAATTCTTATTTCTCCGCTTCGACGCAGTTCGAGCATCCGCGTCCACAAGCATCATTGCACATGTGCAGCATTACGCAACTGTTTGTCATACTCATTTCGTTCGAGTTGCAACAAAGACGGTTATTTAGCGCGTGCTTCTTCTACTCGCCTCTAGACTCGAGTTCCTCGCGTCGGTCAGCTACGCCTGCCATATGCAAGCAATCCTCATCATCAGCCACGAAACGTCACCGTACCAAAACGAAGGACCAAGGGAGAAACCACCGCGCACCTCGCAAACTCACCGGAGCAGCTCGACTTATTCGTTTGCCTTCGCCGAACGATTCCATTCCACGGACACGGAATCCTTATTTGGCGCGGGCTTCGCTCGAAGCTCGTTAACCGATCGTGGAAAGTTCACTCGCGGGGGGAGAGAGCGACCCAGTGAAGCCTGTGCTCGCTGCCCGTTATCGATAACCTGGCGAACAATTTTCCGACGGCTTTGCCCGCTTGACATTTCGACTTCCCGGTATCCGTCGGCGTTTTCAGAATTCCCTGAAACGCGGCCATCGCTCTTCTATCCGTCTCTGATTCCCACGACCGTCACGTGTGCACGCAGCTGCTGACATTTCACATAAGCAACGGATTTCTCGTCCAGCTTTAAGCGGTCTCTACGATCTCCCTAATGCGCGCGGCTCGCGAGTGCCCGATCTTCCAACGGGGACAATGTTTCTTTCCACTTTCGTTGACTTTCTCACCTGAGACACCGGTCCGCGTGGACGTTCGACAACGGGTCTTCTTCCGACTTTCACTCGATTCGGCGACCAGCACGCGCACGCAGCGTTCATTGATGTTTGCTCGGGTTTCGATGGACAAAGCCTCGTTGTTTGCTCGGACGAGCAAACGGCCGCGGGCCATTTGCGCGGACCTCGGGCAGGTGTTGCTACCACGTTTTGCCTGCGTAGTTTACGAGTTTGCGGGCATCTTTTGTATTTGCTTTGGAGATTCTATTAATGTTTGCATATTACGCTGTGTTTTGGGGGTGGAGTAGGTGTAAATTGAAGGGAATGATGTTATGAGTGTTTCAGTGGTTGGGCGTTTGCTTGATCTTCCGTTCTATTGTCCTTGTAAGTACAGCTTGAGTTATTTCGCGCTCTAGCAGAACTTGCCAAATTGGGCCCTTTATAATACACTTGTTTGAGCGTTTTAATGATCTTACTATGAATTTTTATTCGTAGCTTAAAGCATTTACAGTGCAACTTGTAATATTCCATATAAAACTTGATTTTAAAAAATGCCAACAATCAACATATCAAAATGCCAACGTTTTACGAACTCTTGTCAAATTTGCGCTGTAGGCAGCTGCCTACTTTTCCCTTTAGGGATGGGAGATCAACTAGACGACTGTTTCCAATAATCAGCTGTTCTCTTATTCTGCAACTCTTCTAGGAATCACTCCAGTGTCAGTCTCCAATGAAACCGACTACGTGCATTTCTTATAAATGTTTCAGAAGTCCGATACTCGATCGTGTTAGTTGCACGAGAAGTATTAGGTATCAGCTTTTCAATTTATGTTCAATATGATTCGCGTTCGAGGAAATGGCACCCAATGACCATTTGCTGCCATTTATTTACTTCCCCTCTGCGATTCTTTTAAAGGCCCTGTTACTATTGTTCAACACCTGGCGATTCTTTACAGAAATCGAGATTTTGTAACCGTGGATCAAGCAGGTGACTCAGGATCGTGTTCCTGGTCACTTTTTCGCTCCTTGTACGCTTTCTCTATGTTCGGCGTGGGCGGACCGCTTGTTTATTCCATCGTTTCCCTCAACCAGAGGATACTCGATTATTCGTAATTCTGTTTTACCAAGCAATTTTCCCGGCATGCCCGCGACCTTGACACTATTCCTCGCCTCGTTTCGACGGACGTCAATAACGGCATCACGCTTTCCATACTTATGGGAATAAGCTACGCGTTGTACCGCGCGCGTAACGTCGTCATCCAGCGAACGTAATCGCCTTGAAATACGCCACGCGAATACGTAATCGTTGCTCGCGGCTGCGTACACGTCCGCGAGATGCTAGCCCATTCTTAATTGGTCCGAGTCGCGTTTCCCGTCGATTACTAACGAATACAGATGACGTCGATGTCGGGAAACTGAATTATCCCGACCCAGAGCAATTTGCTTCGGCGATTTATCATCGCGGACGCGTGCACATCGAACCAAGTAGCTACTCGAACCATCTTTTAGGTAATTTAAAACAGCGATAAGTAACATTTAGCCCGTAATGGGTCAAATGTGAAAACCTAATATTCCACGCGGGCCGGAATACTAATTACTTAAATATACGATTCAAAGAATTTTAATTTATGGCAATGGCGCACTCAGGATTTAATCTTGGGGGGAACCGAGTTGAACGGATAAAAATATTTTTAAGAAAAATTTATTTACTGAAATTTCATTTTATGCAAATTCAATAAAAATCATTAGGTGATTATAGAAATTTATTTAAAGAATAAAATACAGCTTTCTCTTCTTTTTACAAATCCCCTTCTTTGGGCTCCCCTTCACGACTCTTGAACACCTATAACGTGAATTACCAAATTCTGGAAATTCGAGTATCTGTGGGAAAAGAAAGACTATTTAGGGTGGATGTACCAGTAAATGAACACGTACCAGTGAATGAACATTTTTTATTAAAATGAGTAAAATAAGTTATTAAAGTAAGCAACTAATTAATTAGAGACTTCTTTTCATTTCTTGCTTCATATCCAAATAATTTTTGCAGCACGTGGAATCATTCGCGCTGCAAACATAATTTTATAATAGTGTTCATTCATTAGCCTTAACTGTTCATTTACTGGTGCGTTTACCCTATGCAGTGAGAGATCAGGTTGGATAGACAGATTGAAGGCTTAAAGTAGTAAAGTAGCTACAAAGAAATTGCAGCAAAGCATCCCCAGTTTGTTTGACGCAATCTATAGGTAAGCCACGAACTGATAAATACGTCTCCTTCCTCGACAACTGGAGCGCGGTAATCGACAAGATTTCCCGCGATTCGTGTTCGATCGGAGCACGGCGAGGTAGCGTTTCAGACGCCTTTTAAACGACGCTGGATTGTCTCCCGACGCGTTACGTCAAAGAAGCTTGTGAAAGGCCGCGAGAGAGGGGGGCAAGAAAATACTTGCGCCGTCTTATTGCCTCGCATCGCGACGTCCTTGGGGAAAATGTATTTTCCTTTTCAGAGGCAACCGTAGCGTGCTGCTTCTGCTCGCAGCATCCGTAAACAGTCGGTGCGCGGGTTTTACGCAACGAGGACGAAAGGGGAGCGTTGCATCGATCGTCGCGCGGCGTGCACGCGCTTTGACTTCGAATTATTATTTTCCACTAAAAAAAGAAAAGAGGCACAAATGAAATTGAAAAATACCCGACCCAGCCAGACAATTTACAGCAAATTTGCGTAAAGTTTATCGAATATCAAATCACGTAATGCAACAATGTTGTGCGCTTTGTGAGTGCTCACCTTGGCGTTAAATTTAGGACATGTAATGATTCAATTAGAACAGAAAATATTGTAGCAATCTTTATACACTCGATGAGGATATTCTGTTCAGGTGATATTTGAATCATATTTGAGTCATGACGTGCTGCTAATATTTACACAAAATTTACGTTCTCCCTATCTCGTACCGTCCTTGCTCGCTTCCAGTGTCTCTCGCTCGCTCTCGTTCCATCTCGCTCTCGCCTTCGCCGGACAGGAGTGAGACAAAAGTGGTGGGGATAGCGAAAAACGCACATCGTGTACACCAAACCGAGCCCATAAGGAGACAATACTGTACCTTATATTTGTGCAAAATTTACCTACAGTTGTGCATAGAAAAATAGGGATCATATTTGAATCACATTTGCAGCAATCAATGCAGCACACAATGATTGCAAATTGACATCATCACTTTACATTATATTTACAACATATGTTTTAGTCATATTTAGTAAATTAGCATGAGTCTAACGGTATAGCAATATTGATCAAACATGTAGTAAATGTATTGATTCATTGCATGATCAAGAATTTAACTCATGAAAGTCTAGCTGGGGATACGCAGTCAAGCATGACGCGGTGCAGAAAGGTTAATTGGGTTTTTATTTGTACACTCGACGGGAGTGAGTGAGGAGAATTTACCTGGACGCTTTAACATGTATGTATATCCGAATATTTGCCTCGTGTTGCTCGTCATTTTAAACTTAAATGATCATCGAAACGGTGAAACAGAGGCGGGTCCTTCGCGAGGTCAGAGCGGGGGGGGGGGGGGTGAAAAGAATACGGGAGAAAATTATCGGTCGAAGGTGAACTAAACTCGAGCCCCTCAGTGTGTTTGCTTTTCGTTACGCAGTAATAAGCCTCGGTCCGTGGCTTTGAAATAAATTGCATCTCGATCGCGTTTCTCTTTTTTTCGCCCCCACCCACCCCAGCGGGAACTAAATTATTTCAATGAGCGATAACCGCGGTTGGCGAACATTCCGGCGGAGTTAATGCACCGCCGGTATGCGATCGTTCCATCAAACTAGCGTCGTTCGTGCACGCATAGGGGTGCTCTCCGCGCGGATGGAGCGAAGCACAGTAATAATAATGATTATCCAGTATCGCGGGCGACGAAGCAAATATCCTGGATAAAGGACCGGGACTCGTAAAGTGTTTTGGGAGTAATTAGAGACCCGAAAACGACTTGCACCGAAGATCGGAGCGCGACACTGCGATCCGAGGGACGCCAATGCCAATCCAATCCCCTTATCTTATCCCCCGTGAAGCGTACACGCGGGCGCAATCCCGCAGCCGAGCACGCAGCCTCCCACACGGGCGAGCTCGCCTGGAAAGCATTACCTGCGCGCCAAGGCCCCGTCTATCTCCCAGCTGGCCTGCAACTATTTATACGAGCGACCAGTCCCGTTTATTGCTAAAAAGATGCATCGGGCGCGAACGGCCCCTTGTCCGCGAAATAATGCAGCCCGGAGGCGGATGACGGAGGCTCTCTGACACGGTCCAGAGTGGGCAGATTTATTTCGACGTCGAGGAGGAATCGGATGATAGAGAGGATTGATAATCGGGGGGCGGTAGCTGGGAAAATGGACGATGATTTAAATTAATACACAAAGGGTGGGAGGATTAATATTTCAATGGACTGGTTCAGCAATATCTCCGCCAAGCGTGGGTGCCTTTTGTTCCCCCGTCAGAGACTCGTAATAACGCGGCGCGCAACATCATATCAAATATTCCTGGCGCAGGTGATCCTTCGAGCTTGCGTTTGAAAATCGTAAAAAATAATCTCCCCCGCCAGCGAGGGGCTCGCGTTTTGCTGCTTTGACGTTCAAGATTAACAGAGCCGGGAAGCTAATGGGGAAATGCACAACAGTGGAGATTTCCATTCTGATCGTTAACTCATCGGTGCGCGATCGTATCGAATAATTCGGCCCGGGGGCAACGAAAAACAGGATAATGACGTGAACACGCAACGGATCGGAAATTCGAAATGCATTAGCGGCCACGGCGATCCCTCATTTCGTTATAGAATTTGAAACGGGCCGTACAGCATGCCTCGCGGCAGATTTTACAGGCCGCTCCATGTCTGACGGACCAGGGAAGGACTCGGTAAACCGAAACGGAAAATAGGATTTTCGTAAAGCGTTTACACCGGCTGATCTTGTTTTCCGTTTACTATTTCAGCTGATCGGCGCGCGGAGCGTTTGTGCAACGGGCGTCTTCTTCTCGGAGAGCAGCTCTGTTTCTTCCGCCGCTGGTTCGTTGTGAATGAGGTCATAATAAACTGAACGTTTATAGGACCATTTCTGTTTGATGGGCCTGCGTGCTGAATTTATTCATGGATTTCGCGATCGCGGTGTGCGGCAATGATTATAATTAAACGTAGCCGTTATTACGACGATCTCGCAGCTAGTTTCAGTGTTTCGCTGGTTGATTGCGTATTCGCGTATTTCCAGAGGCGCGTTAAAAATTCCGCGAGATGGTAAATTCAAAGGCAACGTGTTCCTCGCTTCTCGTGTTACCCGTAAACTTGTCAATTCCACGTCCGCGCGGGGCTTCGAAATTCATTATGATGCTGAAAGCGTCCCGTTTCGCATGCAAACGTTCATCAGGAAACCCGCTCCGGCGTTTTTTGATTGAATCTCTGGCCTCGGACCGGTCGGGTTTCTTCGGGCGACGACAGAAATACAAATTTCCATGGGAATCACTCGGAGCTGTGTTCTTTGCGGAACGGAGAATCGAAGTGGAACGGATTCGTAACTTTACCGCTTTATTCGAGTTACAGGATGCACCCGGCAATCTGACCGTGCTTTTCAACGCCTCTTTCACCGACGCGACCAGGAAACTCTCGCCTTTCCTCGGGGGGCTGGCCATCTCCCCGTATCGCCTAACGAACAGAGATATTCGAAGAGATTAACCCTTTAGCGCCTAGATCCTGTTGAAGGAAAAATATCCCGCTTTCTGTTTATCGTTAAAAATAGTCTGAATTTTTATATAAAAATTATTTTTTCTTCTCATTTTTTCAGAAGTTAAAATGCATCTGATACAAGCAGTGAACTGCTAGTGCAAACAGCAAAAAAGGGAATGTATCTCGGTCGCTAAAGGGTTAACCTATCGCTACCTGCAGAAATTTAAAAAACAGAAACGAGATCTGGGAACCTGAACTATCCCAAGCAAACTCTGCTTTAAAACGAGCCCCATTCCCCCACTTAACACGTCCTCGATGCCAGCATTCTACTTCGCAGGACCCAGCAGGGTGAATGGAGTTGTTTAGCTCCCTCTGAAATCACACCCCAGAAATCCTCACCTTTCGATCTCACATACCTTCGCCGCCCCTTCTCGTAGAACAGAAACGTGCCAAAAGCGGGCCACCGTGGCTCTGACGGAACAGTAGATAAATAGAGAAGAATGGTGAGACGGAGATAACGATGGGGGATAAGGACGAGGAAAGGAATCCTCTGGAGGCAGAGAGGGGATAGGAAGAGCAGGAGAGGCGAGGGCAGAAGGAAAAGGGGTACAAGGTACGAAGATGGAAGGTAGAATCCGCAGAGAGGGACCAGCTCAGAGCCAGCGGGAGAAAGATGGCCTCGAAGCGAAGGGTGCATCGTGTGTTGCGATCGGCGCAGATGCGCGGACCGGATCTGGCCTCGCAGCTACATCAAACGCGTTTCGCGTGTAAAATACGAGCTCCTTGGTGTGTCGTTAGATTCGAATTCGAAGGTCGTCGACGTACCTCGGCGCGTCTCTCGCCTTGAGCCCCGACGATTTAGAAGAGATCGCGGGAAGGTTGGTCGTTTGGGATCGCTGCTCGCCCAAGAAAATCCGCTTCAAGGATCCGTCGTCGCCAGCCTCTTGTCACGCGTTATTTATAAACGTGCTCGCTTCGATTTTCATTCTGCTGTTTCTTCGACGTGCTGCCGACGTTTTACGTCACGTGCCTCGATCTTGGATCCAGTATATTGAAAGTTTGCGGGAGAATGAACGAGGACGGCTTCGTGCAGGCACGTTTTTGATAAGGTGCCGTGTGATTTGTGGGATTCCTACTCGAGGAATATTGTGCGGCTCGTTTCGAAACTGTCAGCAACGGGTCTAATGGAATTCGCAAACATTGCCGTGGCGTATATGGCGAGCAGTGTTTCGCGCGAAGCGCTGCCCGGTCGTCGGTGTTTAAAGCCCTCTTAAAGGAATATGCTAAAGGCTGTATGATCGCGAACCGGCTCGCGCGTTATTCATGTGGCGTACGCGTGTGCGTAATGTGCATGGGCGAACGAGAAAGGCTGATAGGTGAGCCCACGTGAGCTCTTGTATGTTTCTTTTACACGTACCGGGTGGGACTGAAGCAAACGAGCTACTAGGAAAATGTACGTACAGCTGTTTATCTGCTGTTTTGTATCCTTCAATATATGGGACATTCGTAACATCCCTTTGTGCTCACGCGGGGTGTGTCGCAATGTAATATTTTCTTTCCTTGCCAATTCAGATTGCCAGTTTCTGTAAATTCTTAGAGCTTGATACTAAAATTTAAAAATTCGGTGAATTTTAACAAGAATTCGCCTTTTTCCACAACTATTTTAGCAATCACAAATTTCATCATATCAAAATTTACGATTCTAAAAAAAAACTATTAGAACATGATTGTATGAGTATTACGAATACAATTATGACTCAAAAGTGGAAAGCTTCAGAGATACGAAAATGGGAACTTAAAAATGACGCTGGGGTATAGCCCCAAGTGACCAATTTGTGATTAGATATAAGAAGGTGTGACCACGAAGGGTCAAGAATGCGGAAAGAATAACTCGGGAGAGTAGTAAGTCACAGGGAAATGGATAAGCAGGCGGGGTTCGAAGATGTCTCCTCAAGGGGGCGAGTTTTTCCTCGGCGAGTCCAAAGAAATTAAACTTCCTTAATCGTGATAACGCTTGGACGTGAAGTTCTCGCGATAAAACTGCCAGGGAACTTGTTGACCTCCGAGATGAGATATCCAAACTCGGCTCTGCTGCTTTCTCTGCCTCTTCCTTAGTTAGATGTCTCTGTTCCACGTGATTACCCGAGAGTTGGCTGTGTGCCCGGGATTTTATCGATCCGATCGTGCAGCACAGCTGAGAACGGCGGCTGATATCGTCAGCGCCGGAATTTACGCGACAGTGATTAAACGCAGCGTCCTGGTGCCTCCGTGAACGCCGAGGAAGGACGTCACTAGCGGGCAGGTGTACGGACGTTAAGGGCACCCTTTACATTTGTTCACCCACACTGTGCGCACGCGGCCGCGTACGAGAGGAGAGCACTGCGTACGCCCACGCGGATCACGCCTTCGCGGCTCGTTGCATCAGGCCCCCGGTGTAGCAGGCCCAATAAAGGAGCACTCACACGATCGCGGCGGTGAAATGAGCCGCGATAAAGGAGAAAATTAACCGAGGGACCAGCGCTGCCTGGCCGTCCGGAGTAATTAATCCACGCGAGCGGGCCCAAGCCGAGGAGAAATTCGGTCGCCTCGGTTGCGCAAGGTAACCGAACTGCTTCGAAAGTTCTTCCTGGGAAAGGTTCCTTGGAATCTTCTTCGCTGAAGGATTTAACACAAGGAGGAAGTGGAGTAACTTTTACATTGGAAATGGCATAGTTATTCGTAGAATAAAATCCTCTTTGGCTGTGAATTATGATATAAACGCCACGCGAGAGGTGTCTGTAATAGTCTGTATAGAAAATGACATGGAAGCGTGTGAGAAAATCGTAATTATTTATTAACACCGCAAGTTAATCGAAAGTGCCATCTGATTACATTTGACGCGCGACTCCATTACCCATTTCGGTATCAGATGCCGTCAGGTCGACCGGCTGTAAGGGCCATTTGCTTTCCACGTGGTGGTTACGCAAAATTCTCGATCGAACGGGTCTAAATTGATTTCTGCGCAGGGGCACGGTCGACTAGCAGCAGCGACAACAGGCGGGATTCAGATCCATTCGATAAAGCTCGGAGCGGCTGGAACCCGTGGCCAGACGAGCGTAACCAATTTACTCGGAACACGTGCTCATAAGCGACCGCTCATTAACTTTCGTATATACCTGCTTCCGATAACAACGCCCACGACCCTGCGCGAACACTAGAGAGCTGGAATTAAAATCGTCTTCTTCCCTCGAATTTCTTCTCCAGACCTGCCTGCCGTGATTTCACTGCCTCTTAATTGCCTCACTCTCCACAACTCCATTATAATTGTCGGCTTCCCCTAACTTAAAATTATACGCTTTCCTTACGCGTGTTATCTCAACGTAAAACGCTATTAACATTAAACATGAAATTATACCCACGCAGTGACGCATCCAGAGGGGGCCCAAGGTGCCACTGGCACCCCCAAAGTAGGGGTTTCGTAAAAAGAAAAGAAGCCTGGATTTTATTCTTCAAAAAAAAAATTCTCATCTCTCAATGAATTTTATTGACTTTGCATTAAGAATATCTTTATCTCTTCAACTCGGCTCCTTTAAAGATTAAACCCTGAGGGCACCACTGTTACAAATATTCCTTGCTTAAATAAATACATAATTTCAACTTTATTAGAATCATTACTCGAATCTCAAAGTCACACCGAGGAGCCTCTATTCTAATTAATCACCCATTGAACTCTTGCGAGTTACTACGTCACTGTGCCTCCATCGATTGCATTGAATTTCATAATTCTAACGGCGCTTGCGAGCGAGAGGAACGATCGGCGGACGGGCGCTCGTACTCCAGCGATTGAAGATCGCGCATCCGAGGCTCGCAGCTGGCCGGAAGTCGTTCATTTGCCCGACAATATCTATGCAAAATGCACTTAAGCCCGCGTAGCGCTCGCCGACCGTACCGTTCGATTTCTTGCCAGCCTCGACGCCCGAGCGACATTTAATATCGTCGCGATTGTGCTGGCCGTTTTGCCCGCCGGCGCAGGTAATTGCATCCCGCGATTTTTCACGGCCGCGCCATCCCCTGCGCCGCCTTCTTTGGCGGCGCATAATGCCCGACGCGGTCGGCCGCGAAACACGCTTTTATTCCCCGCGTATAATATTTTCTCGTTAGGGCCCTCTGTTCCCGTTTCGACGCGGAACGAATGCGCTTCGTTAGCGAATTCGCGTGGCTCGCGAACAAGTGGCGGGCGATTTCGCGATGCCTTCTTGTTTCTCCACCACCTGGACTGCATACGCGCCTATTCGTCCTTCGAATGCCTCCGTTCTATGTTTAACCGAGCGGATCGGACGATCCGCGACGTCGCCGGGATCAAAGTTGACATAGCCGGACTTCCTGGCGAACGGACTTAAAAGTATGATCGAGTTTACCTATAATTAACCGCGGTCGATGGGCTACGGAGCCGCTGTCGATTTCTCCCGGCGCGAAAATAGAGCAACTGGATCATCGAGCGCGGTTAAATTTAGTGGTCGTTTGTTTGCAACGCTTAGATCGTCGATGCCACGTGCCCCGGGCCATGCAGTAGAATGCACTTCAGTTGTTTCTAAGGGGCAGCGAGTTCTGAAGAAGCGTCTGAAAGTCTGAAGCCGCACAGGATGGGATATGTGCACTTGAGGAGCTTGAAAAGGATAAAAAAGACTGGCTTTCGAGATCGTGCGGAGCAGGTGCCTTAATAATCTCCAGCCCTGCGCGGGGCAAACGTAGGAAGCGAGTTGTGAGTTTGTTCTGCGGCAAGTGCTGCTTATATGGCAGCGTGGCTTTACTCGGGCAACACGCATCTCATCAGAAACGCGTTAGAAAAGCAGAAGAGGGAAAGGAGCAGGTTGCCTCGCTCTGAAATTACGGAATGATTGAAGTGCAGTGAAATCGGAACGTCGCGGCCGTGCGTTGTTACTGTTCTTTCGAACTACCTCGGAGCAGAGACAACTCAATTGCACCCGTCATTAAAGAGACACGTTACTCTAATTCCTACTTACATTCTATTACCGAAGAAGAAATAGAGAGACCAATTTCACGCTCAACTAAATCGCGCGCCGTCATGCGTGAACGATATGAAGAAATCCTTTCATTGTGTCGAGCTAATGACATTCCCGTGCGTGCGCGCTTGATAGAAGACCGTGGAAGGTGGAAAAGGCTAAAAATTCGCGAACATCAAACGAGTCTGTTGCAAACGAAGGTTGTTAATGTTGTTATCGAGCTCCCTCCCCCCCCCCCCCCCCCCGTTCTTCTGCGTTTTCTCGGATAACAAAACCACTTTTGACGTGCGCCATCGATACAGATAATAACCTTTACCTGGAATCGAAGGAATCTAGGAAAAAAATCCTCGTCAATTCGTGCGGAACGTGTAGGGAGAAGTCCTACTTTGGGGGATAAAAACATAGCAGAATTTGTTTTTTTTTTAAGAAACTAACGATTCGATTTGGCTGAAATTTGGACCTAAATGTTGGAATATTTTTATGCAACTTTGAAGATTTTGCAGTTTTTTTTGTTATTAATTTTTAATAATAACTATATGAGCTATGCACGATCTACCAATACGCTAAAACTTCAAATCCTAACTTAAATAATTGCTTAGAAAAAATTCCCAAACTTTGCTTTGTTTTTAGCCCAAAAATAGGATTCCCATCTTGAATCCTCTATTTCCCGAAATTCCAATAGCGAAGCTACTAAAATCTTCCATCGCAAGCGTCTCTACCCGCCGCCCCATCAGTCACTAAATCTACAGAGAGGAAATCAATTATCTCCGGCGAAAGAGATACTCCTTTAAAACGTCGTTACTTAGAAAATAATTAGACAGGCCGTAGCTCGGAAGCGGAATAACCAGGGTATAATAATCACAGAGAGCTTCCCCTTTTCTTCCCAGCTGATTCGCTCGTGCCTTCTGTCAACGGACAAAAAGTATTTCCTGTTTTTGGTACGAGCATCAGGGGAAAGCAGGGTGAAAGAGAGACAGCGAGCTGAACCGAGAAGATGACAAAAATACGTTATGCTTTTGCTCGTCATCCGGTCCTCGGTGGTATTTTCGTCCTGTACGTTCATTGAGAAAACGCCTTAACCCTCCATGGACACACAGGGTGTATCGCACCCCAGATAATTTTTTCCATTGCCGATATTTCTGTAAATTTTTGCACCTTGACATTAAACTTAAAAAATTTCATATATTTTAACAAAAAAGATCGCTTTGTTCCACAACTATTTTTTTAACTTCAAATTTCATCTTTCTAAAATTTACATTTCTAGAAGAAAACTATGAATATTACAAAAGTACTAAAAAATAACGCTGGGGTGCCGTGAACCCCGTGTAACCAATTTGTGATTATTATTATTATTCGTATTATTATTATTATTATTACGGGAAAATAACCCTAATTATTAAATAACCCTTAATTACAAGGAGGTGTGACCACCGTCTCCTTATTCCACGCTCTAGTTATCCGCCGATTGTACAGCTTGCACCCTTTGCGAACGAGATAAACGAGGTCTTGACCATCGCAGTTACTCGTTGCGCCGATTTCGGCAGCAGTCCTGTTGAACCGTGGGGTTGAGGCAGCCGGGGAGATGTGTAAATAAAATTTACGATCCACAGATTGCGAGGCGCTTTGGATCCGTCCGCCTCACGAGGATCTCGTTTAAAAGTTCTCCACCGTTCTGCTCGTGTTTGCCGCGCAAACAACGCGCCACGTCTCTCGGGAATTTCGGCTATCTTTGAGGGCCCGGGTGGCTGGAAAAATCGCGGGCAATTTGTCAGGAGACGATGGCTCTTCGGTTCTATAGACGCGCGAGCGTGTGCCCGGTGCTTTCACGTGGCGGTGACTTTTTGTCCGCTTTAGAAACCGCGACGAGGTGGGGAGGCGGAGGCGGAATGAACGATGCGGTTAGGTGTATGATTTACACGCGGCCGCGGCGGTTTAAGTACTTCCTCCAAAGACGCACGAGATCCCGCGGCCAGTGTTTAATCTCACATCGGGACGCATCCTTCTCGTCATCTCTGCAGCCTCTTTGACTGCACGTGACTTTTTATCTTGCCCCGCTGTTACTCGTCTCTCTCCACGCTCACCGCTTGTATTTATATCGCCCGAGTGCGTCGCCCGCTAGTGTCCCCGCCACCCCCATCGACGGGGTTAATATTACGGCGAAATTTAGTCGCGGGAAATTGATTGAGACTAATAGACGATTTTTAAAAGTCTAGCAATACTTAACAGCGTCTTTAATAAACGAAAAAAAATATTGCAGCATCTTGCAGCCACTTTGAAAGCCAGCCTATATATTACTTTCTACTACTTGTACCAGCGCAGAATCTTCGTTTCCCGTTGCAACGTTAAACGTCACAGGTAGACTGACAAACAAATTGCTAGAATAATAGGCACCAGTCCCATGGAAACGCATCGACGTGTCGACGAAGGGAGCTTCATAAAGCACCAGCAACTGTTGCACGATCGCTCTATTGTTTACGAGCCATTGTACCACCCAGGTTCGCAGGGTCGCGAGTCAAAGGGGCCGTGCAGTGACTACAATGCTCGCGATGGACTCAGACCGTGGATTTCCTTATCCGATGCGGCTGTAGGCCACTGCTTCGTCACTAACTCTTTTTCCTTCCCTCTTATCTCCACGATAAAACCAGTTTTTCCGTCTTGTTTCCCTTGGCTTATCGGCTGACAAACGGCGAAACGTTAAGGAAAGTTGAACTCTGCTCGAAGAGCCATTTACACGCTGTTACATCATGCTTAAGCTGCATTTATAATTGAACAGTTGCAATGGTAAGCGACGCGAGTGGCAGAGAAATGAAAAATGATGTGTTTAGTGGGGAAACATGTAAATTCCATGCTAACTACAGTGGTAGACCGCGAAGGTGCTAGAATAATTTATTTCAGTTTCTAAGACTATCGCAAGATAGAGCTGAGGTAAGGAAATAAATATGTATTGAAAAGTTTCACTTCTGGCACTTACATCATTCTCCATTTCAACTCCTCGATTACTTAAAGGTCTCACAACGCGAGGAGATAATTTCCCGTGAATGACCGAATGGTCCCCATTCTCTCAGGCCTCCGGCGTTCCCTTCGCTCCGATTGCGCATCGCGAGAATTGATACCTTTCGATGCTGCCCGACCACAAAGCTCGACCGCTGCGCGGTGCGGCGTAACCGAAGCTAAAAGATCGTTCGAAAGCTTCGCTTTCTTTTTCTCTTTCCCCCCGCCGATGTCTCCCATTTACTGGAAGCTGTGCGGCGAAATAGAGGGGAATATTTTTCAAAGGTACTCGACTACCAGGCAGACAGTTTTTAATTTCAAACAAACTTCCTGCCTCCGGAGTTGCAGGGGATGGGCGATGGCACCGAGATACGAAGTAATAATATTCACTGTAATTATAGAAAGTAGCTCCGAAAGTTTCTTCTCGCAGCGAGCGGCGCAAAGGGACAGTGTACCTACACTCTGTACCCCGCCACGCCTGCGTGATGTTACAAAATGCGGATTTAATAGATTTCGGGGTTAATGAAAGAGCGGAGGTGTGGTGCTGTTTGCAGTTTGCACTCATGCGCCAGTGATCAAGAAAACAGAGGCCTCGCTCTACGGCCGTGGCGGACAAACGGTTCAGTTGGGCGTGCGGGGGTGGGACAATGCGAGCGGCTATCAGCTTTGGTCGGTTTATCAGCGAGAGTATTACTGCGTATCGATCCGGTCCCCTTTCGCAGTGGCAAAGAGCCGTGTGTACCGATTTCACGCGTTTCGTGGCTTTCTGTAGCGGATCGAACCTAAGCTGGGCGGGAATTTCGCGGGCAAGCGGTTTTATGCAACGGCGGATCCTCGCTGGCTGCGGAGGCTCCGTTTTCTGGAATTAGGCCACCGTTTCCGAGTCAACTGGCCCGCTGGCTTTACTTTCCATTCGACGACTGTGTCACCGCCGGGGCCTCCCTGCGACGCGGGCATACGTGAGTCGCCTGCCAGCAATCCCCTTGCAATTTCGCGTTTCGATGGCTCGCCTCTTCCGAGCTCCTTCGAGTTATCATCTCGGTTTGTCATCTCAGCTATCGTCTCATGCGTGGAGCACCGTGCTTCCGATAGCTGTGTAATTTCTTAACGGAGATAATCAGGTCGAGAGTGAATTCTATTATAGATAGGCACTTTGTGAAATGGCACTGTAAGGATTATTTGATTTTATTGGGAAAGCTTTAATTATGTACTCGCTTGGTGGGCGTTTTATTGGCAGATCGTGGGAGGAATTTTTTATCAGCTTGAATAACAAGTATTG
Source organism: Andrena bicolor (assembly GCA_960531205.1). Lineage (NCBI taxonomy): Eukaryota > Metazoa > Arthropoda > Insecta > Hymenoptera > Andrenidae > Andrena > Andrena bicolor. The sequence continues at coordinate 57,391,243 of OY482664.1, forward strand.
GGTGCCTTTGATCATTGAAATGAGAGTTGATTATTCTCGTCTCTGTTCCTCGATCAAGTGGGAGCTTTTCAGTGACCTCGATTTTTATATTCGCGTAGTGAGATCCTTTCTTTATGTAATTCTGACATAATACAGGCTAGTGTGGTTTCTCTGCTCTGCTTGAAAGATACGTCAGCTATCGTCCAGATTATCAGCACTGTTTTCATTGATAAAGACTGAGGGACGTTGAAGCGATGGAGTGGAAACGATCGGTTGCTGAGAAATTAACGTTGCACACGCACGCTGCGATCGTGACGGGACTGTCGATGCCGAGATTTCGATCGAAGGGTTCGGGAGGGAAAGAAGTTTCGGCCAGGTTTCGACGTGGGACAACCGCGTCAAATATTCACGAGCAGCTTTCGTTTTTATCAGTAGGCGGTTGCGACACGCACATTGCTCGCGAGCCGAGATAACGATTGTCACCGATTGTTTTAGAATGCCATAACGAAGGCGAACGGTCGTTGAATACGCGTGTTGCTATGTGGGCTAGTTAATTGAGGACCTTGCAGCAAGAGGGGTGTAACTCTATTTTTTACCATTTTTTAGTTATGACGTGTAAGTAAAAACAATTGTAGATTGTTTGGTGCACGTTTAATGCAAATCCGATAATAAACGAGCAATTTATTGAAAAATTTTCAACCTGCAATTTGTTATGTGCAACATTTTTATTTCGGGCAGCTCCGGATTTGAAAAATTCGCCAACAATAGAAATAAGAACTTATCAACTCAATAACTACTAATTATTGTGTGAAATATATATTTTTGAATTAGTATTCTCTATTTAATGATAAGTCAATAATTTTATAAACAGATTTTCCTAATTTACTCGAAGTTGGTAAAGATGGAGCTGCACCCCTCTTGCTGCAAGGTCTCGAATTCAGCCTTTGGGAAAACATAGATTTCTATCAAAGAGATTCTCGTATTTTGGAGATGGTATTGTGAATTGATTATGCGAGCATTAATTAAATGGAATTCAATTTTGCGGTGGATGTAAACACTGTAAACACAGTTATCACGTGGAGGATCCAAGGCAAAACGTCTGGTCACATGAACGTCCATACGTAATGAGCCGCAAGTTTCCATTTCACAGGGATTTCAATTCCAAGAAGCAACCCAAAGTCGTGAGACGAATATGTACTGCTTGTATTAGGAAGTTATGGCGACATACCGACTAACTTTAATGCGCTTCGACTTGTACGAACCGCCTAGAATCCTCTAAATCTCCATAGAGCTTGCTAAAATATACTAGTCCTCGATAGGGTCTACTAAAGCAGTAAAGTACCCAGCCCCATCACCACCCTTTCTTATTAAAAATCTACGATCACCACGTTCATGGGAACACCGATGCAAACACCCTTCCACCTGTACCTACAAGCTATTTATTACACCCATCAAGTCTCGAAGCAAACACCGTGACGCCTCATTAAAAATCGAAGAGACTTTACCCGCCGGAGAAAGGAGGAAACGCTTCATCACGCGTTCGCCTCAAGTTCCCAGCCCTACAACCTCCACTCGAAAAAATGTCCCTTCGCGTGGTCACGATGTGAATGCTAATTACCTCTGGGAACGAACTTTTCGTGCATTCATCGCGTACGCGTCAAAGACCCAAACGAACTCGAAGAATCTCCAAATATAAATGAATCCCTAAATCAATCAGAACAAACAACATGTTCCCCTAAGTGATGGCCCAAATTTATCCCTCTAATAGTCCAATCTCTAAAGTCTAATATATCCCTTCAAAGGAACCACCAAGTTCAACTAACCATGCTCGCTGTCACTTTGAAGAACCGTAGCAATCGTTCCCAGAAAGCTGAGAAAATCATCCCCTCGAGTTCCTCCGGCGGAAGCGATCGTAAAAATATCCCAACTCCGCAAAACGATGCCCGTTGCGTCGAACAATTAAAGTCCGCGGTGGCGACGGCCGGGCCAAGAGGACGTGTTGCCGTCAGACCAGAAATCCGGGATACGGAATTAGCCACGGCAGCGCGGACGGAAATCGTGCTTAAAATCCGGCGAGGAGACACCGCGACGCACCCCACCGCGGGACGACGCCGCGAAACTTAGCGATGGGCGGTCGTCCTTCCATCAGTTCCCTCTTTCCCGTCGCTCGTTCCTCCTACTCTTCTTTTCGCCGATTACGAGAGGCGGCTTGGAATTCCTCGTAACTAATTGGTTTTTCCGCGCGCTCCTGCCGCCACAGTTTCTTCAGCACTTTATTAGAGCCGGGAGATTTCAGAGTAATTGACGACGAGCTCGAGACGCGTGGAAGAAACAAACGAGCCCGACGTTTGACGGCGATTCAAGGCCCCGACGGTCGCCGGGGTCTAACGAACGCGTAACGAAATTACGGGATACCGGGAATCTCCTCCGGAGCGATACGCGCCAGGCGCCACCCCCTCGTGCAACGAGCCCGATCAACCGGTGTAATGAACGCGTACTGGCGCGAGCGATTTTCGCGATACAAGTGGGAGTTAAATCTACGGCTCGGCCCGGCGTAGTTATTAACTCCGGCTGATTCTCCTGCTTCAACGTCGACTAATAAAGTCTTTGATGCTTTCTGCTTGCAGGATTGTAAAGATATGGTGACTTGGTGAACCGGACGGCGTGGAAACATGGCTCTGACTGTGGTGCCCTCGGCCCGCGTTTTCAACGGAAACGGTGAGCTGTGATTCATTTTCTAATGTGAAACTTATTTTTGGGGATTTTATATGATTTATGGGAATTATTGGTAAGTTGAAGTTTTAATAGAGAAACAAGGATAGTAAAAGTGACAATAATAGAATCAGTAATGATGTCCCTATTACTACCACTTTTTTTAATTTACTTAATAAAAACGTGACGTATAAAGAATTCTGTTTAAAAAGATTTATTATTAAACTGGGACTGTTCTTATTATTACGTTTACGTTTTTATTCAGTAAAATGGGAGTAACAGGAACACTCGCAGTACCTAATTGGGACATCTACCTTAACTATGTAGTGGAGTTTTCAGGACTTCGCAGTGTCTGTATATCGGTTTACCTATCAGTAGGCACTTCAGCTCAAACAATTGCTTATAAATACACGAGAAGCAAGCCTTATCGACCATTCGCACGACTCTCCAATCTGATAATCGTGCATGGTGATTTTTTAACGCCCCGCAGACGACGCGGAATAAATAACCGGCGTTCCAACCATGTCAGGGTTGAGTGCTCGCGAATTTTCGAAGCGGATAAAAAACGTTTCCGGGTAAATGATCCGGGTAACGAAGCAATTGAACCCGTGCCGAATTCGAATTTCATGGAAACTCGGTGGAGCCGCTTTCGTCGCTGACTTTGCGCTGTAGCGCAGCATTGTGAGCTAGACACATTCCAGTCTATAATTGTCCTGACGAAATTATCGCGGTAATCGGTATAAAAGGTAGAACAAAGATCAACATTCATATATCCATTGCAGGAATTTACAGTGAAATTTTATTAATCCCTTGGCGATAGAAGAATCGATTCATTGTTTTATTCACGCGAGCGAAGGTTCGTGTGATCCAGGTAATTTATATTAACACTTTGATTGCCATGAACATAAGAATTCAATTTTATTTCATATTTATCACCAATTTATCAACTTATTTCATGTCTATCTAACGCTTTCAAAAAATTTTCAAAAACCAATGAATACTTGGGAAAGATCGGCAGTCGACGTAAGTTTGCTGGAGTAAGTGTGATTAAGAGGAGAGGAATGGAAAAGTATTTAGTAGAGAATGTACGTGGTAATAATTTTATTTGCTTAATGATTCAGATGAGAACAGTACTGCAAATGAAACTAGATGTTTGTATATATGATTATGTGAAAATGGGGAAAGGAAAGAGTCTGTAGGTTATGAAGATCGTCGCCAAGGGGTTAAGTCATTGCCACGTAGGCCGCGATAGTATGAGGACGGTGCTGTATGACACGTAAATGGGATCCCCACGCTGTCCCCGGCTAACGAACTTTGCCAGATTATTATTACCATGCCTCTGGATGGTCGCCAATGGTTACAACATATTTCGGTTTACACTCAGCGTTCGGTCATTACCCCCGAACAATCAGCAGCTCGGGATGGACCACGATCGATCCATCCCTCCAAAGATAGATCCTTTCCCCTTTGGTCTATCGACGATAGATGCCACCTCCTTTTTGGGTCTATTGGGGTTGCTCTAAATCGAACCCGTAGCGATCCATCATAGATCGTCTTGTCACTGAAAGAAATTTAGACCTAACACTTCTTGATAAGCTACAGTAGAAAAGTAGCACTCAATTCTCAATATTCTTTCGATTTTTTAATACTTCTATTAAATCCATCTCTACAGCAACTCGTTTAATAGCTTCTATAAATACTCCCACAAGTTTTGCGAAAGCAAGAGACTTTCAAATGTGAAACTAAAGGTCTACGCACGAATATCAATATAGTGACAGTTCAGTGCCTCCACTGTCAATGGTTTTTTTTTGTCAGTGACAGTAGGAAGCACGGACAACTGGGCCTAGTTATGCAGAAAGCTACCAACGCTCAATGATTTGAAACAGGCTAAATTTAATTTGAAGATTCTAATTGTCAGAGAAAAGTAGGATTATTTCTATTTGGTAGATTTTATTTCTTGTTATTGTTTTACAATGTTTTTTAATGGATTATTTAATAGCGAGTAGTATAATTAATATTATTTTAAATTTCGTGTAGCTTTTGTTTTTTAAGCTTAAAATCGAACTCTTGGTAGTTTTAATAATTGTAAAATGTAAGAGTTGTTCTATGTAATTAGGTAATCATTTGCAAAATAAAGGTCGCAAAATTATAGGATCCGTAATGTGTTTAACTAAATTTTGGTTATTTTGAGGGTTGGTAGCTTTCCGCATAATTAGACCCAAGTGAGAAACTGCTCCGTTCGAAAACAGGAAAACGATATTTTTTACCACCGACGCTGTCAGTGCTCAACTGTCACGAAACTGATGCGTGTACTTGGAGCTTAATAAATACAGAATGGTATAATGCTGATCCATTCGATAGGATTGGAGCAGAGGGTGGATACCTGTGCTTCATTCGTTCCGATTCACGTGACTTTCCGTGATTTTCTGTGATCTTCTGTGATTCTCGGTGAACAGTGGGGACGCAGGCGTACGTTTCCAGCTCGACGGGGTCGACATGCCTTTGCTGCCCTTACGGCTACCACATCGACCTGGACTTCGTGCGATACTGCGAGGCGGTGGCGGCAGGAAGTGTCGGCGACAGGTCTAGCATCGAGAGGCGCAAGAAAAGGGAACGTCGAAAACAATGTCAGTCGATGGAGGTTCTCCTGGGCCTGGTAATTGATCGCTCGATCCCATAATTAAACCGTTCTGGCCGAGTGCTTTGAGCTCGCTCCAGAAGATCTTTCGTTCTCCTATCTCCGTCATTAATTAAGATATCCCATCTCTCTTTCCGCGACGGTTCATTATAAAATGACTGCTTGGATGCCTCCCCCTAACTATCACCCAGCAAAGCGCCTTTTAACGAACTTTCACACCGAAACGGGCAACGACAAGGGAAACGCCGTACGCCAGTGGAGAGCCGTGGCTTAACCTTTTCCCCGTGAAGACCCCTCTTATTTCTCATCTCAGGTGAGTCCAGCCCTCGCAGGGATACAGACGGAACTGCCGAAAATACCGCAGGAACCAGCTACCACAAACGGCCTGGCTACTTTGCCTAGGACGAGCCATAGGAAACAAGAGTACACGCAGGAGTCGCAGGCTCTCGACCTCAGCGATGTCGTTGGCGACTTCGAGGCCACCCTCAGGCGCTCCAACAGGTCGTGGAAGCCTTCCGACAGACACCAGCGCACCGAGAACGGTTAGAGAGACTTGCCATTTACTTATTATTAAGATGGAAGCTTCGTTACTCGGTCCTGGATACTTAGAACGCTTCAGACGAATTTGGTATCACGATTTTCGTCACGATAGAAATTGATTCTGATTTAGCATCTATTTTCTACCCGACACAATACGTTACCATGATTTCTTTACGCAAGAGTGCATCGCCCTCTCGAATAATAGAAAAAGAAAGCCGCGCCCGGTGCACCCGCTCGCATACAACGGATTAATTCCAGTGAAAGACCGAAACGAAGAAAAAGGAGCGGCGAGAAGGAGATCCGATAATTTCACGCACATTTGATTTCCTCGCGCTGAATCCGCTCGCCCCGGCCATCGTCGGATTCTCCATGGCCCAATGACCTGCTGCACAATAATACCGTAAAGAGAAATGCTTCCTTCACTTTTGAGCCGCAGGTTTCCCCGCGACGGGTTAGACGGTTGCGCTCCTCCGTCAAATATAAAGCCACCGTGGCTCGCTAATGAGTCCCCTCTCTCCTTTGTCACGCGTATCGCTCGGGGACTCTCGAAACGGTGAAATTGCCATTCAGCTTGGCAAGCCAGCGGGCAGCTGGCGTTGAAAAGAAAACGGTCCCCTGATTTAATTGCCGCGAGAGTCTCTCTGATCCTTACAATTCACCGAGGAAGACGTTCCTCGACTCTGGAACCTGGAACATCGCCTGAGCCAACGATTCGCTGTTGCAACGATAACGCAACGGATCACGCAATTACCTAATTACACTGTTCGACCCATGCGAGGAACACGAGCATTTCTCTCGGATGGTTGCATATGTATGCACGTAGCCAGTAGCTGCATCGGGGAACCCAAAGGCTTCCGGGGTTTCGACGCCTCGTGGAACTCGCCGGAACAGATGGTTTATTTTATTATCCGTTTAACGGGCCATCGGCGACGGGCCCGCTCGACGTGGCGAAACGTCCTCTCTTTTCTCGGTCCAGAGATTGCCTCTTCACGGTATTCCAAGCGTCACCCATCGGAAATCGAATAACGAAGCTGGCCGATTGAATCCAGCCGAGGCACTCCGCGTCTCCGATGCTGCAGTGATTCCACCATCGATGGTCGACCTTTTTTTTCTTGCCTCTTCTCTGCGGTGCTTCTCTTTTGTTCTTGCAAGCTTCGAAGGCGAGGCGGCTCATAATCGCGCCGCGAAATAACGAAGAGGAACGGAGGATTTTCTGAGATGTTTCACGGCACTCCGTTTTAACGGCGCCTGTTTACGTGCCCGTGGATTCGCACGGTTTTCGCCCGCGTCGCGCCGAACAAAGCCGAGGCTTCTGCACGGTTGACAGTGGTTGACGAATAAGCCAATAGCCGGGTTGTTTCTCACGGGACCGCGAACTCTGTTCCTGAAACGAGCGAGGAGAGCTCGTTTGCAGGAATATTCTCACGTTTCGCAAGCGAACCTACCCGCTCCGGCTCCCGTTTCCTGCCTTATCGCCTGGGAGACAATGCCCGGGACTCTATGCTGGCGCGTCCTCGCCGAGGGGAAGCTGAGATCCTTTCTTCGGTTTTACTCTGCGAATTAGATAGCTCGCGGCTTGTTTAACGCGGAAGGAACACGCTGCTTGGGCGCTGATTAACTCTGCTACCTGGCTGGGAATCGTTTTCGTTTAATTATCCCATAGAAAGGCGTGGAATATTTTAACTTTTACAGAACCGTTGTTCTTATCATTTCTATTCGTCTTTCGTGGGCGGGAAGTGTGGAAAGTTTTATATTCTGGGGAAATACATGGTTGCGCTTCTAACACTGTGGAGCATCCCATAACCGAACTAATATGGCAGTGTTCCCCAAACTATTTTGAGTGCGTTCCCTTTTATAATATTCAAATAACCTGCGACCCCCCGTATAAGGTAAGATAAATTTTATAAGGTAAAGAAAATACATTAAGAATAGGTATTTCAGAATATAATTCTAATTTAATAATATTTAAATTAAAACGTGGCGCCCCGGAAGAAAACATTTAGTAGGGATTCATAGGAAAACTTAAGTGGCTGGGTAAATGAATTTTCGGATAATAAAACACTCACTGTTCTGCCACTAAACTTCACTCATTTAAATAGAGTTGAAGAAAATTGACAGATCCCTTAAATATTTTTGACCAAAATTACATTTACCTATGTCTCTAAACTAAATTTGTAACAGAAGAAGGCACCTGTTGCTAGAAAAGACTATTCGGATAACAGAACGTTCACATATTAAAATACTTCGCTAATATAACTTTATAACAGTACTTATCTTCATATACTCCGTGTCTACAACGAAGATTGTTCCGCGCGAAATAGAGCCCGACGGAGTAGCATAAAATTTAATTAGGCTTCCTGGTACTTAGAGACTTATTAATGCAGTACTAGAGATTAATATCTCGAGCAGAGCACACTGTTAACCGAATAATCCGACGGCAATGGTACGAAACGCAACGTAACGCGACGTTAACTCGTTGCACCAAGGGATCACGGGCGAACAGGTGCTCATCTGAACGAACTAGAAATTGCTGGGATCGTTTGTTACTGGGAGGCTCTTCGAGCCGCGGTTTCCAAAGGTACTAGTCGATAGTTTCTTGCTCGAAGTCAGTGGCGAGCTCGAACGCCGGAACGTTGCTCGTCGGCGAAGCCGTCGGTGCGTGGCTGGAACCACCTGCTTCCGGTGGACGTCCCGTCGGTTGCGCCGTCGCTGCAAACGGCACCTGTGTTACCCCGGTGGTAACGTGACAGGGGCTTTGTAGCCCTCGCGCACCCAGCAATTTCGTTGGTTTTCGTGACAACAGTCGGATCTGCACGCCAGTGGATCGGAATGCGAAAGAATCGAATCGGTTGCGGCCGACGATCGCGATTCTTTTATCTTCCCCGTCTGTAATAACTGCCTTCCTCGTTTCGTGTTACCCGGGACAGCTTCTTTAAGGCAGAGTTAAACACCTGCAACGGTGCGCATTGCGCGGCGACCCATAAAAATCGACCCTTGTAATGGTGTTCTGTAGCGCGCATCGCACGTGTTTAACAGTGCCTTTAGATTGTCATCGCAGAAATATTTTCTGTAGCTTTATTGTTCGGCGTTGTAATTTGTATCTTGTTTATAGGTAGGATCGTTGCAAGCACCTTATCTGTATTTTATCGGTTAATCATTTGTTGTCATTCCTCTTGACGATCGAGATTGTCAGCAATTCCTTCTGAAAATTCTTTATTTTGTTATCGATAACGTTGGAGTTTCATGCTTTTTGTAAATGGAGTGCAGTCTTAGACAGAGATGGACGAAATTTTTATTTAAATAAACTTTTGTTCGTTATTCGAAATTTTATTTAAATAAAAATCTGGATACAGTAATTATGAAACAGTTGTGTGCGATATTCGAAATTCCTCGCACAAATTAAGCGGCCACGATTGAATCGCGAACGATATTCTAACGAGGCATTATTCTAATGGATGACTTTCTCCGCCGCGGCAGAAAGATTCCAAAACGCTTGGATATTCCCGGGCCGCGAAAGTGCGTCGAATAGACCTACCACGGTCCATTACGACCACCTCGATATCGCACGTGAAATTCCAAGTAATGTGATCTGTCGCAGGTAACACTCGCCAAGCAGTGTCCCATCCACAGTGCTGAATATTATTTCGAAAAGCGTATTGCCCGCTGGAAAGGCAACGGAATTTAACGAAAGCATCCGACACGATTACCCTCCCCCGTCGTTAAACAGCCAACAATACTTAACAGTCGATGCTTAGAAAGTAGAAAAGGAAGACGAAGAAGGATTCCTGGCCTCGGTAACTCCGCTTTTGCGTGACGATGATATCGAACGCTGCCCGTTCGTTTGCCCTAGTAATTCAATTTTACGAGCAACAGACAGCATCCGTTTAACAGAGATTTAATAATTGCCAGCGAGGAACTCCCGTATATCTCCAGGCGATTTCTCACGTCACCGACGCTGCAAACTTGCCCGGATTAAAAAGGCGTTCTGCCAAAACTCGCGCACGAAAATAAAACGCGGTCATAACTGGGCGGCACGGGCCCGATTAGTGCTCCGAAAATACTCGCGTCAGCGTGAGAAAGCTCCTGAAGGAAGGGGTGTCGCGAGGGGCAAGGACGATTTTCAGGGAAACTTCGCGCATCAGCGGCAGCGTCGACGGCACTCTATTTAACTCGATTTGGAAGGCTTGACGTGACTTCATCGGGAACGCTAAACCATTTTGGTGCAACCTTGTCGGAGCAAGGTGGTCGCATATGGCCGCGTATGCACCTGCCAGGCTAAGCGACGCGCGACTGTTGCAACTGTTATTCTTCCAACGAGCTGTCGAGGGGAAATTTTAAAAGACACCGGCGATAAACAAACGCGAATGGAATAACTGAACACGAGCATCTAGCGCGCGTTAAACATTTCTGGGCTAGCGACGGTGACCCAATTGAAGCGGAACACGGTTGGAAATAGATGTTAGAAGTAGAACTCTAGAATACCGCAGCCAATAAATACACCAAAGAACCAAGTAAATCATCATCCGCCCTCAATAAATCTACTAACGCCTGCAGTTTGGAGTACAAACAATCCGCAGCTTTCGTAACAGCTCGAGATCCGCGATAACGCCCGAATCAAGGCTGCCCGTTATCACGCCGCGGAAGATCGTTGCCGAAACGGCGCCCGGAGAGGAATAAGGCGGGAGGAGTAGGAGGGCGACAGCCGACTCCTTTTTTCTCGACTGGGGGATTAAGAAATCGACGAACACACCGGGCGAAGAACAGGAGAAGAGGCACAACTGCCCCTCTCCATTCACCTCTTCGTGAGCAGCCGGAGTCCTGGTTGGCTATAGCCCAGTGTTCGGCGTCACAGTCAAACGCAAACAGTGGCCGCGGCGAAACAGATCGTCGGCACTAATGCTCGAAAAACCGTCGACGAAAACGCAACCCCCGCGGGGTCGGTAACCACGATCTGATCATCGATCCCCGGATCACTTGACCGCGGCTTGCCGAAGTGGGGGTGGCCACCACGAAACCGATTTCGACGCGCGAACCGATCGAACCTCGGCTCTTTTTCACTCTCTACCGCGCGTAGACGAACGAACGAAAACACCGGCGCAGCTCTTGCGGGCAGCAGAGATCGATCTCCGATCGATCGATCATTCCATGGAGGCTTCAGCGTGACGAGTCCCGCGAGCATCGATGAGATCGACGGAACTGCATGGCGACTAGTGAGCGAGGAGAAGTCGAATCTCCGTGGGAAGACTATGATATTTCGTTACCTGTGAATGTGAAGGCTCAGTTTTGAACCTTTTTTTGGATTTTCATCGAGTGTGCAGTGCAAGGTATTTAGTGAAGATGGGGGTGAAGAATTTCATCATGAAGAGGATACCGTTCTGCAAGATGAAGGCGAAGAGGAAATACCGTGAGTCGCTACGTGTTCCTTTTGTCCTTAGTTTTTCTTCGTGGCACAGTGTTCGTTAGGCGGATAGTACTTGCCCGCAGATGAGCGTCTAGACTTTTAACCGTAGATAGCCGCGGACCGGCGTGTATATAGTGTGTTTTTCTGCGTGTATCTAGAAAACACGAGCGATAACGACGCGGCTTGCGTCACGCGATTTTCCTCGGGTCATGTTTTTACATACGTGAATTATCGCGCTTTGCATATCTGGCGGCGGAGTAATCTGTTACCTAGAATTCGGATTTCGCCGCCAGAACGGACGGGGCTGTCTACGCCGCGGTGGACGTGATTCCACGGGGCACGAGGAGTAATTAAAAGATACTTTATCTGTCCAAACAAGTTGAATTCATTATCGTGTGGCGATACCAGAAACGCGCGTTCGCTTCGACCCCAAGTGTCCGTATCGCTGCTACGTTCGAACGAAAGCTGGCGGCTCGAAAGGAAGAATGGAAAGCCGTAGAAATTCAAATGGAACGATCCGCTGATTCCTCGAGATGCTTTCGAGCTCTCCTTTTAATTGCGATGAAAAACATTCCGCCAGCCGCGCGATCGTCTCGATACGCGTCGAGATCGGGCGAGCTTGCATAGAGGATCGTTTAGACGCGTCTACCGGCGAGTTACGCGAGATAACCAGCGTTTCGGTCTCGCGATCGACGATTAATTCGCGAGGAAAAATCGAGGAATCTCTCGCGGCGGCCAGAGATGCTCCTTTTCAACTTGACTTTCACGGCCGACATCGTAGGCACCGCTATTCTCGTCCGAGTATATGCTTCTAATCCACATGTGCAACGCGCGAGAAACCAGCGTCGTGTTCTTCCATATAAAGCGGGACGCAACGATTACGCGCCATTATTTACATGGCCTGCTCGCGTTGTTACTGTTCGAGGCAGAGCCGTGTAGAGCCCCTTTAAGGACGCTGTAATCACGCGCAGGAACGCCGGGAACGCGCAGCTTTCGAGGGCAGCTTCCAATCGCAAGGGGATAAACGAGGACTCGCGCTGGAGTTAATGCAGTGAAATTCCATTTGTCCAAGGCCTATCGGGGGACAAAACAGAGTTTGGATAACTGGGTCAAATAAGTAGATTAAAACATGTTTGCTCGTTTAATTTAGCACGAGTAATTTATCACATTTTATTCAATCAGTAAGTGTTCGTGTAACTGAATAATTTAATAATAATTTAATCCAGATAATTGAAACTCACCAGCACTTGAGTAAATCGAGCATTGACTTGTCGTTCCAATAAAACGAATTCTACACGTAAGTAGGTATGTTCGAACCGCGTGCCGTGTCAACGAGCGCGGTGGTAGTAGTGGTGGTTTTTATGGTAACACGCAAGGGGGATGTAAAAAATTGGTCCACGATGTGGTCGTTTGCATGGGCGCGCGTGACGCGACTCGCGTGCTGCGAATCCTCTGGCATTAAAACCGAGCCCACGAGTCGCGTCACGATATCGGGCTCGGATGAATTTGAAATGCCGCGACGTCTGGCGCGTTTCTTTATTGTCTAGCGCGGGACGGCGTCGTTTTAATGCCGTGACCCTCTTACGCAACGATCAATTAAAAAAAAAATTCAACAGACGCAGGTGAGCGTAGTTTGCGTAACACGCGTGCGCGCGAGGATTTGTTGAGTGGCATTGTCGGCGGGGGTTGACCCGGGACACAGGAAGTCCTGTTTGATGGTTCTACGAGTGTCTAATGTGGCAAGCAATTTAACGGAGACACCTATTTTGGGAGAAGAATGGAAGATGGTCCCTTTTGGGGACGTTTTATTTTGCTTCTTAATTCGATAGCGAAATTCGCTTAGTATTCGACGAAGTGTCGAGGCGTTTTATTATTCCATCGAGGCAGCTGGTTTATTTTTGAATATCTCACCGCTGTGTATTAAACGGAGCAACGGTAATACCCTACCTCAAACACTTGTAGCGATTTGCATCGATTTTGGTATGGATGGAAGTATCATATTGCATTAAAATGTTTCCTCGTTATATAAATAAATATTTCTACGCGGGCCAGCTATCGGTGTTCGTGACAAAATATTTACCTGACATCTCTACGCTGATTCAACTTTTACATTAGCACGGTGTTTGAATAAATTTAGAGTATTAGTTCCGCCTGACAGTAAAGTCGTTTATCGGCGTTGCCGTGTAGTGCGAACTTTTTATTCAAAACACGCTCGGGAGATTTCAGTATTTACTGTCAATATTTGCTAGCCTAGAGTTGCATGGGGAGTTATCTACATTCACCCAAGTGAATGACACTTCTATCTCAAACCAAACATTGCTTCCATCAAACAGTCAGTTCATGAATTAAAATGCTCTTAGTATATTAAAACCTCTCTCTGTACCATAAACACCATTTTACAAAGAAAGTTAGGCAAGCCGGAAATTCAGAAAGTTATTGCAACTTTGTGTTCAAGTAGAGTAGTTAATTCGCAACACAACCCTAATTTTGTTGGCGCCATAGTGCGGTTTTAGGGAGTGAAATCAACCACTGAAAAAAAAATCAGAATCATTTTCTTCGTAGAATACATATCTCGAGAACGATGAGAAAGTTACTTAAACGTCTCGTCTTCAGATGTTTCTCAAACAGCAACTCTGCTTGAAAAGCAAACCGAATGCGACTGTTCCCATCGCGATGGGAGAACAGTGGAGTGATCCGCGATAATGTTCACGTATGAAAAATCCCCCAGATGGAACGAACACGGCCACACCGATGCAGAACAATGCCCAAGTCGAGCACACGGCCGATTTCGACAACGCGAGCGTCGGCAGCGGGAACTCGAACCTCAGCACGGGCGCGCTACAGGTAAGAAGCAACAAGTACAATCGACCAGTAATCGCGAATCATGAAATCCAAGAACACCGGCGCGTACTCTGGCCGTTCAACGTGTTCCAGAACATCAGGGAGCAAATGGCAGCGTCACTGGAACGAATGAGGGAGCTGGAGGAACAGGTCAAGGCGATTCCCATGCTACAGGTAAAGCCTCAGCGCAATTTCTCACAGTAGGTACGTAGAAGTGATTCAGCGAGGTAGTAAAAGCTACGAGTGTCCCAAAGTTCTCTGCTTCGAGGTCTAAAATTTGTTGGAGGGGGTCAGGTTTCCAGACCTCTCGTTCCAAAACTTTTGGGGCTCTCGCTGCTTTTACGACCTCGTCAAATCCCTTCTAGGTTCTACATCGTCGATTCAGCCAGCTTTTTCTCTCGTCGGTGCACCCACCGACTCGTGAATCACCCGTTCCTCCCTTTCGTTGCGATACTTCCGACGGCAAAGCGCAATTATATCCTGGCGATCGTAACGCGAATTGCCCGAGGCGTTTGTGGTAATTAAGGTAACGCGAGAAACTGAAAAGCAAACGAAATGGCGAAAAGTGGGTGGGCAGTGGTGGATTTAAGGAAAAGGGCACAGGTGTCAAACTTATTACAAATAAATTTACGCGCGTATGGTATGAAAATTATGGGGAACCAACACAAATATAGTGTCTGGATAAAATCATAATTTTCTTTTGGAAGATGGGGCCATCCGTTAAATTCCTCAGTGGGGGTGGACAAGGCTTTATGCGTTGAATGAATTCTTCGAATCAGCATAATGGCCACGAGGTGTTAGCATAATTATTGGCTCCATTTCCTTTTCTTATTATCCGGACGTTGCAGGTGCAGGTGTCGGTGCTGAAGGAGGAGAAACGGAACCTCCTGCGACAAGTGGACGAGCTGAGCAAAATGAATTGCTGCAACGATATTTTGCACAGGCACCGGAGCCAGTCGTTCTCGGAACAGCGCATGAACCTGCGAAACCTGAAGAGCGTCCCGGCCACGCCGACCAGGGACATGGGAACGATGTGCGGCGTCATGACACGGGACGTCGGCGTCTCGCACCAGCAGGTACGCGCCATCCCCGCTTCCGTTGCCTCGCGATTTATCGACGGGCTCGATCTAGACATTGTTGCGTCGGGAGAAACTCGAGAAAAGCGGCCGGCGATCGCTCGGTTCCAGCGAACCGCGAAAAATTTGCATACCGACGGGACGGGTGAAGGAACATTCTGGCGTTTAACTGCAATATGTAGCAATTCAGTGGAGGATTAATATTTCCATGAGGGGGAAAGTGAGAGTCCTTTTTGATTGCTTTAATCTTTGAGAGAACTGGAAAGGAAGATGCTTCGGAGTTCTGTTTGTTCAGGTGTTGTGTAGAGGTGTGCGGGTAACCGAAAATCGGCTACCGAATCGCAAATGGGTTCGCACAATTTCGGGTACTCGCACATCCCTAAGGTCGGGGCCAGATATATTGGCCGGTGAATTCGTTTTCACAGCTAACGCACACCTATTCTGATGTATGTATTTCTACGCTAAGAACTCGGTTTGGCCTACACGTCAAGAGCTTGGCGCTATCCCCTCCACTTCTGGCGCACTCTTTTTCTGGCAAGGTGAGAGCGAGTCAGAAAACGTTGAGAATAGAAGAATACTCCTCACGAAACTCACCGGCCAATATATCTGGCCCCGACCTTAGTGTTGTGTATTTATTCCTGATGTAAAATTTTTTAAGAAATCGGAATTCAGATCAATGAAAAGTGAAAAGTCTTCCAGGATTACTGTAGTTATCCGGGTACTCTGCAAACTAGAAATACTACTAGAGTATTAAACGATTAAGCTTAGGTGTAGATAATAATAGTGGTGTACTTGAAAATCGAACACGAGCCGCCTTAACGAGATACTGTAACGTGGTATTGTCACCCGATCAGGTCCGAACACGAGATATCGGAATGATAACGAGCACCCCGATAAAACAGTCGCTGCAGAGGAGTCGATTGCAGATCGAAGAAATCGTACCTGAAATAGCCGATCAGAGCACGCTGCTGGGCGAGCGGACGTCGCCTAGCCTCGGCAACCTCTATTCGAGCGATTCCCGCGACAGTTGGAGGTCGACCTTAACTCGTAGCCGGCTGATGTACGAGGAGATCCCGCCGGAAGCGAAGGCGACGGGTCGCCTGAGATGGAGCCCACTTCAAGTGGAATCGATACCACCGACCAGTCCGAAACTGGTCAGGGACGCGAGAAAGTCTCGCGATGTCAGTACAAACACGAGGAACAGATTGAAGGACCTCGTGTGCAGCCGATTCGTCATCGAGGACATCGCCCCGGAAGCTAAGCGGGAGATTAGAAAACGGTCCTCCGGGGCCACCACCACTTTGGCCATGAAAGATGTTCTAACAAAAGATGACGTCGCAGTTATAGTCGACGATGCCCTCAGGATCTACAAAAGCACGCTGATCAAGGACACCGCTTCGAGAGGGTGCCAGTGCACCCCCGAGCCGCCCAAGGTGGTCGAGAAGAGGGATCAGTTCGTCCAGGTGGCCGAACCGTTCAAGATGAGAACGAACGTGGGAGTGATGGTGAAGCCTAGGGTGTCCGAAATCGGCATCGAGGTCCGAAGCGGCCCTGGGACCAGGACCATCGCGGTTGGTCCTGATCCAGTAGCTACACAACTCGTTTCCCTCCACTCGATGAACTCCAGGAGTCATTCCTTTAATTACGGCGATACCAAAGTGAACAAGAAGACCACCAGGTCCGTGAGCGTCATGGTCGATGACCTGGTGAGGACCACGGCGAAGAGCACCGACACATCCGGCCTGGCTCCGAAGAAACGGGAGTTCGGTACCTCGCCGATAAAGAAGAAGTTCATCGACGTCTCTGTCGGCGAGTCTGTGAAGCCGCATATCTCTATATCCTGCGCGGCTAATTACTGCGACAATTGCAAGGAGACGATTAAGAATCTGGCGAAGCAGATCGTGAACAACGCGGAGAATAATATGAACCATCAAAACACGAGTCTGGTCTCGAGGATACCGAGGCCGTCCCACATACCGTTGAACAACACGCCGGAGCACAGGAGGCAGTTCAAGAGGCAGGATACCTACACGAAGATACCCGCTGTCGGTGTGATTAGATACGACTCTGATAACAAGGAGCTGTATGACAGTAGCAATCGGTTAGTAGTACTCTGAATATCATAGCGATCTATTTAACCCTTTAGGTGCTGCGATCTCATATGCATCGGCATTTGGCGTGGTTTTCTGTTTAACTTTAACAGATGATAACGATTGCATTTGTCAGTAATTAGATTAGTAGAAGGTTTCATTCGCGACATATGGTAAGGTTGGAGTTTAAGCCTCGTTCACATTAGTGAGTTACTTGACTTCAAGTCGCTTGAGTTCAAGTGACTTGAAACTATATTACCAACGCGAACCTGTTATTTACTTGACTTGAAATCTCTTTGCAGGTTTCGTTCAAGTTTCAAGAGAAGTAAAGATTCTTTCAACTTTACTTCCCTTGAAATACAATTTGACTAATGTGAACGAGGCTTTAGTGTCGATATGGTTAAATGGTATAAAACTTTACAGAAATTCGTTTGCACTTCTATCGGTAATCACAGAATCATTTTCACGGGTATTTATCGGTCGTTGATATAAACGGGGGAAACGGAGCATGCGTCATCTATTATCCTCGCGGTGAAAGTGGAAAGGTGGAGGTAGTTTGTTGCAAAAAGATCTCTGTACCGCGGACGATCAATGTGTGATATAGTTAGTGACAGCGTGGCGCATGTCAGCGGGATTGTTGATTTTTTCGGCTCCATGGTTGCGCGTCAGATGCGTCATACGATTTTTCGCGTAGCTGCGCAAAGGTCAAACCGTAAATAACAGGTTCGGAGGTCAGTGACAGAGAAAGTGTCGTTAAAGCCACTTCGTGATCGGTATGGTGAACGAGTGAATCGCGATCTCGACAGATCGATGCTGCAGCAGCATCAACAGCACGCTACCCGTTTAGTTAACGACACCGAGCTCATCGAGGAATCCTCTGCTCATTTCGTTGAGAAAGGGTAATCGAGCTCTCGGGGAATTATCTTCGTTAAACCCTTTCAAAGATGATACTGTTAAACTGAAATCGCTCGAGATGCGTAAGTGTATGCATATGTTTCTCTGTTTTCCAGCATCCAGGAACTGCAAGGGGACAGAGGAAAGGATGAGAAGTCAGAGGAGATATATAATTCCGAGAAACAAGCGGATAGCGAAGACAAGCACGAGCTTCCGGAGTCCGCTCTGTTTCAACCGATTCAAGAGAAGCCTAGGAAGAAGATTGAACCGTCAAAAGAGATGCAGGCCGCCATGAAGGTTCTAAACGACAGCCTCAAAAAATCCCCCAGCAAGAGCATCTCGCATCAGATGAAGAACGCTGTGAACATCATCCAACAAGAATGGTTCAAGATCTCTAGCACGGTGACCGCCAATCCCTTAGAAGTAGAAGACTACCTAGACTGTTTCGAGGAGTATTCCAGCTCCCTGTTAGAGTACGTCGTTAACATGATCGACTCGAACGGGAACACCGCGATGCATTACGCAGTCTCGCATGGAAACTTCGACGTCGTGTCCATACTTCTGGACTCCAAAGTCTGCGACATCAATAAGGCAAACGTAGCTGGGTACACGGCTGTAATGTTGGCAGCTCTGGCCGAAGTTAGAAACTCCACTCATGCCTCTGTGGCGAACAGGTTGTTTCAACTTGCCGATGTCAATATTCGAGCGAAATTGGTAAGAATGTCAGGCGATGGTAATAAACTGATTCCATGATTCTTAAGATACAAAAGTAACCGATATATATTTTTCAGCACGGTCAAACTGCCTTGATGCTGGCCGTATCGCACGGTCGCAAGGATATGACGCAGCTGCTGTTGGATGCAGGTGCGGCGGTTAACATTCAAGACGAAGACGGCAGTACGGCACTAATGTGCGCTGCGGAACACGGGCATACCGATATCGTGCGACTGCTACTCGCGCACCCAGACTGTGATCCATCGATTGTCGACATAGACGGCAGTTCCGCTTTGAAGATCGCGTTAGAAGCTGGCAATCGAGACATCGGCGTGTTACTGTACGCCCACGAGCGGGTAAACAGAGGGACGAGTCCCTATTCCTCGATGAGGCGCAGCAGAAGAGGATCGAAACCTACGACGCCCACCGGGCCGTCCCCCTCTGCCCCAGTAAGCCCAGCTCCATCCCGAAGGATCCACTCATCGACCGTTTCCTTGAACTCCACGAAATATTCTTCTAAATAATTTGCCGAAAGACTTTTTCATTGTCGTTTAACGTAGTAGCAGGTAGCTCGAATCATAATCGTATCGTACGCGCAAGCGATAACACGAATCGGCGTCCCGTGTTTCCTATATTTATTCCTAACGTGTTTCTAGTATTTATCGTCGATTACAACGTTTCAAGGTGTCAACTACTGGACAAACGATCCTGCTCTTGCCTAACAGTTCATTCAGTCCCAGCACAAGCATTTTAATTTAAGACACCCATTTGACTGCTCAACTTTTCTATACAATTAGTCGCGAGACGTTCGAAGGTGTTTTGCTCTGTGAAGTTAGTTCGTAGGAAAGGCTCGCGCGAAGCGCCGCTGTCTCGCGTAAACGTTAGCGGATTAGATGGGATTTTCTATAACAACGCGAAGGTTCTTTCTGGGTGCTATCAGAGTAAAGATAATAACCTTCATTGTTGATAGATTTTTTTATAGAATGTCACGTGTATGGAACATCGATGATCCAGCCAGACACACCCAAAATTTCATTCTTAACTCTAGAAACTGCGTGAAAGTACAAAAGAATTTCGTATGTGTATATATAAAACGAGGTCACAGCGCGAGAATCAAGTAACGTCTTCCAACATCCTGTGGCATTAAAACATTCCAAAGTGAATCGCGAACAATCCGAATTTCTCATCTCAGACACTATTTCTCACATCTACAATAATAGATTCGGGCCTAATTTCTTGTCGAACCATGGGGATCAAGCTGACAGTAGAATAATATGTACTGATATACATAGATAGGCGTGATAAATGGTGCGCAAACGGGAGACCGCGTAATCCCCCCCGATAAATGTTGAATTTATGAACATTCTTAGAACGTATCGATCGTGGTGTTCGATGTTGGCGTAGAAATGTTACATAGGCGTGAAAGTATAAATATAGTGTCCGTGAACTACGATGAAGAATGTCGAGGGGGCATGCGAGGGAAAGTAACTATGTTTAATACTTGTTGAAGTCTGTTTCAGGGTACAGTTTATACACGATAGAGAGCTACGCAGAAATGTAAATTTCATTTTCATTCCTCGTTTATGCGCGGACACCCTCGGCGGCTAGGAATTGGATATTTAAGACGAGTTTTTTAACGTTGAACGTTCTCTATAGGGTTGTGAATATCTTAGAAATAACTTGCGTATTTACGTTCAACATCAAAGATTTAGATTTACGTTGTAATGAGTATTCCTATCGTTAAGAAACTGCATTAATGTTAAGTGACGATTATACATGTACATCAAAGTTAGCGCCGAGATCAAGTAATAGAATCGTAGGGATCTAGAAAGTAGATTACTACTTTTCATTGTTTGTGCCTTTATATTTAACGTATTATAATTGATAATAAACCGGAGACGATACAACATCAAATGATTATCTTGTCTAATGATTTATGGAAAGCCGATAAGGACAGTAATATGTCCTGTCAGCTGAATTTCAGCTTAAAAGCTGCTGTGAGCACTATCGATACGAAGACGTTGGAAGTTGTAAAGTTTGAATCAATGCAGATGAAAATAGGTACATATACAGAACCAAATAATCCTCTAATATCCCTACCTTGCTCCTTTTAAATTTAATCAATTTCTACTCCGATCTTTACGCATACAGAATCTAAGACAGGAAGAAAATAATTGCTTCTAAATTGAAAAAATTGAACTATGACCTATGCTATGGAACAGGCGCAGTATAGGAATGGTGTAGGTATTTATGAAGAACAAACGATTCGGGAGTGATATAGGAAGTTGTAATTTCCTTTCTGTAATCTCGCGTATGTGACTGGCTTTGCGCTTTATGCTCCTAAGAATAGAAACACGCGCGCGTTAGCAGGAACATATGATAACAGAGGAGATATTAAAAAGAGAGTTAACTCTATTGAGTGGATGCTGCAGTTCATATAGGTCAGAGATAGTTTATCAACTTAGCAAATATACTTCTTACTTCGCGAAAGAAATGATATATCTCAAAAAGCAATAAATTAACAACACTATCAAAGTGATGCTCTAGCAGTTACCGATTACCGTTAAAATCATTCCAATCTTGACTACTTCGAAGTTTGCCCACAGGGGCTTTAATCACTAAACACAGTTTGTGCACGGTACCTACTTTATCAACAAGTCCCAAAGGACCATTGAATAATGCTCATTATTGCTTTAAAATGTATCATTTATTAAAGTTTTGTCTAATCGATCACTTCTAAATAACATAACCATTCTCTAATAATGATGTAATTCATATCGATTTAAATGGGTCAACGGATATCGGACACGTTTAAAATTCATGTCAAAAATTTCAAAGGAAGCTAAACGTTGGTAAGCGTGGCTACACATCACAACGTGACGTTGTCAGATATTATCCCCCGTGCGGTTTCTAAATCGTTTGACAGTTCTTTTTGCACGGTTAGTAATTGCTTCGATGTATTTCTCCGATATAAGAATACTTCGAATACTTAAATGAATTGCTTGATTAGAAGTAATAAATGTTTCATGTAACATGTTTCGTCTCGGATCTCTATGTAATAGCACCTTCTGTTTACATCTTTCAATATTTTATCAAATCATTTATATATGCTGTAGAATTTCACGAAAATGAATAACAAGTATTACATCAGTCTGGTGAAACATATACATGTTTAGTAGAAATGTCAATTCCTACTTCACATTTGCTAATTCTCGTAATACCTTGATCATTGTAACTCGATTACAATCTCTCCTGTTACAGAAGGGTTTTAATTAACCAGCAAAATTGAGAATAAAATGCGTAGGTCTCACGCAAGTAAGTCAATCAACTATCAATTTTAATTCAATAGACCATATTCTCGGTCCAATGCAATGTGGTTTCTGTGACAGATTACGCCTATGAACCGGTGCCAACGACATCGACTCATAATGGCTTGGAGGACGAGAATGAGAGCATGACAGACCATCTGAAGGATAAAATTCATGCTCTAAAGTCGTTGTCGATCGACATTGGTAATGAAGTACAATACCAAGACAAAATGCTCCGTGGAATGGTAAATAATTCGCCGTTCGTCGCAAACATTTATTAGCTAGAAGCTTGTAGAATAAATCTTTTCATTCCAACAGGACGAAGACTTTGAAAGAACAAGTGGTTCGCTAACAGGTTCCGTCGCGCGAGTTTTACGCTTGTCCAAGGGAAGCCATTCTTACTATATTCTATATTTATTCATATTCTCCATAGTTGTCTTTTTTGTATTATGGGTAGCGCTGAAATTTTTCAACTAACTTTTAACGCGATAAAGTTGCACGGCGAGGGAGAGTTCATTCCTAAATTAATTTATCATACGCAATACCTTTCAATTACATCCAGTATTTGTGTACAAAGGTCATTTACATTTTAAACTGACTATTCTTTCTTCTGAATTGTATAAAATTATCTACTCATGGTATATCTTAATGTAAATACATTAATGTCACTGTAAAATGATCTATATAGAAGTATATATTATGCGTTGCCGAGCACGCGTGTACAGATAAATATATAAATATATTTTAATTAATAAACGTGATTAAAAATTCTCGGTATTATCAATGCTCGAAAGTTGGCGGCAGTGCAGGCGCAGGTTAACCTAGCGCGACGTGATGACGTCAGTTTAAATACATGTGGTAATCGGTAGTCACGCCTGGTGCAAAGAAGCAATTTTGCTTATTATTTCAACTGAATTAAGCTGAGAAGTGTGTGAGAATGAAGCTGAAGAATTTGAGAGTGAATCCGTTGAGTCGGGTTCAAAAAGAAAGCAACGAGGATGGCCCGAGCACGTCGGACAGCCAGCAGCCAGAGGTTATCTTGCCATCTGACAGCAACTTTAATCACATTAAATGCAAGGCAGTGCGCCAGCAAAAATGCCACCTGTTAAAGAGACAAAAGTCGAAGGCCAAAAAGGAAGCCAAGAAACAGAGAATTCAAGAGGGTGCTCCGAAACAAGTACCGCATACTATCGAGAGCCTGCGAGAGAAAGACGAGACCACAATCACTGGCGATCTAGATGACCCCGAGAATCAGGAGCTCAAAGTTGATTTCGAGCACGACGAATTCTCTTCCTACTATAAGCACGCTTACGAACCCAAGGTCTTGATTACCTATTGCGACAATCCGACGAGGAAAACTAGAATCTTTGGCAGGGAGCTGACGAGGATAATACCGAATTCTATTTCGTTATATAGAAACCGTTCCGGAGTAAAGAAAATTGTCAAAAGTGCCACCGCTAGGAATTTCACTGACATTGTTATGGTTAACGAAGATCAATGCAAACCCAGTATCCTTTTTATATATGATAACGAAGATCTTCGTTCTTTTACTCGTAAAGGAATTGTCAATTGTTTGAATTCGTTATTTTCTTTAATGAGTTTCTCAGATGGTATGTTGGTCATTCATCTACCCGATGGCCCAACAGCGTACTTCAAGCTTAGTAATGTAAAAATAACGCCAGAGTTGAGGCGTAGCCACAAAGAGATCACGGAGCATAGACCAGAAGTTATATTGAACAACTTCACTACTCGCTTGGGCTACACGATCGGTAGAATGTTAGGAGCTCTGTTTCACTACGAACCTGAGTTTAAAGGAAGGAGGGTGGCGACGTTCCACAATCAAAGAGATTATATATTCTTCAGGCACCACAGGTGAGATTCTATATTTGCTGGGTGGAATAGTTAGGCGAGAATTTAATAACGCAAATGATATTGCAGGTATCAATTCGACTTGAAAAGAGGTAAAGCTAAACTGAGGGAGTTGGGTCCCAGATTTACTCTAAAGTTGAAGTATTTGCAACATGGCACATTCGACACTAAATATGGAGAATACGAGTTTCTTATACAGGGACGAAGACACGATTTGGAAACGAGTAGAAGGAAGTTCTTCCTATGAATCTTGTTAGTTGGTATAAGTATTTCTAAGGAGGTGTGTCTTGTCGTTTCGACTAATTAATAAACGTTTTATAAGAAATATAGAAATTCCTTTTTATTAAACTCTTACAAAAAGTTTAACTTGCGATAGAGATACCGAAGCTCAGTCTATGAAACAAAGTAACTTGGAAACTCATTCCTTCAATTACTTTCACACTTTGTGTGCTTATCAGTTCTAGGCTTGAACTGTTCGTAAAGTACGTCCGTTCGTTTCAATACATAAACTGCTGCTTGGAGTCCACCTATATTTACACCTAACATTTTTGTCACCCGAAACAAGTCTCCCGTTGCTTTGAACGCCTGCGAAAAGACCAAGTTTTTTAATACGAATAGAATATAGATCTAGATGTTTCAACCACATACCATATTGAAGCTACGTCGGTCGTAAGTTAGCAAGACCGCTCGACCGTTGGAAAGTTTCAGACACCGTCCTAATTCTAATAAAAATTGCTTATAGAGTACCCTATTATCTGTCATTCGTCCACTTCTTCTTCCGAATGGCTGTAAGAATTATCGGCTGAATAGGCGATGCTATAGGTACAAAATGTATAATTCGTTAACATTAATTACCATGTCAGTAACAATAATATCGACATATGAATCCTTAAATGGTAATTGCGACACACTCCAATGTACTAGATCCACTTTGCATCGAGCAGCAGATCCATCGATATTAGACTTGGCTCTAGCTATGGCTTTTGGGTGATTATCACCACCAATAACGTAAGATTGGGAATACACCAAAGCTGCCTGAAATTTATAGTATCAGCACGTTTTAACACTGCAGAGTATGTACATGTACAGTGGCGGACGAAAGAAAGTTTACAGCTTTTAAAATCGCATAACTTTTATAAAATTAATCCAAACGAGTTGAGTTTTTTTCAGAAGCTACAAGGATTAGTTTTCTAAATGACGTATTTCGTCGTTTTGAAAAAATGTACTTGGTCGGAATAGCAAACAAAAATAGTAAATGTTATTTTTTAAACTTTTTTTGTGAGCCTGTAATGAAAATTCAAAAAAACCCGTTTGTAGATGAAGTAAGTTGTATACATGCCTAAAATTTCATAAAAATCGGTTAACGTTGCTCTGAGCTATAAACGCTTTTGAATTTTCATTACGGGCTCACAAAAAAAAGTTTAAAAAATAACATTTACTATTTTTGTTTGTTATTCCGACCAAGTGTATTTTTTTTTCAAAACAACGAAACACGTTACTTAGCAAACTAATTCTTGGAGCTACTCAAAGAAACTCAACTCGTTTGGATTAATTTTGTAAATGTTATGCAATTTTAAACGTTATAATCTTTCTTTCGTCCGCCACTGTATTACGATAGATTGTATCAGAAGTTTTAGAACAACCTCTATTGGAATAGAACCACCACCGCACATTGGGTCAATTATTATATCTCCTGGATTAGGATCAGCTAGTCTCAATAAATTATAACACACAGTTGCCCTGAGAGTAGTTGGTCCGAAACACGTGATATTCCTACGATGCTTCGATTCGTGCGTAACACGTAAGTTTGTTACCAATTCATCTGTAAATATAATATACATTATTCCTTGCAACGATACCAAAATACATTCGCTTGCATTTTACTTACTACCGATCAATTTACAAATTATTTCTAGGTGATACGTCGTTAAATCCACAAGCCAAAGATATTTATCTTGCAATTCCCCTCCAATGATCCTGGCAACCTCAGCTGATTCAAAAGTATGTTTGCCGGACCTCTCGCACGTTACCCTGTACCTCAACACTTCATCCTCTTTAACGTCAGATGGATCCTGGCCCCTTTTTCTGCCCTTATAATCCGTCGGTGTAACGACTGTGTTGGAAAGCTTACGGTCCTTCTCCGCTACGTTATATTCAGTGGTAGTTGGATATAGCTTTCCCTGGAAACCAGTGACGTGCTTCCAAGCATTCAAACATTTTTCCAATCTTATCTCATTATTCACGGCATCCTTGAACAGCTGTAAATCAGCTTCTTTACTGGTCCCAGGAAACTCGAATTTTCTTACATCCGCGACTATGAGTATATTGTCTATTGAGCGCATATCTTTTACCTAAATTTGCAAATTGAACGAGGTAAAGTGACAAATTCATTTTCGTGTTGCTTTATAAAGTATATAGATATTGCAAGTCAAAGCTATTGAATATTTCGAACAGAAGTAGTTAGTAGAATAGTAATACTTGTGAGAATTGGTTGCAGTATATGTTGAAAAAGATCTTCCCCCGTTCCTTAACGATTTTAACATTTTCATTCAACTTCTCTTTGCATTCGTCCACCGCTTGCCACTCGAAACCTGGAATTACAACGTTGTAAGAGGTTACTCTGCGCCTCCACGTGTCTCGTTCTCTGATTAATGCGAATACGTATATCTACCTGTATCCACGGTCGTTGCTATCATTATAACATTGTCGTTAGTTAACGATTCTGCAAAAAGCTTCTGCAAATCTGATTCTTTCCCTACGTCCATTTCGAATTTTGTACTTTACGTGTACGTAAATTGCTTTACGTTCCATGAGCACGTGATTATAACACGTGACTTATGTCAAAGCATCTACACGTGTCCCGATGATCGATCGAAATTATTTCCGTCGCAAGTTTGCAACGTTAAATACGTATAGAATTCTACGATTGTCATGCTCCTTTATTTTTTTGACTGCGTTCTATCAATTCTATTTTTATTTGCAGATAGAATTATAACGTGGGTTAAAATCGCGAAATAATTGCGACTAATCGGAGCTTTTGGCTCGCTGACGTTTAAAGGGAAGGTTCCGGTCTAGAAATCGAATTTTTTCGAATGTTTAACTCTTTAGGAATACGTGTTTAAAAGGATTTGTTGAAATTCGTAAAATTCCCGAAGTTATAGGCATTTGAGTAGCGGCAAATGCGTGGGTAACAACCGGCCACTCGGCACTCACGTGAAACTTTAAACGCATGTTTCTCGAAACAGTGTTCTCAAAATCGATGGGACCTGTATCTCCAAAAGTTATTGTCCGATCCGACTGAAACTTTTTTATTTTGTAGAATATACTTCTGGCTAGGGGGAAAACCAGAAAAATTTGCAAAATATTGATAATTTATAATTTTTAAAGGCGTTGAAGGACGAAAAATATAGGGAATAAGTGATTTCAAACTTCAAGTGTCATTATTTTCTAAAAAAATGTCATATTTGTAATTTCTTCTGGTTTCCCGCATAACCAGAAGTATATTCTTCAAAATGAAAAAGATTTCAGTCGAATCGGATAATAACGTTTGGAGATTAGGTCCCACCGATTTGGATGAATTTTTTGACGCCTCGATTTTGAAGACTCCCCAGTGCCGTCTGCAATGATTAATTATAAAACAAAAAATATATCTGTACAATTTAAGACACCCTTAATACAATGCAACAAGTCCGATTAAATTATATATAGTAGTTTTCCTTTAATTAATTCCTAAAAATCACCTATTTTTAAGGGCTCTAGACCGGAACCTCCCCTTAAGAAGTGCAAAAATGCGGAAAGATGCACGCTACTTTGATCCCTAAGTGAAAGGCGGCAAAAATCACGCGGTCGCGTGCTTCGTTTTTCTGCAAAATAAGGAACACCTCCTCGAGGCACGTAGCCGCCTGATAGGAATTGTCAATTCTGTTCAACAGTTTACAAAATTTGTAACTTTCGCGAGGGGTAATAACAAACAGTTATCAAACGTATTATACAAAACGGTAGGAAGTAGCGCAGTCCAGTACGACAAATAACATTTTCAACAGTTTATTTTTCTAGAACGAATATTGGCGACGTGGAACCGTGTGTGTTACCATTTAACGTTTTATCGAGCTGGTGTTGACCGACGGAACGGCCAGCAGCTAAAGGTTTTCTGGCGTACAAATTTATTTCGTGGCATTTCTTTAATTACAACTGAAAAGCGCGAATTCTACTGTCAATTACAGGTATATAACTTTTTAAGCTTCAATTAGAATTGAATTTCATTCGGGTCGAAAATACTTGCATGATTATATCACGGTTTAAGAATGAATAATTGACAGAATAATTATTTGGTTCACTATAGTGCGTCTAAACACTCTAAATTGAATGCGGAAGAAGTATAATAGAATATTAAATAGCTTTCATATTCATATTCGAAGGAATCTTAGCGGAGATGCCTTAATCAATATTTATTCACCATTCGGCTTGCAAGTGTCGATAGCAAATCAATTTCTTATCACTAAAAAGGTGTATTTGAACGTCTGACTTTTTACCATGCTCGCTTTCCGAGACGATTAAATACAAATGAAGCCGACAGACTTAACGGGGAATAGGATATTGTATTATTAAGTGATCGCCGGTTATGCAATGAAACGTTTCCCTCTGAAAACCGTAGGAAGCGTTATTAGGGAAATCTACTTTGGAAACTCGATTTCTGAACGGCGCCTAAATATTCACAGGGAAGCAGGAGTTGACTCTCGCGGTTACCCCCGATTCAATTTACCGCGTGGAGCGTGCTGCAAAAACGGTTGCAAGGCTTCAGGCGCTGGCTATGGAATCAAGGAAATTGATCTACCTTTCAGCGCGAACGACAAAAGCCGCGGAGCTCTAATTTATTTAAATACCATCGATACACGTCAATCGAAGCCAGTATCATGGCCGATTAGCAGGTATCCGATATTCTATTATTCCACGCGTTTAGGATGACCGACCGTCATCTCTAATATGATTACCAACTTTCAGAGGAGGGGAGAAGCAGCGCGCTACCAATACTCCGCATCCTTCTCCGTTATATTACCCACACACGGCGCTAAAAAGGACGAGCTTTCCTGCGGCGGAAAGCGCAAAACCTAGCGCGGCAAGTCTAATTTAATTAACCGGCGCTTCGACATCTGATCGAGAGGTACGCCTACCTTGTAATTACGGGCACGGTTTCATCCTGCCTTGGCGGCCGCGTCGATCTGCTATGCACGCACAGGCGAATATGTAATTTCCTGT
Organism: Andrena bicolor; assembly: GCA_960531205.1. Classification (NCBI taxonomy): domain Eukaryota; kingdom Metazoa; phylum Arthropoda; class Insecta; order Hymenoptera; family Andrenidae; genus Andrena; species Andrena bicolor. The sequence goes on from OY482664.1 coordinate 57,420,561, forward strand.
TATTCGTAGACAATCGTCTGGTATCCTGGATTAAACCGATCATTAGGTGGTTGCTAGCCAGGTGGGGGGTGGCTACATCGAGGAAGGTGGAAAACTCGCGGAGGCGTCTGCATCCCGTTCGGGTCATTTCAGGTCGAAAGTTCGCCAGGCCATACGTCTCTATACATAGAAAGCCATCCACCCTCCTCCCGTCCTTCCTGCTCTTCTTCACCCTTTCTATCTTTCTCGCGCATCCTGTCCCGCGGACTGACAGCTGAAGCCAGGAGCGACTGAAATATTCATCGACACAAGGCGAACGAGGCGCGACCGAGCGTCGATCTGTCAACCCACTTTGACTGTATAAATATCGACGTCCATCCACGTGGCGAAAAAAATCTCGATCGGACTCGAGACCCCCCCATCTATCCAGATCCTTTAAACTCTAAACACTTTAAGGCAATCTCCGAGTACTAGAAGGTCTCAATGGATGCCACTCAACTTTGTACGTTTTTAACTTCTTGTTCAAGTTGAAAATCGTTTCGGAGTTTTCAAAAGGCACGGTTGGACGATAATTGGAACAATTAAGCGTCATCGATTCATCCTTTTTCCACTTCTCGCATTTGCTGGTGCTATCATTTTTAAATATTTGTTTCGTAATGCGAACGCACTAAGGGTATCCCTTGTGCAGTCGTGCCATATACGTTACACACACTTCAGACACCATAGACTGTACCAATATTACTGTACCTTGCGTTTCAGGATACGTCAATCGGAGTATTACCAAGGGATTACATTTCTAAGAAGTTTGAAAGGCGACAGGTTTAAAGGAACAATGATTTCCCGTATCCACGAGTGCAGAAGTGTAAGATCCTGTTTTCATCTTAAAATATGATCGTCTGAGAAGAAACGACGGGAGCGAAGAAGATATCCTCTGATCCGTGAGATTTCCAGGAATCTTCATAATTCAGAATATATTTGAAATCTGCGCAGAATCTTCGCCTATAATTGGCGTTGCATGAAATGCACCTCGGGAATCTGTCGCGGTGATATATTTCCGGCGTTATTAATTTATGCGCGCAACGCTCGAGGGGTGGAGAGGCTCCGACTCGGTATCGCGACATCGACGGTTGTTTGTCGTTCCCGCACGACAAACGGGGCGGAGCGCGGTCGTGGCGGTGGCTAACTAGACGGCGAATTAAGCAGACACTCCGAAATGCTTTTAAAATTTAAATAATGCATCGCCGCCTGACCCGTCGCCTCGCGCCACCGGAATTTCTCATCGTCTCTCCTCGCCCACCTGTCGACCCTCGTTGCCTCCGAGTTTTTGGCAGTTTTTGAGAAACGCCGGACGTCGGTACCCGTTACCATCGACGTCGGCCAAACGTCACGCCATTTGTCTGGGGCCGAAACTAAGGGAACAGCGGCGGCGGAGGAAGGAAGGAGCTTCCCGCAGGCTCGCTCGATGCCACTCAGAAATATCGCGCCGCTCTTCCGCGGCAGATATATAAAAACCGGATCCCCGGCCGGGCCATTTCCGGTAATTAACGTTGAATCTTTTATGAAGTTATCGCGAGCCTCCTAGCGCGTCGATCGTGGCCGTTTTGGCGCGCGTTGAGTCTGATGAACGTCATCGAATGCCATGATATCTCGGGCGATGATTATTGATGGGATTGTGGGGGTTCCTGGGACGGTGGATATGCATCGAAAGTGTGGGGAGATTAGAGGTGTTGGAATTAGGGGAACGGTGGATTATAGGGATGGAAGTAGTGGGAAGGAATATGATACCACTGGCAGAATTACTGCGCACGGTATTTTGAAATGCCAAAAGTATTTCGAACGGGTATTCTATATTGAAAAAAGCAAGACTCCTCCTCCTCCTCCAATGTGGAAAGATAATCTAGGAATTTTAAGCGAAAGAAGGGAGGCGCAGGGGTTGGGGGGCTACCGCTGCGGAATGAAATGATACTTTTGCAGTTAACAGAGCTCGACGGAACGCTTATAAATATCTCATTCGCGCTGTTCGGAGAATACATGTATTCGAATACGTTCGGACCGCTCGAATCCGTACTAACGCTGGGTAAGAATTTTTAATTAAGCTCCAATTACTAACGTTGCATGTTAGAGACGGGGATATAACTGCGCGGCACGCATCGAATTCACCGGTGCAGATTTAGCGAAATTTTTTATTTCACCGCGGAGCGGTATTGATATTTCGAAACGTACCATCGCCGGTGGCAGTGGTTTCGAAACGCTTGCAGATAGACGTGTGTCAACGGGGAGAACGAGATAACGCCCGGCAAATATTTCGTATTACATTATAATGCGGAGTCTAGACATCTGATTGTGAGACACGAATTCGGGAGGCGGGGATCGATAACGATTTCTCATTTATGGGAAAGCCACTATTAAGGAGTAAATCGAACGTCGTGGTTAGACGGGCTTCGTGAAAAATAAGGGAGGGGTACAATATCATCTCTGATTACCAGTAATATTGCAGCAATTACACGGTAATTTCGGGCTTAAAATAAACGTTGACTTTATCGGGAACTGTAAATGGTTGGTACGCCGATATATCAGGTAAATGATTGTTTATTATCAGATATATATGTTACACGATGGGTGGTACAGATAAACATAAAGTATCGGTTAATCGATCGCCGCAACGACAATTAGTGGTTGCCGATAGCTGAATGGGGGATTATAATTTCAAAGGGAATAATTTCATTCGACAGGCAGTATCGCGGGAAGGAGGGTGGTCGAGTATCGGCGATGAAATTCAATAAACTGCAGTATCGCGAAAGGAGGCTTCCTCTCTCTACTTGATCTTATTTGAAAACAGCAGCTCTGCAGCAGATGCATCAATCGCGGGCAACCTGTTTTCAACTTAAATACCTTGAGCTTGGATCGGCGGCTCTTAGAATTCTTCGTACATTTAAATCCACGCAGCATTCAATGGGTTTTTAAAGCTTCTCTTTACAAAGAAGAATACGGATGGAGGGTATCGCTGCTCCAATTACGATACAGCCCCATTTTACGAAACAAGGTTCAAGTTATTATACCCACGCATTGACGGTGACAATAATAGCGGCGGTTAATAATAATTGTAACGGGAACGGTAGAAACAATAGCAGAGTGTATACTGCTATACAAAGTTTAGTGGCTCGGTGGTTAAAGTAATCGTACAGTAATGTGTCGTCGTTATTCTAAATTACTAGCTAGAACGTCTTTCCTTTACGCGTTACAGTCGAAAGAGACATTGCTGCTTTTTCTTCTTCGACGAGTCGCAGAGGCTGCGCCGGAGGAATGCAATGCGAAGCTGCTAGGAGTAACAGGTGCCGTCAGCGGGAATTACAGTTGAGGTTCTGCCCTTTCGTGATTATGATTATTGCCCGAAAGCCAATATCGTAACAAGGCTTTCTGAGCAACAATCAAAAGCATAAAGAGAGTTTACGGCGAGCTTCCTCGAACCAAGGATTCCTTCGGCAGCTGAAAGGCAAAGAGTTGTGATTATTTTTTAATCCAAGTTCCATTAGCGCGTCTAACATTCCCCGGTGATCTACAGCGATGCACTGGGGGCATTAAGCGTGGCATGCCAGTCTAGCATCAAATATGCAAGGAAAGCGATTTTATTTCAATAGGAATTCCATGCGAGGGCCGGGAAAGGGGGGAAACCCGGAGTGGAGGAGATCGAAGCTACCTTGCACGCTCGTCAATCTTTTCTCACTAACGTGATTGAGACAAATGGCCCGGTGGGGCTATCAGACCATAACTCCGTTACGCTTGTGTATAGCGAACATGCGTTATAGAAAGACAAGCAAGTAGACTACTCCTTCTCACGTTCTACACAGAATTAAAGTTCGAGAATACTTTGGAATTCACAACTACTTGAATTTTCGATTAAAAATTCTTCACCAAACGATTTTAGGAAGGTGCCTTCGTTACCGACAGCGTACCAATTTCAAATCAGACGGCGCGAATTCGAATTCCGCGCACAAATCCAAAGATTCTGAAGCAACCATGGATCTAAAACTCGAAATGATATGGTAATCGAGCTTCCTTTAAACCTATTACTGTTCTTATTACTACTCACAGAAGAACCACTACTACTTGTATCACTATCTACCATCTACAGAGTCAAAGCTACGGTCCACCACTACTTCTACAATTATCCGACAATCTACAGCAGCTTCATGCAACTTGTCGTACTACAAAGCACTACGTTCAGCGAGCAGAGATACAAATGGAATGGAGAAGCGATAGGCACGGAGCAGAGGGATGGGTGACGAGTCTGAAGCGCACATGACGAAGCGATACTAGCAGAGAGAAGAGAAGTTTTACCATGGCGGGCTCCAGCTGGTAACAGAGGCAAAGAGCGCCTCGTGGCTGGCCAGCACCGGAAGCGGAAGCGTTGGACCACGGCTGTCGGAGTTCCGGAGTCGAATGAAGTAACTTCAAACTCGTCGGTAGGGTTGCAGGTGCAAAAGGGGTAGGGGTTGCTGGCCGGGGGCGGTGGTGGGGGCACGCGCGGCTCCTGCGCAACGCGGGCGTCGCGGGTTGCATAGTGGGAGGCAGTTGTTCAAAATCGCGACGAGCCGTCCCCGTGGCTCGACGTCCATTAAATATTCTCGATCTTTGTAATTTGACAATTAGCCGACGGCGGAGGTGGCGCACCGTCAGTCAAACCCGTTGATGCAGGCGATGGGGGTCGATGCACCGGCGGCTGATTTATTTTATTAATTAGACGACAGCGTCACTTCCGTGGATACCTGCCACGGCCTTATCAGATTGGATCCCGACATCCTTGGAACAGTGGATACATTAGGAGCATTGATTCCATTATCTCGCGCGCCTCGCCGTCATTTCGCGTCTCCCGTTTTGCACCGAGACGTCGAGCCTTTCTTCTGTTGGGGATTCTGTTGGTTTCAGAAGCTCGTAGGTTTTATATCGTAAAGTAATTAGTATAGTATCGTAACGAAATTGGGGGTATCAGAATTGCAAACGGTGGCGCGCACAGAGGGGCCAAGGGGCATTCCTAAAGAAGAAGCTTTGTAAAAAGAAAAGAAAACGATTTTATTCTTTAAATAAATTTTTATAATCACCTAATGAATTTTAATGAATTTGCATTAAATTTTATGCTTGCAGATTCAATCGCTAAGTTTGCAGGCCCTAATCATTAAGCGGGAAAATATACTTTCAGCGACAATGCCAATGAACTTATTTTCATAATTAGAACGGCTGGAAACGAAGGCATGATCGAATTATTCAGAGACCTCGAACCGAGCAGCCTTCGATACGATTAAGTTCGTTGCGTCGTAGGTACTTCGCGTTCAAAATTTCACGTCACTTAATTGAATTAACGCGATGCAGAAATGATAAAGCCGTTTTTGGGAATGGCCTGAAAGCTTTCTTAGAGTTTGCCAACGTGCTTCGTCGCCGTGTTTCATTGGCTGAAAGCACGGGGCGCGTGGCGGCCTCTAAACAGCGGAAGATCAAAGCGAATGAAAGTGGAATAAAGCCATGAGATACGGGAAATGGGGCAACAGATAACTCTTTGTTTTCCGACGAAACTCGTCGATGATATCCGGCGGTGGGTGCATCCTAGTCGCGGCCAAGTGCAGCGCTGCATATTACAGAAGATTACGCGTTTCCTGTGGTAATATCTACACGTAATAAGAACGTTTCAACTGGCGCGACTGTGTTCGAAAGTTTGCGGCAACGTTCCCTCCCTTAAAAGAGAAATAGGGAAACCTCCGGGCATAGGAAACAGGATGTAACTGCATCATTGCTCTAACAACTTCTCAGAAACCCAGTTACCTTCGGTGTCTTGTAAAATATGCGATACCAGCCACGCAAGATAATCAGAGCTCATTAAAGAAAAAACCGAGGATGCTCTACGCATGCGTGAACCGCGGATGGGTGCCCACCGGGTGCATACGCCTAACACAGTGCAACCAGAGGTGCTCTGCATACGAGCGGAAGCCTAGCATTCAAAGTCACAGACCATTTCAAAGTCTCAAGGGGGATAGTAAACACATTTAGCCCTACATCAGAATTATCTTACACTTCCTCGTTAACCTAATGAAGTCTTCCCAACACTTTATCCAACTAACATCCACACATTCCACGCAATGATCCACTCTGCCAAAAAATTCTTAAACTTTGTGAATATATAGGGGATTTTCTTCTGGTTACAACGCAATTTTTGTTTGCTGCTCAAATTCACTCTAAGGGGAAATAATTATTGTCCCCTGAAAATCTGATTATTTTCTGATTTTGTGTTATAACTCGTGAACTGTAAACTAATTTCTTTACCAAAGATAGATAGATTTAATTAAAAGAAGTAACTTTTGTCTTGAAACTTTTTTTCTACCGTTTACGGTACAAAATCAGAAAATTAACCAAATGACAGATCTAATTAAAAGAAGTAACTTTTGTCTTGAAACTTTTCTTTATCTTTTACAGTTCGCGAGTTATAACACAAAATGGGAAAATAGCAAAATTTTCAGGGGTTAAATTCACCCCCTTCGAATGAATATGTGCAGGAAATAAAAATTGCTTTGCAATCAAGAGTAAATCCCCTACATATTCGCAAGGTTTCAGAATTTTTTTAATTTCCTGGTTCGGGATCTTCTCTTGCTAGTCAGCGTACCGGATAAAGTTATTGCAGATGTATCCACAGGCGAGCAGCGGCCTCGCGTTATTCTAACTCGAAGGGGAACATGTAAATCCCCAGGGCACACGTGACACGTCGTTACAGTATTGTTCTAGGAAGAGGCGGAGGAAGAGGAAGAAGAGGCTGCGAGAAGGTGCATTGCCCCCGATCCATGGCCACCGGTCGGTCCAGGATCCGTTCAGAGGGAATCGGCCCAGGCACTGCCGGAGGAGGCCCGATCCCGATACAAGGTCACTCGGCGAGGAGCATGAGTAATCCAGCCATCTGGTCAACGACATGTTATGCAACACGGCTGTGATAATCCTTCGGTGTCGATTCCCTGTGCCTCTTCTTCCTTTCCCTTTGAAGCAGACTGTGGGAGACGTTGCCGGTCGCTGGTGAGTCCCTCCGAGAGCACAGATATTCCGAAAGCAGAATTTCTGTTGAAATTCGAGTTTGGTTACATGTTCCTTGAAACGAAAATGGTGCAGGATTATTCTTAGAGTCTAAGGATTTTATTGAGTACCCTTCGGGGTACAGTGATTCATTCTGAGGAACGTTCACCCTATTCCACGTTCAAGATCGGAAGAACGAATGGTATTGATCAGTGCTCGATAGTTGGCCGCGTGTTGCGCAGGAAACGGATTATTGGTCGTATCGCGGCTAGAAAAGAAGTTGGAAATAAAGTGGGCCCCGCGCCTCCCCGCGGATCCGCTCCTCTTTTTAGAGGCACGTAATCCGATGTGTGTCGTGCTTTTAGCCTTGTCCCCGCGCGTTGGAACACGAGTTTTTTACCCTCGAAAAATCCCGCCCATCCGCCGGGTACGTACGCTGAGAATCGAGCACGTGCTGCTCGAGCGTAGAAGAGTCCTCGAAGAGAAAGGTGAACGAGGGAGACGGAAGGTCGCGGAGGCAGGGCGCAGGAGCGGGACAGGGAGACGAGGGTAATATTCACGAGCCGCTCCAGGCAAATCTGTTCCAACGGGAGCATCGACGACGATTGGGAGGCCTGATAGAATTGGGATCCTTGAACAAATACCTCAAGTTTCCAGCGAAATCGCCGTCAAACCGTGCCTAATAGAATCGAAAATTCTCCCCCTGTCTATCGCCGCACCCTTCTGCCACGAAACCGTGTCGCAGCGAACCCTCTCGAATTTCATCCCCCCTGAACCATTCGGTGTACGTTGTAAAACACTGTGCGCGCTTCCAGCACGATTCTGTACCATTTCTAAAGTAAAACAACCTTCGATTTTCTGGCATTCTACACTCGGAAATAAGCGAATCAAAATTTGTATCTATCAAAGACTCCTGCCTCGTCCATTTCTACGATATCGATAATCCTTCGAACAAAGAGATGCTGCTCCGCGCCACAGCCGCGAATAAAAAAACGCTCGTCTTCTCCTTTTCCATCGGGTTAGAGCGCGTATGTACGCCGGTGAATGGACAGCTGACAGTGACAGATTCGTTCTCCTATCCTAAACGGCTCACAGAGGTGAGTTCCTGGTTCTCCGCAGTTCCATCATTATCGAATGCCCTTAATTGCTGGCGGGTCGGCGTTGCTGCCTCTGGATCGCCGTGCACGGCGATCAAGGAGGGAAAGGCACAAAGCATAGAGGCAGAGAGCAAGAGAGAGAGGTGAGATGGAGGCAGATGAGGAAGAAGGGAGAGGACCAGAGGTGGCTTTGAACTTGGGATTGCGGCGGGTTGAGAAGCAAATCATGTTCGCTGGGGAATCCTTGGACGTTTACCGCGCGCTTGCTCGTCTATAGGGTGGTCCAATCTGCGGGGCTTGCGTGTGTCCGCGGTGGTTAACAGTTAATAGTTAATCAGAATCGACGGCCCTCTAATCGGTGCTAATTAACGTATCGATATCGAGCCCCCCCTAATGCGATAAACCAGTTAACAAACGCGGGGCAATCACGGGACTTCCTAGCAGGCGTTGGCAGAGGAAACACGGTCAGATCGTCGTTTATCTTGGGTTATTTGCGAGGAATAAAACGCGCGATCGGAAACATCGAGCCGGAGGAGTTACGGTAATCACAGCGGAACAGTATAAAGTGCGCGCCCAGCGTGGGCAACCCTTGGCTGGGGCTCGTTTGATGCTCGGCGAGTACATTGAGAGGCACACTCGCGTGTAATCGTGATTTTTAGAGAGGAGAGAAAAAGGAAGCACCGTGCTTGGAGTTTGAACGGTTTCACCTGACACGGTGTTTGCGCAGCTGGAACATTTTGTGGCAGCTTTCAAGCGTTTCAAAGTCGAGCAACGATTTCCCCGGCTATTAATAAAGTCGACGAGGCGGTCTTATTTTCGACGATTAAGAATCTCACTGAAGCTGGCGTATATCTTCGTGCACGTTGTTTCCCGTGAATGCCCAGTTCTGCTTTGGAGGACTGAAAGCCTGCGCGCGGGAAGCTCAGGGGGATTCGGCGTGAACGACAAACAGAAGGTATTCGGGGCTGTTTTAAAACTTAATTAAACTTTCTCCACGGGTAGAAAAGTCACGTCATTATCCTATTACAGGGAAAACTCGGAACGAGTAACGCATGGGGAAGAAGGGGGAAGAAGGGAAGAGGGGCACGAAAGGGCCCGCTGGTCTGGGACCACGGAACATTGGAGCGCTATTACGAGGAACTGCGAGAAAGGCGCAACACCGTCATGCAGCTCCAGTGATGCGGCAGAAAACGAGAGAGGACGGGTTCTATTATCCCCCCGGCTGTAGAAAAAAATCTTCATCCATAGGATGGCTCTAGGAAAGGCCTGCGGATTGGATTCGTGGAGATCCGCGAGCGGGGCTGCGACCGAGCAAGAAATCGAACGATTCGATCGTGAGAGTCGAGGGCCGGAAACCAGCATGGAACAATCGGCCCCATCTTTCCACGGGGCGAGGAAAAATCTCGGCCAAAGTCACGGTTCCAGCTTTCAGTCCTGGCGAGACGAAATGGATGGAATTATGAGGTGGAGATCCATGGTGATCAAGATCGCGGGACAATTGCGCGCGGAGTGATGCGTGACGTTTTAAAAATAGAGGGTGTTGCTCTTGTAAGTAGAATTGGATGGGTTTGGAGAATATGGAAATGGGGAAATAAGTAGATGTGAGTGTACTGTGACCGTCGATTTATTTTTTTATATCAGTTGTATCTACAGGATTAAAAGTTACGAATAAAGGACTAAGTAACAGATTACATGAGTTTTTTTTGGTGTTTTAAGTGCTGCCATTATAAATTTGTGAAATTCGAAAACAGGTTTAACCGATTTTTTGGGGAATAGTGGAATTCGAAAATTGTTTTTTTCAAAAGTCAATTTTTGTATAGGGGAGAGTCGTACAGTACCGACCAGCTTACAGTACCGACCAAAGCTAGTTCTTGCTTCTTGGACCAAATATTAGCACTTTATTTGAATTAACCAATGGAAATTCCAATTCTCTATAACATATTTCGGGGCCATATTGTTTACTCCATTGCTCTCGATGTTCTGAGGCATTAAATGTATACGTTGATATTTGGGAGGTTAAAAGTTATTTTTCAAACCTGATCTTTTGTTTCTCGTGTAAATAAATGATTTTATCCTATTATGTATACTATCTCTAGACTATTAAGTTTATTAAAACGTCCTAGTTTTGCAATATTTTTTTGTACATAATATACCATGATCTAAAATGTTTCCCCGTGTTTGTCGTACAGTACCGACCATCCAACTGTCGTGCAGTACCGACCAACAGACTCTGTCAACCACTAGAGACCAAATTTTTCTTATCAGTAAGTTCAATCTGTTAACAACTCAGATTAATTTTTAAGATGTTCATTTAGCCTTCCTTCTAGCTTTTCCCGCAGAAAAATAAAGTAAATAAGGATAGGTATGATAACCTAACAAACAGGAAGCTGGGATTTAATGAAGAAGTTATCCAGTGTGTTATTTACAAGCAGAATTGGGCATTAACTAAATAAAAAATTATATAAATAAGGATTAAATAAAACTTACTTTAATTTTAGATTATTCGACGAATAAATTTAATTTTTTCATTCGATGAGAATTTATTGGACGAAAAAAGTTAAATTTTTTATTAAATGAATAAAGTTAATTTTTTTCATTCGTTATTAGAAATTTTACTTAAATAAAAATTTTGCCCATCTCTGCTTGCAAGAAATCATTTGACAAAGATTGGGTGTAGTATACCAAATGTGATGGTTGGGCAATATTAATTATTTTACTTGCGAGTTTGTACAAATAAAATTTCAAAAAAATCTTGTATTGTAGTAATAAAATGTGTTTTTATTAACATTGGTCATCATTTAGGCCTAAAATCTAGTAATTTAATAGTTGGTCGGTACTGGACGACAATTTTTCGTTTCTTAGAAATTACAACTTTTTTACTTTGGCGATTTATTAATTCTTATTATTAAATTTCATAAAAATAATTTCACTCCTTTTACTGAGTTCTATCTATACTACAAACACGTGTTTGAATTTCTGATTTTTATCGACTTTATCCCAAGATATAACAAAAAAACTTAAGGGGGTCGGTACTGCACGACTCTCCCCTAATTTCCTCCCAATCATCCTATCTCTACATGTTATCCGAGCTGTCCTCTAGTTCCAACCCTCATATCATTTCTGCACTACTCCCACACTACTGTTACGCCATTCCTGTACTACTCACACCACGCCCCCATCATCCCTATGATACTTCGACGCCACTCCCACAGTATATCTATAGTACCTACTTTCCTATTACACCCACACCAATCCTCCACTACCTCGACGTTAACACATACGTGACATATCTCAGTTTATAATTTTTACACATGGCACATAACGCAACACACACCACACTTCACACAACTTCACATTATGCAGCTTACACCTTACACTTTACACATTACAACATCACACGTTACAGTTTAGATTTTAAGTCTTCAAATTTTATACGTAATCCTTCACAATTCTCATATATTGCTGCCAGCTTTGTAACTACTTAGTCGCCTTACGATCGTGCACAATGTGGTAAGTATTAAGGTAAGTAATTAAGGTAAGTAGTATTTCCAGCACTGTTGAGAATGAGATTTGGGCGTTCGGAAACCAAAATCCTGGTTTGCAACTTTGTTGCAGCTGCAAGGAAGGCCAAATTTCTCCCGGGAACTTCTCTTGCAGGTGCAACGTGAAAATCTGCTTCTCTTGCAGGTGCAAGAATCGTGCAAATAATTTCGGAACACCCTGTTTTTGAAGTGCTGCACCTGCAAGAGAGGCAGATTTTCGCGGTGCAACTGCAAAGACGAAAAAAAAACAAATTGCACGACCCTTTTTAGCTTCGAAACTTCTCTTGCAGGTGCAGTGCGAAAATCTGCCTCTCTTGCAGGTGCAAGAATTGCGCAAACAATTTCGGAACACCCTGTTTTTGAAGTGCTGCACCTGCAAGAGAGGCAGATTTTCGCGGTGCAACTGCAAAAACGAAGAAAACCCAAATTGCACGATCCTTTTTGGCCTCGCAACTTCTCTTGCAGGTGCAGTGCGAAAATCTGCCTCTCTTGCAGGTGCAAGAATCGCGCAAACAATTTCGGAACACCCTGTTTTTGAAGCGCTGCACCTGCAAGAGAGGCAGATTTTCGCGGTGCAACTGCTAAGACGAAAAAAAAAACAAATTGCACGACCCTTTTTAGCTTCGAAACTTCTCTTGCAGGTGCAGTGCGAAAATCTGCCTCTCTTGCAGGTGCAAGAATTGCGCAAACAATTTCGGAACACCCTGTTTTTGAAGTGCTGCACCTGCAAGAGAAGCTGTGTGGCAAATTTTTGCCTTTCTTGCAGCTGCAACAAAGTTGCAAACCGAAATTTGACTTCTCCCGGAAACGGAACAAAGTTGAAAATTGGAATTTATCTTCTCCCGAGAACGCGACAAAGTTGCAAACCAGGATTTTGGCTTCCGAACGGCAAAATTTCCTTTGCAACATTGTTACAATAATTTGTTATTTGCAACTTTGTTACGTTTTCGCGGGTGCGCTGAGTATCTTACCTTAATACTTACCACATTGTGCACGATCGTATGGTCAGAAGTTTATAAGTCAGAAACAGTGCACGATTATTGTGAAGTGTGAGTGTGTGGGTAAAGCGTGAAGTGTGGTGTGTGAATGAAGTTCATAAGTTAGAAACAGTGCATGATTATTGTGAAGTGTGAGTGTGTGGGTGCAGCGTGAAGTGTGGTGTGTGAATGAAGTATGGCATGGAACTTCGGTTAATTATCCACAAAGGCAGCACAAAGAATTATAGATACTTTAATCTCTACTAAACACTGTTTTTCTTCCACACTGTGGGTCTGACACAGTATCTCTTAAAATTATAAGAAATTATAAGAATCTTCTAGTTCTTCTTAAAATTATAAGAAAAGCTACGAAAACATTTCGCGACCATTACCTTCGCGGTTGCGGGCAGCCTTCCATTGTGAGAATTTCCTCAATACTAAACACAGCTAATTACATCATGTAACAATATCGCGGGAGGACAGGTCAAGCGAATTCAGTGAATATCGTAGTTTTCGGGTTTGCCCCGCGTTCGCAATTCCCCCACTCCCCCTTATATGTAGAATCTGAGTAGAATCTGAGTACTGACTACAAGTACAGTATACAGCCACCATAAATAGTATGACTAACTCGAGTAAAAAACTTATCATAAATAATATAAGCAGTATCACTATCAATTTCACGGGGTAGCCTGGATTCGTTCTGCTACCAACTCTCTGGCCTCTGCTGCTTTTGTTTCGTAACAAATCAAAAATAATTGGGAGCAAGATGAGAGTGCAACTATGACGCCAGCATAGGGGCCACTAACGGGGCGATGCTTCGCGTTACGAAATTTACAGCGTGCAATAAAATGCAGCACGCTTTCCTTGCCTCCGATCCGTGAGAAAAGCGGCGGACGGGGCGGAGAGAAAACATAAGAGCACGAAGCAGGCCGGACACGGTTGGTTTTTTAGCAACGAATATCGGCTGCGCCGACCGCTCATTAATCCGGGATAAAAGTTCATCGGCATTTCGTACGCCAGCCGCGTATCGTTCTTTTCTTCAGAAATTCTCGCCTGGCTGGCCACACGTTTTTTTTTTCTGCCACCCGTGATGGAACAATTACCGACTACGCCGTACACTACCAATAAGCGACAAACGAGAAAAATAATTGAACCAGCCTTGGGCTCCCTTTAATGAAACTTGTGCACTTGTGCGGTCGCATCAATGCGATCGACTTGGCCCGTTTGCACCACGCCGGCTCTGGAAGTCATTGGCGTTCTAATTAGAGCGCGATCGCACCGCTCTAACGAAGGCAACTTTCAGCTTGAGGGAGCTCGCCCAAAGGTGGGCGACTAAGTCCCTCGGAGAGAAGGCCTTCCCACGCGTCTACAAGCAAGAGATATTTACTGCAGGTATATAATGCTTTAAGGAATCAACACGGTGCAACACGTAGGCGAGGCACGATTCTCTTTCGTTAGCTTCCTTCCGATTGCTGAGAGTCTGGGGGTATGGCAATGCAGCTGAAAGTGATTCTCCAAGTTCAATTAAATATGTTTATTACTGTATATATTATACCATATGAAAATGGTGTAATATACACGCCTTGCATTGTGTAAAGATTCTAGAGTACTGATTGAAAGGTTTCAGAGTGGATGAGTCTCTCGAAACTGCTCGTGTAGGGCTTTAGATCGATGAGGATCCAAGCGTAGGATCCTCGAGTAGAGAGGACTGCGATCTCGCAGGTGGAAAGTCCCAGGGACGAGCAGCATAATATGGCGAGTCATGATAGCCGATAAATCCTACACTTCCCTGGACGGTGTATAATGGTCACTATAAAAGGGCACGGGAGAGGCAATCGTCTCCCCCGAGAAATTTCTCCGCATTAACATGAAAGAGTGAGGAAAGAATGCGACCCTTCGGTCTTCGAATTAGACCTGCTCCTACTTCCAGCTTCCTGCCGCTAGGATCTCGAAGGCAAGGGAACACGATGACAGAAGCGATACTCCCTGTTCCCTTCGTGCCGCTAAAATCTCGAAGGCAAAAACCCACGGGGACAGAAGGGATCAGCCACTGGATCGTCTCGAACGCGTTTAATCTCGCGCGATTAGCGGCAGCTGCGATTTCACCTGCGTGGATGTCGCAATTACGCGTACGCGAAGCGATTGCGGAGCGACGTCAACGGACGATGACGCACGGATCGAGGCGAGCCGAGTCGGAATCATCGAGCGTGAATGGGTCGGCTCGAATCTCCGGTTGCTAGGTCGAGGATACCGGCGATCTTCCTCCTCGAGCAAGAAGCCTTCCTCTCGAAGGTAATCTTCTGTCATTTGCCAGGGCGCAGTGATTGCTAACGGTGAACAATGGTTTTTCGTGGAAACGATCCGCGTAGCACGTGCCATCAGCGACTATAAAGATAATGCCGCGCAACTGGTCGCTGTGGATAGCGGTGGATGGCTGCCAGCCACCGAAGCGGAGTCGAATAAAAACGTCACTATCGCGGAGGAATGGTGTGCAGATGTAAGTCGATTTTACGTCTGCTCGTTATTTGTTTAATATCGTAATGACGTAATGCGAAAATTGCGGGGAGAGACGGAGATGTTTGTGGGCGAGATCGCTCGTAGATCCAGGCGCAGCCCGAAGGAGCGGAGGCGGCTGCAAATGCGCTTAGAAACGATGTAATACCGAGAACCTGGCCCCCGAGCGGCAATAAACGTAATGCAAGCATCGCTTGGCAAAGATTCCGTGCGCGGGGGAACGCTTAACCGGCACTTCCTCGGCTTCTTGCGAGAAATTCCTCGCTAAAAGTAACAAAGCGAT
Organism: Andrena bicolor; assembly: GCA_960531205.1. NCBI lineage: Eukaryota > Metazoa > Arthropoda > Insecta > Hymenoptera > Andrenidae > Andrena > Andrena bicolor. The sequence goes on from OY482664.1 coordinate 57,436,000, forward strand.
GGGTTTTGCTCTCCCACCGCTGCCGTAAACTTCTTTTCTGACTTTCGAGCATCCCGGGCTAGGAAAGTGGATCGAACACGAGAACGAAAGAAGCTTTCTCCGTAAGGAACACAATATGGTAAATCCTGCTCTTGCTGTACAAGCTGCGCGTTTAATAAATATTACAACAAATGCATCGCGGAGTATTTCTTTCGTACCCGATAGCTTCTCCACTCCTCATAATCCTCCAATTGTTTGGAGCGATATAAATGAAGAATTCTAAGAGTTCCGAAGCAATGAAGTTTCTCGAATGCGCGTTTAATACACTCCAGGTTAGCTAGGTACGCTGGCAGGTATTTTCTGGCTTTTAACGAGTGAGATAAGTGCCTCGGCACGTTATCAGGCCAGGGATACAGGGGGATTGTATGAAATTAGAAGCGGCAAGTAATAGAGCGAGGTATATAGACGCGCTGACTCGCCTGTAGCGATGCCGCAAAGTTCATCGCTCTAGGAGAACAAGTTTCAAGACCGAAGCGCGGGTAAGGTGCGAATTCCGCGAGCGTACCAAGTGTTTCCAAGCGAAGACGCTCTGTTACCTAATTCCAGGATCAACGAACTGGGTTAAGTGCAGCAGGTAGTCGGGCATATACCGCTTGCAAACTCGAATCGAACTCTGCTAACTCTCCCCACGCGCCACGCAAACCTTCATTGAGCATTAAACGTCTCCGAAAAGTATCCTCACTCTCTCGTAACTATCCTTCATCGATCTCTTCGCAACGATAATATTCTAATATTCCAAAAAAATCGCACAATTAGCGCAACATCGTAGGGTAATGATTCATACGTTAAACGCCGCGCCGACGGAGCGCGCGAGCCCCCATGAAATGAAATTCCGCGGGTACCGATAACGAGCCCGTGGAATACAGTTAATTCGGAAATGCGCGTTGCCCGCGGCGCGGCAACCGGCCGTGTTCCGGTGAGCAGCCGCGCGTCAATTATTCAGGCGCGCGTTGCTTAATTAGAATTTGATTCCCAATTAATTGGACTCACCTGGGCGATAAGGCAGCGCGCTATCACCGCGGCTGGCCGCGGGTAGCACGCGAGCATCGCCGGCTGGAAATCCGAAACAGCGCGTCCGTGATCCCGTTTCTCCTGGCGGAGTCGCCCGAGACGAGTTAAGAATCTGCGCCGCGATGCCGGAGAAACCGCGTCTGGCAAATACGAGTCATGCACCGAGAGGGCATTCTCCGCAGAGGCTCTCCAAAGTCCACCTGGAAACGAAATCCCCCCCCGTGGATCGTTAAATATAGTTATGCTGGGAGATACCTCTTTTCAGGAGCAATTGAATGTTACGCGTTTAATTGGGTCATTAAAGGAGCCTTTAAAGTCTTTAGGGAAATTGTATGCTGCGGGAGCACTCGACTGAGAACCACTACGATCCTGGTGCATTAGCCTATTTAGAAGAAACGCGCGCACAGCGACCTAGGAAAATTACTACCTCGCGATTCTATCGGCTGAATGAAACCACCCTCGAGGCGCTGTAAAGTTACGCGTGGGTCTGTGCATTTACCGATTAAAAATATTCCAAGAATCCAGAGCACCCGCCTGCACTTTCCACTCGCGATGCAGGAGTCTCCTGCGGGACCGCGTCTCGGTGTGTCACTGGGCTCACCCCTTGTAGACTGCAACCTCGTTTGTTCCTTTGTGAACCACTCGAACTCGCGCGATAATGCTTGATCCGCGAAGGGACGCTTTAAATCGCACGCACCACGCGAAAGGAATTTTCGAAGCGGTGTCCTCTGCCCCACGACTAAATACAAACTGGTGCCGTGCGTCCTAACAGCGTCGATGCTTCCCAATATTACAGAGAAAGGGTGGGGCGAGATTAACGTAGGCGAAAGGTGGTGGTAAAGTTGGTCAAGATTTTTTTTCGAGTCACTCTGCTGTTCCTATACATTTTACGCGTTATTGTAATGCAATTTCTAACGCGTTGCTTAATTGACGTAGCTGTGCTGTTAGTTTAAAGACTCTTAAGTGAACTTCCCTGCGATGCGAATTTTTGTGCTCGCTCGTTTGTTTCTCGCAGTTGACTAAGACGAATGCGAGATTCGGGGCCGATAAGGTCCGGGATTGAATTTGTTGCGCAGGAGATTTTTATATAACCACGGCCGATATTTTCCAATCGATAGAACGAACGATGGAAAACAGAGGATTGTGGTTGACAGATATTAGTAGGGACAGGGTATATTCCACACTACGCGAAAATGTTCAATTGATTCTCTCACGTATGAAATCCGCGACTTCTACGAACCGGCTGGGTACGCGGCTATGAATGGGCTCATATGTACAGAGGGCTGGGGAGTTTAAAATTCAATTACACCCGGTGGGTAGAGAATAATCCGGCAACCCTCGCGCCGCCGTCTTCCCTTGCTCTAATCTCATTCCAAAGTGGGCGTCTGATACGCGGGCTTAAATACTGTGTAACGTAGAGTGACACGACGAATGCAACAGTTTCGATCAACGACTCAGATGCCAGTGAAGTAAATATCCTGAAAGTGTGCAGAACGGTAAATGATCTTCGAAGGAAATTCTTTGTTCTACTGTAAACTCTGCATCAAGTGGAAGCTTGAAACAGATAATTCGCGATGCAGAAACTAGAATCTAGAATCTAGAATATCACTTAGAAACCACGAAGAAGAAGAACAAGTAATAGAACTAGGAAGTAGTTTACTTCCAATTGAAGTACGCAGACTAGACCGAATTCTTGATGGAGGATTCAGGATTTCGTTGAGAAACCCGTTGCAGAAGAGCCCCTAACGAACTCGAGCGACAAAGAGGGCCGCTGAAAAAGTGCTCCAAGGACGAGAGCAGTTTGAAGCCAGCAGCAGGATGAAAGACACGGTTTCGTCAGGGAACCCCGGTGACGTGTGAAGGCCGGTTCTCACTGGACTTCAATAACCGAATCTTGCGATCGTAGCAGAGCGTGTGCGTACGCGGGTAGATCGGTGTGAAGACTAACCGGTCCGCGAGCGAGCCTAAGCGATACAAAACCGTGGTGCCGGGGGCCCACGACCACGACGCAAGTTCGCGGAGCCGTGCAAGGGTGGAAGGCAGTTAACAAGTCTGGGAACGGCCCATCCTTTTCGATGAGACTTAACGTTTGCTGGCTCAATTAGAAAGTTCCCCGGGAGCTGCAACTGCAATATTGAAAGCACGATCAAACGCGTAATCCTAGAATATTAGCACGGGCTTCTTACTAATTAGCGATGCCTTCGAGATCCTTAACGAAGTCGAGCGAAACTCGCGGCACTGGAAATACGTTTTCGCAGCTGTGCCCGCCGCGGACACGAGGAACTGTAAGCCTACACCTTTATAATTGCACGAACAATGGGATATCTAAAGCCTTCGCCGGCAGATGATACGAGTTTAAAGTCTGAAAGGATGATTTCGAAAAGCTATAGAGGGTTAGAAAAACCGTTGGCGGGCGAAGCCCGGCCGGAATTGCCCCGATACCGGGCGACAGAGAGAAAAAACCCGGCTGCCTATGCTTTCCTCCCTTGATCAGAGAGAAATGAAATTTCCCGTGGTCCTTGGAGGACTCCCCTAACGTAAAAGGGTGGGATTGGCCGTGCCCGTGCGTCACCATGGTAACCATAGGTCAGGATAGGGATAAGCAGCGGTAATGCTCCCTTTTTTTACCAGGGAGGAACCATCTTGCGAGAGCGCGCAACACCGATGACGCGCAGCTTTTCACCCCTGCGGCAACAATTTGCCCTGAAAAAATGAAAAGGAGAGAGAGAAAAAAACGTCACGCTCTCACCTACGAAAGGGTCGCCCGAAAAGTTTCGCTCCTGGGCCCCGTCTGATCAATCGACCAGCCACTGGCTCTCCCTCCTGGCTTTTCCTCTTTTCTTCTTCCCGGAATCTTTTTTTTTCCCCTTTAACCACCGACACGACAAAGTAACCAACGCGCGAATCGAGAGTTCTAACCCGACACTTGGCCCGATGAAAGCAATTTATTTGATGAATGCATCCGGGAGAACAATGCGATCCAGGTGGTGATAGCGCCCCACCCCGCGCGCAGCGCCTTTATTTTTTTCGCCCTTTTTGTTCGACCCGATCGAGGACCCGGGAGGGATCGATCGATCCATAGGGAGCAGAACCCTTCGACGTTTTAAAATCTGAATCGAATCCGTCGGGGCACGGACGGGGGAAATCAGCTTCCGTGGTGGATGTTGATTAAAATGGGATTCGTCGCGGCACGAACGGTCTTTAATGCCTCGAGCATTCGCGCTGAGGTGTAACGACGGTTGCGTGAAAAAAAAGGGAGAATCCGGCGCGCGGCTTTTACCCGTGTCGCAAATATTTTAATCTCCGGCCATCCGTAAAGAAGCTACCAGCCGGTGGACGCGGCTAACAGCCTCGAGGTGATCGATAAAGAAAAAGGAAAGAAGTCGAGGTCTCAGCAACCTCCTTAATTGTATCGAGGACAATCCAGCGGGGCTATTTAGGGAAGAATCTTATCGTTTTTTTTTAGCTTGGAAAACTTGCAAACGGGTGAATTTCCTGGGCACCCTGGTAAATGTGAGGGGGCGGCGATTTTCTTTTTTTGCTCGGGAACTAATTGGTTCCTCGTTGGGGCTGGAATAAATCCAGAGGATAATAATATCGTTTATGCTCGGGAGTATTTTTGTAGGCGATCGTTTAATACCTATAGAAGGAGGAAGTATAGATTTAGAATGGGTAGAGTATATATTTAAAGGATCAATCTACTTTCATGATATTAAAATCAGGCTGCCTTTCCGGGCTCTACAGTGTCATTAACCCCCTCCACTATTTTTAAAGATTTTTTCTGAAGATACAATTTATAATGCAATAAATCTTTTTGATATTTATTAAGCTACTCTTATATTATACAAAAAAATTAAAAAAGTTTTTTAATTTGTTTTAAACGTTTGTACGCGATTATATAAAAAAATATTTGACCAATCGGTTTGAAATTTTCACACGTTATTCAGCACATCAGTGAGTATCGCAGGGACCTCGGAAACCATTTTTGATTAACAATTTCATACTTTTTACAAGGCAAAATGATTGACAAATTTACTGTATTTCAACTTCAATATCTGCCGACTTGTTATTTTTTTATCAGTCAAAATAATTCTGCTCCCAACGATAACCACACTCGTAAAGACTACAATACACTTTGAACTTTTGGTTTTACGTGCGTTGTTCTCCCGGAATCGTCTGCACCAGCACTACATCGCTTTTGCAAAGCGCTCACATCGGACCGATATATATTTAAAAAAAAATGTTAAAAATTTAAAACAGTTTTTTTTATACTGTCAATAAGTGCATTAATAAGTAGACAAAATATTATTTACGTTGAACATTCCGTTTACTAAAAAGTAAATCCTAAAAAATGACAATTTTTCACAACTTCATAGTGGAATGACCCCTTAATGGCACTTACTATTTATGGAATATTTAATTTTCTATTTTAATGAGTGGAACTTTCATTAAACATTTTTATACCGAATGCGAAGGGATTATTTAAAGTGTGATAGTTAATTGGTTACCACTGATAAAAGCTTCTGTTCCAAAAGAGTTGTAATATAAGAATCTTTATGAAAATGTAGTCCTTTTGTTATTTCAAGCAGTCCAGAGGAGTTAACAGTTTTTATTTGAGGAAATTCTTTCAATACCCCTTCAACTCGTTCTTTCAAGCTCCGCCAATACTTTGTGGTTACTAGTAAAAGGAAAACACGTTGGAAGGAATGTGTTTTATTGGACAATTTCACACCATTACGATGCCAATTTCGGCGAGATATAAACAAAATTTCGTGCACAATTTTCCGTTAGATTATAATGCAGAAATATGAAAACCGGGGCTGCTGGAAACCGTAAAATGTTGGGTGAAATTAGCGAGTTCGCGATAAAGCCGTAAAGATGACCATTACCCAAATGACTCATAGCCGAACCGTAGCGGGAGCTGTGAATCGCCGCCATTTTTCTGACCGCCCCGTTTTTCCGTAGCTTTATCGAGAAAGGATAAACGCGACGGGAAACAATTACGGGGCACTTTCTTTTGGGCCTTGAACAAAATTTCTCGACACACTTGGCGGAGCACTAATGCCTGGAATCGATGAAACGCGAAATACCCTTCTCTCGAACGGATAACGCTGGCTTGTACATATTTTAACAGCGGTACGAGAGACTTTTTGCTGCTTGTAAGAGAGTTAGATAGCAAGATTTATGGAATAACTCGAGGAAGGTAAAAATGAGTATAATAATGAGCGTAGAAGCGAGTATGGAAGTGGAAATTGTTGAGTCAGGTCATAGATACCGGCGGAATTTTTATGAAACTATGCTGGTTGAAGCGTTTACTTCGACTTTGGCATCTGAGAGTTTCTAGATAAAATTTAACTGTTTTATATGCTGATTCATTTGTCAGGATTGGCGGTGTTACCATGTTTCAATTATCAATCGATTCAAGTGGATCTGATTATTTTAACGTGAGTTCGAGAAAGCGATCGAAGGTAATGGTGACCGATGACAATGGAGCGGAACGGAGAAAAATCGCGCGAAGAGAGGAAAAAAGCGGTGTGTCGAATTGTTTCTGTTCGGCCGATCTCCCCATCTAAAAAGCATCGCTCTTGGTTGGTTCGTACGAAACCGATTTTGTTTTTACAGCAGCAAGACGGGTCGCTCTCACTTTGGTAGGTGGACGTAAAATCGTGCCACATCGAGCATTTTTCTCGAAATCGAAAGCGAGAACGTTGACCGAGTAGCAAGGTCGGGTGTTCACCAATCGAGAGCAATTTACTTTAGATCAAAATTCCACCTATAATGTGTAATTTATGCGAGTGATTTATGTGTCTAAATGTATGGCCGATTTTATAACTTAATTGAGCTTTCGTTCATTAGGTTTATACGTAACTCTTTCTAGTTTTTATATTCTATCTAGATCTATTTCTAATAAGACTTTTGCTTTGTATTTTTCTGAAACAGCTGAATTATACTAAAAAGATATATTTAAATACCCTAGAATTCTCAATTTGCAGAGTATACAGAATTTTTAATAGCATTTTTGCCATTTGAGTAGAAGTAGATGATACTCTATTATTTTGCTTAGAACATATACTTTCGTTTATACGTATTTGCTGATTAAATATACCAAACAACTTATTAATAGAATATTCCTAGCCAGTAATTTTAATGTACTTATTTCTTATTGGCACTACAAAGTTCTAAACATTCTCGGTGTTTAAACAAAATCAGAATGAAAAATAAAAAAGGACAATCACTAAATTGAAATGACTCTTTTTCTAAATAAAACTATTCGCAACCTGTAAATAAGTGCTAGTAGCTCGAATAATACGAATATTATCGTTATTACATTTAAGGTACCTTTTTTCCTGGGGATCCTCCGGCGCCTTACGCTTCTTATCATGTTCAAAAGCACCAAGTGAGGTTAAGATGCTGTGTGATGGACCCCGCAAATTCTCGATGATGCCATTCACCGACGATTATCACCGTTGATTTCTGAGTCTGCGATACGATCGTTTTCCATCGAGTTGGATCGCTCCAACCGCTCTTTTTCCGATCGTTCTCGATAAAATTTATTTCACACCGGCAGAACACTTCCGTCGATCACGAGCGCTCATGACGGAATGCTAGAACACCCGTACCCGATCTTTCTCCTGCGGTTCGTTACCCCCACTACAAAAGCTCTTACACATTTTTTAAATCTCAGGTACACTTCTTCACTAATATATCATCAATTTGCTTAACAATTTCTTGAGGATAGGTAATGACTATTGTTTTAAATACAAACGAAGAGATAACATCGTGTTCGATTTCGATGGGACCAATTGTGGGTAGCAATATTATATTGCGATGTACGATCCTTGATGTGAAACACGCGACAGTACCTATGAAGCAGTTAGTTTTATATACACTGTAGATGCCAAAATTTTTAAACGATCTAGAAATACTGTGTCTCCTTTTAGATTCCGCAGCTCTATAGAAAAAGAACGGGTATGAAATACATGTTTTTATCTAATCACTTAGATGTAGGTAAATCATATTTCTTTCGCGTCTATTGACCTATAACAGAAATTGTAACTATAAAGTGAGACGACAGATCGAGGCTTCCGAATATCCATTCGTCTATCACGATCAATGGGATCAATCGAATTTTCTGAAAGCGAACACGCAAAATCAGTACTTAAAGAACAGAGGTGGGCATCATTTGTATTTAAATAAAATATCGAATAAAAGTTAAAAGATGATTGTCGGATAAAACTAACTGGGGTTAACGAGCTAATGACGAATAATTTTTTTAACTTTTATCCATCATTCGAAATTTTATTTAAATAAAAATTTTGCCTATCTCTGTTAAGGAAACATTTGTGGCATGACCTAATATCGTGTGTATATAAGTTTTTTTTTTTTGTAAAGTGGGTGGATACATTTCACCAGCTATAGTCATTCAGTTTTTGCTTAGACAGCGGGGGTGTTGGTAGATCTATACGTCATCGGCTATCGTCCAGCCAATCTGAAAGCGTCTGTGGTGTGGTCACGTGATCTTCCATCCCTACGTGTGTCTTATCCTCCTCGGACATGCAACATACAAGCGAGTTAGTATCAGGGGTCGACATTCTACAGGCGACTGGATACAATTACGGAGACAAAATGGCGTGTCCGTGCGATGACCTTTTGCGATTATTCTTTAATTATATTATCAGTGAAAAATTTATGTTAAAAGAGGGCATAAAAACTCATACCTAATTGTATTTAATTGCGCGGTATTAAAATACACTTTTAGTAGTAAAATAGTAAAAACAATACACTGTCACAAGATGGCAAATGCGAACCTACCCTTCCGCGCGACAGACTGAGACTGTGCAAAATAACTAAATCTGGCAGGGGTAGAACTATGAATGGGTAGTAAAAATAGGGTAAAGGGGGCTAAAAAGTTAGAAGGGTAACGGTTTTTTGTCCAGGTGCCAGCAGCCAATAGGGGTTAAAAAAGAGGGGTTAAGCAAGGATGCGGAGGGGGCGCTGCTCTTTCTTTTATTTCATTTTTTGAGGTGAATATCGTCTGTAAAGAAATACTCTAAAAAACAACGGCACAATATTAAGGGAGTTCTGTAACATACTTGTCGCACACTATTTAAATCTTTCTTTAAATACTTTTTTAAAGGTACAGATATTTAGCGGCTTATGAAAGTAATGTATAATATATGAAACAGTTTGAAATATTAGGAATATGTTTATATTTTACAAAGTACATATTCCTGAGAATTACCGATAATACTGGGCAATTTTTATTTTTTTAATTGACAGTATTCAATTGATATAGTGTCTTTTTACATTAAAATATTGACAATTGTAATACAATACTATGACACTTCATCTACGGAAATTACTCCTGTATCATATTATATTTGCTTAGTATGCAAGAGAAAACAAAACATAAGTATCCTTTCCATTCTATTCTAATTTTTCAAAAATTAATTAATATTTAGAAAGTGGTACAATTTTTTGTATTGAGCTTGGTTTTAAGTATAACGCATTTGTAAGGGTACTTTTATGTTGGAGCTGCGATAACCGATCAGAGCGACGATAAGAGCGAAGCGTCGAAATACATTATATTGTTTAATAATTGAAGTGTTTATATTGGAGCAACGAGCAGATCTACGTTTTCTAAGAGATGACCAACGATAAAAGCGTCCAATTGACGCTCTTATAGTTTCTTTCCTAGCTCCAACATAAACGTACTCTTAGCAGAGGCGGATTTAACGGCGGGCGCACCGGCCCCACAAAAACCAACTTTCCACGTTTTTATTGAAATTAAAACATTATGAGTACATAATCTGTTTATGTGTTTAAAAATATGGTTAACGTGATTTTATTTTTCCTGTCTTTCCCTTTTTTGTAACGGGCCCAATATTTTCTTTTGCGCCCGGGGCCTCAACCGACCTTAATCCGCCTCTGACTCTTAGACCCTTCATTCAACTTTGTTTATTTTAACTTAAAAAGTAAATGAAATACTTTATCAAAAATTATATGGATATTAATTACTTATAATTAAGTATTGCAACGATGTAACGGAAAGAACGTTAATATAAAGGTTCTTAGAATTATTTCTGCAGCGAGTAAAGTGGAAGTGCGGTGTAGCCACCTATCGGTGCCCATTATAATGATTTAAATCCAGTCGGAACATGACAAAAATTGTTCTACGTACTATGAACTAAGGAGATCACCCGCAACATACCACGCAGAAGAAAGTCAGATCTGGAACAACCCCAAACAGGAAAGCTAGAACAGAAACAATAGCCTCGAACATGGCCTCGACAGACAAAGCAACGGTCAGTATCCTCCAACCACGAGTGCTAGAAAAAACTTGATTTTCACCCTGCACGGGATGCGATTCATGTCATAAGTACCCGTTACTCTGACCAGCGGGCACTAATGGCTCTCTACCAAGTAACCCTCGATCACACGCCTAATGCAATCAAATAAAAGTTTCACCCCGCTTTCCCGGTGCAGTTTAGCAGTCGACTAACCCAGTAACTCTGCCCATTATAATCTCAAGAATCCGACTCTGCGTGACACGAGCCGACAATACAGTCACCTTAAATCCTCTGTCCGAAATATGCAAACCATATGTTAGAACCTCTCTCAAACAGATCTCGTAAATGAGAATCCCAAGTTCCGAAATTAGAAAGGCAGAAGGTACCAAACACGGGCGAATCTCCGCCGCAGCTACTCTGCCCTTATGTACCCTATCCAGAATCCTCGAGGACCAAGAGAGCCCCTTATCGAAAATGATACCGAGATCCCTTACCTCCCTGGACCAAAGGATAATTTTGTTATCAATGGTTAACTGAAGGTTACTGGGAATTGCTTTCCATCTACCGAAGCAGATAGCCTGAGTTTCCAGGGGTTTGCAGTAACTTTCCAACTTCCAACGGAATTAATTACTGAATCTAAGACTGAAGTTCCGAGATGAGTGTTTTAATTTGCCAAGCGGAGGACGTCCAGCTGGCGACATCCGCGTGCAACGCTAGCGTACGGGTGTTTGTGACGGGAATGTCCTTTTTGAAAATATTAAAGAGAATTTACCAGAGAATGGAACCCTGGGGAACCTCGGCAGCCACTTGATACCTGGTCGAGTCAGAGGCTTTCATCGATGCATATAAGAATCGTTCGGGAGGACAGGACTTAATTAATCTAACTAGAATCAAGAAGAGACCATTTGGAAGGGCTTAAAGAGAAGCTCGCAGTGCCACGCAGGATCGAAAGCCTCTGCAAGATCGAGCCAAAGCGTGGCAGCCGACCACCAAACATTGAGCTCGTGTGTAATAGTTTGAGCCACTCTGACTAACTGACGGGTTGCAGAATGCCTCGCCCTGAAGCCAAAGTGGTGGTTGATTAGGATGCTGTTCGCGCTTGGAAACTCAACAAAACGCTGATAAACGCGTCGCTCAAACACCTCGCTCGCCGACGGAAGCAGACTGATAGACCTGTAACTAGCTACCTTCGGCTTTCTTGGTTTAGGAATAGGTGAAACCTGGCAATTTCCCAACAGTCAGGAAAATGTGAGAGAAGGATCGAGTAACTAAAAATGGAATACAGCTGAAGGCTGACCTTGACAGAGGCGGATTTGAGCATGATTGGAGTAGCCTGTCGTATCCAGGTGCTTTATTGTAGTGCAGATTGTTTGTGACAGAATTTACCGAGTCAAGGGTGGTAGAGAAATCATCTCAGGGCGAGGATTTGTGTGTAGCTCGAGTCGTGTGATGCTGAGCTGCACGAGGCGATCCAAGACGCGGGACAGTTCGTGTACAAGTGCAAAGGACAGGGTAAACGCCTCAGCCCTGTCGCGATCAGAAACAATCACACTGATACCAGGCTTCAGGGGTGGGAACAATGTCACAGAACGTGGAAGCGTTTTAGAATTCTGCCAAAGGGAGGAGCTGCACTTTTGAGAGACGTGAGGCGGATGCTCCGAGACTCCCTTCGCGGCAACTTTAATCTGCAGCTAAGCTCGAGTGAAAATTGTTTTGCAAGGGCTTTAAAATTAGGCAGACCTGTCCCTTGACAGAATTTTCTGATACTACGCCTGTGATTATTGTAAGTCAGTGGATATGGGACTTGGGGAAAATCGAAACCATTATTGGAGGAATAAATGTGGAAGCTTTTCGTGAACGGACTTCCAGAAATCAGTTTAAGGAGTGTTGTGCACTTGCTTGCTTCGGGAGAATTTGGAAAACTGGTTTGAATTTGGAGGTCTTTAGTGGATTTATTATATGCTTTCTTAGATAGTAGAATGTATGCAAACAGAGAGTGCTTCTGATTTGTATTAACATCGAGCGGAACTATAGAATTAAATTTTTTGTGACGGTCGAATAGAAAGGTATCGAGGAGCGAAGGATTTTGGTAAGGAGATATATGGAAGGGGAAGTCTTCTGGATAAACTAATCTATGTGTGCTGCGAAAGGAGAGCGGAAGAACGCAACTCTGTTCTGGTTATTAGAGCAATTATTCAAAGACTAGTGTCTTGTATTGAAGTCGCTGTCGACTAACAAAGGCGGGCCGAGATCAGTGACTGTATTAAGATCTTAATTAGTTAACGCGTTTCGCGGTGGATTGTAGACCACTCCAACAAATATTGGAGGATTAATAATTTTGATAAAGGCACCTGTCAAAGAACCACAATTCTAAATTACGCATATTGACTTGTATATATTATACGTACATATACACCATCTTATTACTGAATACAACGTACCGTTTGATATTAATTCCCCAAATATTAGAGTAAAAATATCCCACATTTTTTCAGCTTCGAGTCTCGTTCGAGACTTTCATAAATAGTGTGTTTTATTATAAAAACAACCGCCACGAAAATTATATTATATATAAAATGTTTATGTGTTACTGTTACCCGTAAATATATATTCACCCAATATAATTTCACCTGCGAGAAATTGTAGTTTACTTAGCCATCTAGCGGCCAAAGATTTGTACACGCTGCTCCAACCAAATGTACGTCAAAGTGTAACTCATTTAACATGGTTGGCATTAGTTTACCGAACATTGCTAAAATATTTTGTAAATGTACCCAGATAGCACAAAGACGTTTCAAAAACGTCCAGGCCAGACGTTCAGGACGCCTTAAAAAAGGTCCACGAACGTCCAGAAAAGGTCCAGAAAACGTCCTAAAAACGTCAATTTTCACAAACCAGAATGTTTTTAAAACGTTCCAAAAACGTTTTTTGAAACGTCTTGGTTAGGTCCGAAACAGGCGTTTTATACATATTTGTGTACATCTCTCACTCACACCAGCTCCCACATGTCTTTCTCTCTCGCATGATATTAGTATATGCTCTAAACAGGCGGCGCTGTTTAAATCCACTCTATCTTTAAGTTGAATGAATGATGTCATTCATAATTTATAGTACAATTACCTTACAGATCTCAAGTTTATTACTAAAAAACATTTACAACATATACTTGATACATTTACATTGCCTATATTTATATGTATAAATGTATTTCTCCCAAATGTATTTCATATTTATAATAATTTATGATATAAGTATCTTACACTATATTTGGTTGCCTGAAATATCCATCAGTATTTGATTAATGTATAATTGAAAGCTTAGCAAATTGTGTCGCCTATTTATACCGATCCTAAACTATCCAATTGTGTGGTTGCATCTTGAGCGTCGCTGTGAGCTATCATATACTCTGAAACTGATATGTATATACCAACTAATAATCCAATTACACTTGCCACATATATATTTCGCTGGAAGATTATGCATGTTGCTACACAAAGGCCAGTATACGTTGCATACCGTGCGATATTCTCTTGTTGTTTACGGCCTAACATATCAGAACCTACAATAATTAAATCCATATTTAATATATAAATCACTTATTATAATTAACTGTATTTCAAATTCATTTTCAAACTTACTTATACATAAATTACCCTTTTTATGGTATCCATCTATACATTTTATACACATATCAGGTCCATCCCCTGTGCAACCATTACAGGCCTTGTCGCAATCTAAATTAAATAAGAAAATTATTTCTCAAATCATCTGTTAAATATATATCCAGCAACTTACTTAAACACGAGTAGCCTCCATCTTCATTGACGCAAAACTGATTGTCTGGACAATGTTCATCAGGTTTTACGCATTCGTCGATATCAAAGCATCCTTGTCCATTTAACATATACCACCCCTTCGTACATTTCTCGCAATTGTTCGGCCCTGCTCCATGACAAAGACCGTCGCAGGCAACGTGGCACGGAGAACAAAGCAACTTATTCTCATCTTTATAAGAAGCATAATATCCATTCGCACATTCGGAACATCTCTCCCCCGAATACCCTACATCACAGAAACACCCTCCACTTCCTTTCCTAGTGCCTCCTCCTTTACATTTACCATTGTTGCTACAAATTTTATCTGGAAAACCTGGACATGGTTCGCACTGCGGACCAAAGTGATCTTTTGGGCAACAGCGCTCTGTCTGTCGGATACATATGTAGTTATAAAGATCTGGATATGTTTGCTGATGATTGAACCACCACTCCTCTATCATACTCTCCAACTCTTCAGCTAAAGCGTGACATTGAGTTTCCCCACGCTCTACTTCTTTACACAGGTGTTCTTGTATTTCTATCAACCTCGTCTCACTTTTCGAATAAGAGCCTAACTTGTCTTCCTCCCACGCGCTGTCGCCGCCATCAAATTTTTCGCGACTGGTCCTTTTTATTCCCTATAAAATAACACAGTTGCAATCATAAATTATGAAAACAGCAGACATATAAAAATTGTTTTGTTTGTTACATATTTGGATGGTTAATTTTCTTACAATGCGAAAAAACACAACAATGATAAAATCACATTCTCAGAAACTGGGTTTCTGTTTTCAATTTTTTCTCACTTATAAAGTATAAACAACAGAGAACTCACTTTTTCAAAGCTGTTTATCAAAACCTTGCAAGCGGCGCAAGGTGGAAACTTCTGAGCTTTTAATTCTTCGCCCGAAGGTGTTGTATTGCAATCGACGCGAACGGATGTATAAAGTAAAATAAACAAAGTGAATAAATGAAGACAGCTGACAGCATTGGTTTTGGACATTATTCCACTTAAGTGTGCCGGCCGCTGTTCTATCTCGGCAGAAGATTATTAGCTCCGTTTCGGAAATAGTAGAAACTTATAAAACTAATTAATTAATTCTACAATGTTCCGTGAAAGATCATAATTATATTACATTTATGTAAAAAAACAACTTATATTACAATTTTACACCGCACGACGATTGGGCTATCTATCGACATACTGTTTTTCGTGGCAGTAGTAGTGACGTGGCTTCAATCGTGTCAAATTTTTGAAGGTTGGAAGTGTGCAATGTTTCTTTAAACCTGTAACATTATTCGCCACTTATTAAAACAATGTTGACGAAGTTAGAAACGAAGTCTGCTCGGGTAAAAGGATTATCTTTCCATCCGAAACGTCCGTGGGTCCTCGTGAGGTAAATAATATGTGTTTTATTAAATCTACTCATTGCTCATTATGTTAACATACACTCTTACACAGGATATCATTACTTTTTCATAAGTGTGCAGTATTCCCCAATCAATACAATTTTGTTGAATATATTAATGAAAATTCCTGTACAAAATATTTTACTGAATATTTACTCTGGGCTAATACAATGTTCCTATCTGTATTTTCTACAGAATTAATTTCGATTTTGTTTTATTAAATAATAAGAAAGAAAAGTAGAAACTATTGCATATATGCTTTTCTATCATCTGGAATTTAATATGTGTAATAATTAAAGGACTTGAATGTAATTCTAATAACCAATCGAATCCATTGCAGTTTACATAATGGAGTTATACAGTTATGGGACTATCGTATGTGTACTCTATTAGAGAAATTCGACGAACACGATGGCCCTGTTCGTGGAATATGCTTCCACAATCAGCAACCGTTGTTCGTGTCCGGTGGCGACGATTATAAGATTAAAGTATGGAATTACAAGCAACGCAGGTGTATCTTCACGCTGCTGGGTCACTTAGATTACATTCGAACAACTGTGTTCCATCACGAATACCCATGGATCCTGAGCGCGTCGGACGATCAGACGATCCGTATTTGGAACTGGCAGAGTCGCACTTGCATTTGCGTTCTAACGGGGCACAATCATTATGTAATGTGTGCACAATTTCACCCCAGCGAAGATATTATCGTATCAGCTTCCTTAGATCAAACTGTTAGAGTATGGGACATATCCGGTTTACGGAAGAAAAATGTAGCTCCCGGTCCAGGAGGCTTGGAGGATCATTTAAAGAATCCTGGTGCGACTGATTTGTTTGGTCAGGCAGATGCTGTAGTAAAGCATGTCCTCGAAGGACACGATAGAGGTGTCAATTGGGCATGCTTCCATCCTACGCTACCTCTGATTGCCTCTGGAGCCGACGATCGCCAGATTAAAATGTGGAGAATGAACGACGCTAAAGCTTGGGAGGTGGATACTTGTCGCGGGCATTACAACAACGTCTCTTGCGTCTTGTTTCACCCTAGGCAGGACTTAATCCTTTCAAACTCAGAGGATCTAAGTATCCGTGTTTGGGACATGTCCAAACGTACTTGCTTGCACACATTCAGAAGAGAACACGAAAGATTTTGGGTTCTCGCTGCGCATCCTACTTTAAATCTCTTCGCTGCTGGACATGACTCTGGAATGATTATCTTCAAACTTGAGAGAGAACGTCCAGCTTACGCAGTGTACGGGAACCTTCTTTATTACGTGAAAGAGCGTTTCCTCAGAAAATTGGACTTCACTACTTCCAAAGACACGTCCGTTATGCAGATACGCGGAGGTGGAAAGACACCTCCTTACAGTATGTCGTACAACCAAGCGGAAAACGCTGTTTTAATTTGCACAAGATCTCCTAATAACATCGAGAACAGCATTTACGATTTATACATGATACCACGCGAGGGTGATACAAATACTGAGGCCGATACCAAGCGGGCATCGGGTGTCACTGCCATTTGGGTCGCTAGAAATCGCTTTGCCGTGCTGGACAGATCGTATTCGGTACGTATTTAGAAAAACCTGACTTCCATGCTTTGCCCGTGGATAGTTAAATGTAATTTCTTAATTTCTTGTTGCAGTTACTTATCAAGAACTTGAAAAACGAAGTGACAAAAATGGTGCAGACTCCAAATTGCGATGAAATATTTTACGCAGGCACGGGAATGCTTCTCTTACGCGATGCTGATCAAGTGACGCTCTTCGATATTCAGCAGAAGAGAACATTGGCGGAAATAAAGATCTCGAAATGCAAATATGTCGTTTGGTCCAGCGACATGTCTCACGTCGCATTGCTCGCTAAACATACCGTCAACATATGTAATCGAAGATTAGAGTCCCTTTGCTTCGTGCATGAAAACACTAGAGTGAAGTCAGGAGCTTGGGACGATTCTGGAGTATTTATTTATACCACCAGCAATCAGATAAAATACGCGATCAGCAATGGCGATCATGGAATTATTCGCACCTTAGATTTACCAATATACGTAACCAGAGTCAAAGGTAATCAAGTGTACTGCTTGGACAGAGAATGCAAACCGAGGATCCTTCGAATCGATCCAACTGAATATAAGTTTAAGCTGGCTTTGATCAACAGAAAATACGAAGAAGTCTTACACATGGTTCGCAATGCAAACCTCGTTGGTCAGTCTATAATTGCCTACCTACAACAAAAAGGATATCCAGAAGTCGCATTGCACTTCGTTAAAGACGAGAAAACTAGATTCGGTCTTGCGCTCGAATGTGGAAATATCGAAGTCGCTTTGGAAGCAGCGAGATCCCTCGATCAAAAATCTTGTTGGGAGAGCTTGGCTCAAGCAGCCTTGTTGCAGGGTAATCATCAAGTCGTGGAGATGTGTTATCAGAGAACAAAGAATTTCGAAAAATTATCTTTCCTTTATCTCATAACTGGCAACTTGGAGAAGCTACGCAAAATGATCAAAATCGCAGAAATTAGAAAGGACGTGTCTGGGCAATATCAGGGCAGCCTTTTGCTCGGTGATATTTACGAGCGTGCGCGAATTTTACGAGTATGCATTTATCAATTTTTAATCAACGTTTAATGCTTCTTCTAAAAATACTTATTTAATCTTCTTGTATTGCAGAATTCCGGTCAAGCTTCTCTAGCTTATGTAACCGAGAAAATTCACGGTATTTCATCCCCGGAAGATGATATCACGTACAGTTCCATGAGCGAAGAACTGTCTGCCCTTGAGAACGGAGCAGTGTACCTTCGACCTCCAGTACCCATTCAACAAGCCGAGAATAACTGGCCACTATTAACAGTATCTAAAGGTTTCTTCGAAGGTGCAATGTTGTCACGAGAGAAGAGCCAAGTAGCTGCTGCTTTGGCTCCAGAGGAAGACAGCACTGTAGCTGCAGAAGGATGGGGCAATGACGAAGAGTTAGGAATAGACGACGAAGAAGGTACAGAGACCGAACAGCCTCCCGAAGGGGAGGAAAGCGCTGGATGGGATGTCGAAGAAGTGGATCTACCGCCAGAAATTGAAGCAGCAGCTCCTGCAGTGGACCAAGGATACTACTCGCCACCAACTAAAGGAATCCCAACGACGCAGTATTGGATGAACAATTCCCAGTTGGTCGTGGATCACATATTGGCTGGTTCCTTTGAAACTGCATTTAGATTGCTAAACGATCAAGTCGGCGTGGTCGAGTTTGGAGCTTATCAAAGTCTTTTCATGAATACTTTCACTCGCGCTAAAACATCGTTCGATACACTACCGAATATACCTTCGTCGTACGCCTATCCTCAGCGAAATTGGAAGGATGCAAATCCAAAAAGCGGTCTACCCGCTGTTGGATTACATCTCACCGATTTAGTTCAAAGACTTCAAGTATGCTACCATATGACGACCAGTGGGAAATTCCTAGAAGCAATAGAAAAGTTCCAAGCAATTTTATTGAGCGTACCATTACTGGTTGTTGACACGAGACAAGATATTGCAGAAGCGGAGCAACTGATTCAAATCTGCAGAGAATACATTCTGGGTCTGAAGATGGAGAGCGAAAGAAAGAACCTACCTAAAGCTACCCTAGCTGAGCAGAAGCGAATCTGCGAAATGGCAGCCTATTTCACACACTGCAATTTGCAGCCTGTGCATCAGATTCTGACTTTGAGGATAGCTGTGAATATGTTCTTTAAATTGAAGAACTATAAAACTGCTGCTTCCTTTGCGAGACGATTGCTCGAACTGGGTCCCAAACCCGACCTGGCGCAACAAGTTAGGAAAATTTTACAGGTACTGCATTTATTTAACTATACAATAATGATCTTAAATACAACGTCATTTCACGCGTTTTGTTTCGTTTCTAGGCATGCGATAAGAACCCAGTGGATGAACATCAATTATCGTACAATGAGCATAATCCCTTTTCATTGTGCGCAAGCACATTTATTCCAATTTATAAGGGAAAGCCGGAAGTGAAATGCCCGTTATGTGGCGCGAGTTACATGCCGCAGTTTAAAGACACAGTGTGTAAAGTCTGCGAAGTTGCGTTAATCGGTAAAGAGTGTATTGGTTTGAGGATAAGCCCTATACAATTCCGCTAATTTCTTGCTACCTTTCTGTATTAATGTGCCTAGCACTGACATTGCCATTAAGAGCTAGACATATATTACGAAGCATTACAAGCTACTACAGTATCTCAGTCTTACTGCTTTTACTTATATGAAGCGCGAAAGGTATTCTGTCATTCCAAAAAGTATTGTAAATATCATAAAGCATGTAAATCCAGATCTTACACACGTGATCCTATCAGTAATTTCCCATTTGGAAAGAGGTTTTACTATGTATTATTTCCTTGTATTGAAGCAATACAAATACATTTAGAGATTATACTGGTATAACAAAATGAACTTTATTAGGAATTAAGTCTATAATAATAATTACAACTTTTGTACACTCATTTCAGAAGCCTATGATTTGTACAATTTAATCTTGTGCATATTTAATAAACGCTGTTCCCACGAGACTATACATTTCTCTCAACCCTTTACTTTTAATATTATAATAAAGCGCATCTCCTATGCATTCATCAATAAAATGGATAGTTTCAAATGAATATAATTCGAATAAATACTCGTATCAAACAGGGTCCTTATCGATCTACTAGAAAGTCGATTATCGATAGAATTATCTAAATCGATTCATCCATTGCTAATAAAATCACGAGACGCGTATCCTACAGTATTAAAATTCCACTGAAATCTTGTGATCGTATTTAGAACGGTAAAAGGAACAGCTGCGTGTTCGAAGTAGAAGAAGCCGCATCCTCGAACGAATTTACGAAAGTCCCTAGATCGCCGTAAGTTGGTAACGTATGCGGTTGTTACCGACGCAAGTTGTGTGCAATGGTGGACGAAGATTGCGGAGGCC
This sequence comes from Andrena bicolor, assembly GCA_960531205.1. Taxonomy (NCBI): domain Eukaryota; kingdom Metazoa; phylum Arthropoda; class Insecta; order Hymenoptera; family Andrenidae; genus Andrena; species Andrena bicolor. The sequence goes on from OY482664.1 coordinate 57,456,522, forward strand.
GCTTGTGCGTGCCGTCAAACTACTGATTGCAATAGTTTTTTACGGCAAGTACTACAAACCTCTCGTTGTACGCTCGTCACATTTCATCGACCCGCCTATACGTTACAATTCACGTAATTCGTACAGTGGTTATCAGTGCATAGTGGAATCTTTTATCGCGCCGTTTTTCGGTCCGTTTGACGGAAGTTTCAAAAAGGACGTGAAGACTCAGCCCCGTTGCAAAGCGGTCGCGGGTACCGTCGAGAGATTAACCTCGAGCGAAAGATCCGCCGTCACGACCGTTATTCGACTGCGAGGATGATTGTGCAACGTGAAAAATATATACACAGCCGGGCCATTGGTGATCGCTGAGCGGGCACACTAGAAGACGTGAGACCAGTGCCGTAAACATCGTGAACGTAAATATACGGTGTGCGTCTCTGTGTATACGTGTTGCGTTACAGACGTCTCCCCGAATCGTGCAGAATTTCCGTGATTTGAAACACTGATCGGTACTGAGTCGCCCGACATCGTTACTCGCATGGACAATCCGTTCGGGCTGTAGTGGGCGGCCGAATCGCGGTGCAAGACGGATAAGGGGAGGTTAGAATCGGGACGTGCGGGCATCGACGGCGCTAAAGAACGTCGGGAGCAGTAAGTTTCTCGACGAGTGTGCGGAGCTTTCGAATTCGTTCGACTTCGGAGCGGGGTGGGGGGGGAAAAAACGAATCTTGAATATCGGAGGTACGGAAGTTCGAAGATAAGGAAGGGCGCACTATCAACGAAACCATCGGGCGTCCTACTGCTCTAGGGGTAACTCGGTGGTGCATAGTCGCGCGGGTATGAAAAAATGATGTGATCGACGGTCATCATGGCGGCACCCATGCTAAAGTGGAAGCGGATCACAAATCCGACCGGGCCCCAGCCAAGACCCAGACATGGGCACAGGGCAGTTGCTATTAAAGACCTTATGGTCGTTTTCGGCGGTGGAAACGAGGGCATTGTTGACGAGCTTCATGTCTATAACACGGGTAAGTTGCATCGCTGCTGTGCGTCTTTGGTGCGCGCCGTTCTTGATGATTCCCGCGATCCAAGATGGCGGCATACGTTGACAAGACGGTCACCGGCCGGATCCCTGTAGAAACATGAATTCTGCCCGCCCCAGGCGCCTTCGTACGATACCCTTTGTCTACTTTCGATGTACCCCGGTCGGGCACGGCTTTCTCAGTTTCATTTGCCGAGTATCGGGGTAGCCTCGTACGGAGAATTGGCGCGGTCTGTCATTTTTCATGTTTATACGCGCGGGAGCGGCCATTGCTGTCCTACACGCCCCACCACCGACATGCAACGCGCCGCGTTTCCCGTCATTCCACGTTCACGCTTCACCTTTCCTTCTCTTTTTTCCTTCCGTTCCTATTTCTCCTCCCACTCTCTCGCTGTACGCTCTCGCACCCCTTCCGTATCATGTACGCGCACGACATCTCTCTCTTTCTGTTACGTTGTTAACAGTTACGCGCGTGCGTATCGTAGCGCGCACTCTGCGTTTAAGTTTGAAATGCTTTCTTGAATAGCGCCGTGCCCGCTGCGCGTTAAACTTATTTCGCAAAAGTAACGAATACTAGAATCTATATATAAATGATAAAATCAGGTTAATGTTAACATAGATAATATATTTAGTGAATTCAGTACTTCTTCTTTGAAATTGGAATAACTTATACATAGTCACTTAACTTCAACTTCATGATAGGTATAATTTTCAGAGGAAATGTCCAGTTACCTTTCTTACGTGAAATGTATATTTCTTGCAGCAACTAATCAATGGTTTGTACCGTCAACAAAAGGAGACATCCCACCTGGCTGTGCCGCGTACGGATTCGTTGTTGACGGCACCCGTATTTTGGTGTTCGGTGGTATGGTAGAATATGGAAAGTACTCGAACGAGCTCTACGAACTCCAAGCTAGCAGATGGGAATGGAAGAGACTAAAGCCAAAGCCGCCAAAGCACGATTCTCCGCCGTGTCCACGACTGGGGCATAGTTTTACCCTCATCGGTAACAGGGTCTTCCTTTTCGGAGGCTTGGCTAACGACAGCGACGACCCTAAGAACAATATACCGAGATACTTGAATGATCTGTACACCCTCGAGCTGCTGCCTAATGGAGCAACAGCCTGGGATGTACCGCAGACACATGGACACGCTCCACCGCCCAGGGAGTCTCACACCGGAGTAGCATACACTGATCGTAACACAGGAAAATCCTGCTTAGTGATCTACGGTGGTATGAGCGGCTGTCGTTTGGGTGACTTATGGTTTCTTGACGTCGATTCAATGACTTGGAACAAGCCAGTGGTTCATGGACCTACGCCGTTACCACGTTCCCTGCACACTGCCACTTTAATCGGTCATCGGATGTACGTCTTCGGAGGATGGGTACCACTTGTTGTTGACGATGTTAAAGTAGCAACGCACGAGAAAGAATGGAAATGTACGAGCACATTGGCTTGTCTAAATTTAGGTAAGCTGATATTGACACTGGGCAGATAAGGAAAAGTGTTCCTTAATTTATGCACTTGGAATAAAAGTAATCGTGTGATTTTAGAAACACTGACGTGGGAGCAATTGACAGTTGATTCCTTGGAGGAGAATGTTCCTCGTGCCCGTGCTGGTCACTGTGCAGTTGGAGTGCATAGTAGACTCTATGTATGGTCTGGTAGAGATGGATATCGCAAAGCTTGGAACAATCAGGTTAGGGTTAGTTCTTATAATTAGACTTCATTTTCACAATGGTTTTATCTGTTATACAAATACGTCATCTGGATTTATAGGTTTGCTGCAAAGATTTATGGTACCTCGAAGTCAGCAAGCCACCTGCGCCATCCAGAGTGCAGCTAGTAAGGGCCTCTACGCAGACGCTGGAAGTCAGTTGGACAGCAACACCCTCTGCTCAGTACTACATACTCCAGATTCAGAAATACGACATGCCTCCAGCAACGACCGGCACATTTCCCACAGTTAGCACGCAAGCTACCACCGCGCCCACCACTACACCTGCAGTGGTCACACCTGCCACTGCCCCCGTCACATCACCGCCCATTTCCACTGTTGCTGCTCTTCCGTCAACTCCAACTTCTGCCAGACCATCCCTAGCGCAGACCCCCGTACGAATACAATCGACTGTACAAAGTCCAATTCAGAAACCAGTATCATCACAGGCCGTAACAAAGCCGTCGAGTCCGATGACTCCGCGGGTGGCCGGGAATCTTATCAGAATCCGTTCTCCCATAGTCACCACTACGCCAGTAACTACCGATCAAACTTCCGTGTCTAATACAACAGTGACTGGTCAGACGCCAGCCGCTATGTCGGGCATCGCTGCCCTGGCTGCAGCGGCGGCCGCTACTCCAAAAATAAGTATGAATAACGTACCGATCCTTCCGCAAGCAACGGCTAACACGATTAGGATGAAGAACGTTCAACCGGGCCAGCAAATACGTTTCGCTGCGCCTGGGGCAACGGTGTTGAGAACCGCTTCTCCGCAACAGAGTAAACAGATTATCCTCCAAAAGCCCGGGCAAAATATATCCGGTCAGCCTCAGATCGTGCATCTTCTTAAAACTGGACAGGGGATGGTGGCGACTGTGCCCAAAGTCAGCCTGATCCCTGGTAAAACTGTACAGGCTGCGGGTGCAAAGCCGCTCAACCAAGGCCCGACGATATTAAGATTAGTAAATCCTAACACTGTAGCAGGATCCAAGATTCTCACCACCATGAAAACGTCTAGCATCGTTGCCATGAGTAAGGGGCAAAACATCAGTGGCAAGCAAACGATAATGATCACGAAACCGGGAGGCAATGGTGGGTTAGTTGGTCGTAATCAGATCATCGTTGTTACAACGGGCTCTGGCTTGCGGGCTGTGCAAGCTGTTACTACCTCTCAGGCCGGTAGCGGGCAAACGGGTAACATCACCACGCCCGTGAATGTTTTGCCTCTGTCGGCAACTAACCACGTGACAAATCAACAAGGGGTGAAGATGATCGTTGTTTCGTCCGGAGCAATGGGAGGCGGGACTGCTGGAAAGCCAATCACTATTACAGTCCCAGGCCAGGGTGGCGTACCAAAGACCGTGACTATTGCTACGAAGGGAAGTCCACAAGCCATCTTCAACCCTGGAAAGAGTCAGATCGTTACTATGCCGCAAATGCAGAAGACCCCGGAGTCCGTGACAGTGTCCGGGAAGCCTGTAACGTTACAAATGTCCGGAGGAATAGGAGCGAAAACAGTCACCCTCATGCCTACGAGCAGCTCAATAGTAACCACTTCCAGCGCGTCAGACACAATAGACACAAGTAAGATGTTATTCGTCCCATCGCAAAAGCAGCCATCAGCTTCATTAGCATCCACGTCTGATGGCCCTGCTACCACTGACGCAGCGCTGGCTGCGTTAGCCGCAGAGGCAGGTCTAATAGACCCAGTACAAGAACCTTCTGGTGGCTTATCTTTCATGGTGGCCACAGACGATGGTGGAGCGGGAGACGGTAAAGTCGATGATAGTTGTAATGGCAACGAGGCCACCACAGCGGCTGCCTTGGTTTCTCAAATGGGGGCCGGCGAACCGATGCAAGTTGACGGGGATGGTAATTTTGTGATTCCTCAGGTCGACGGTCCATCAGATATTCTCTTGTCCGAGGACGAAGAAAACGATAAGATCGATTTAGATGAAGACCCAGCGCCAGAAACTCAACAAGAATCGCCACGTATAGAGTCTACGGACATGGAGCAGGATATCGGTGCCGCGACTACGGATGATGTTCATATAGAAGAGGCTGCTGCTAAAGATCCAGAACCTTCCGAAGAAGCAGCAACCGAAGCTCCCGCTTCAACGAGCGCCGCAGAAGAAACTCCAACAGAGCCGGAACCATCTACCGATGAAGCCAGACCAGACGAAAGCGAAGTACCCATGGAAGTTACTAACGAGCCGGAACCGGCGAGCGAGAACGACATGCAGATTGTCAGTAATCCATCATCCGAGGATGCCCCACCGAAGCCTGAGGTTCCTGCCGTGCAAGGTCCCGCAGATCCTCCATCGGAGGAAGCATCCATGCCTGACGCTATGGAGCCGTCAGAAAACGAGGAGAGTGAACAAATGGAGAATACCGATATGAAAGACATGCCTATGGATACGTACACTTCTGACCACGAAAAATCGCCAGCTCCTGAACATTTGTCGCCCGAGGGCAGCATATCGCAAGTCTCTCAAGAAGACAGCCAAGACGCCGAGAAGACGAAGGACGAAGTTACAGAGCCGGCGATGGATCTCGCCGAGGAGAGTTCATCGATGGAGAAATTAGAGGATACCGATGAACCCATGGTCACAGACACTTCTTTAACCACTGCCGATGTAAATATGCCAGTAACAACTCCGATTATAACTCCGGAGATGCAAATAAAGTTAGAGCAACCCGATGAGCCAATGGAACAAGACAAGACGCCGGAACCGCCAGTGTCATCTATGAACGGTGTCGCTCCTCCTGAAAAGGAGGTGGATGTCCCGAAACCGATGACTCCGATAAAAATAGAGATGAAGGAGGAACCTGTAAAAAAGGAGATTTTGAAACAAGAGAAGATTAATGATAGCAGATCGGAAAGTGGAGATGATTCTACGGCATTGACTACACTGGCTACAGCTGCCTTAGGTTCCGCCGAGCAACCAATAAAGATGAAACCCGAACAGGTGAAATTATATATCTGTGTACTACAGTTTACGTTCGAGTATCTTTTTAATGTGTATTTTTGGAAATCCCTTTGCAGAGCGAAGAAGAGAAGAAGGAGGTAGAGTGGTATGACGTAGGAGTAATAAAGGGGACAAGCTTTACCGTACAACATTACTATTTATCGGGTGACGAGCCGTTGGACATAACACAGCCGCTGACCATGGATGTTTTCAAAGGAAGAACCAAGATTTCCTTAGAGCCTGGTACTGCTTACAAATTTAGAGTTGCTGCTGTGAATAGCTGTGGGCGAAGTACTTGGAGCGAGGTGAATAGAAATAATTATCATTATCTAAGTTTATAGGAATAAGAATATGAAACTTACGCGATCTGTTCTCCTTTTTAAGGTATCTGCATTCAAAACGTGTCTTCCGGGGTACCCCGGAGCGCCTAGCGCCATAAAAATCTCCAAATCCGCAGAGGGTGCTCAAATATCATGGGAACCGCCATCCAGCAACGTTGGGCCCATTCTGGAATATTCTGTCTACTTAGCAGTGCGGAGTGCTAGTACTGCGTTAAATAACGACGGAGAGCCAAGGACAATTCTGTCGACTCCAAATCAGTTAGCCTTTATTAGAGTCTATTGCGGTTCGAATAACTCCTGTTCGGTGACTAATAGTTCTCTCAGTGCCGCTCACGTCGATACCACTACAAAACCGGCCATAATATTTAGAATAGCAGCACGAAACGATAAGGGATACGGACCAGCAACGCAAGTCAGGTGGTTACAAGGTTGGTACAAGACATTTCTTCTATTAAAACAGATGCTAGATTTAATAGAAACATTTCTATCGCGCTGCATTATCCTTAGCGGCGATAAGGAAAAATCAAAACACGCTTAAGTACAGATATGTAAATGCCATTTTGTCAGCAGATCCGACCACTGCCGTGAAGAGTAATCCTCAGGTGAAAAGACCTGGCGCAGACATACGCTCGCAGGCAAGTTCCCCACAGAAGAAAGTGAAACCAGAAACAGCGAGTGATAACTTCTCGTGAGCCTGTTTTCCCTTGGCCTCTTACAGCCCAAATATCCGAACAGCGCTACTCATTATTTAATTTCCGCTGGTACACACGCCTAACAACGATAATGAAACAGTGTATTGTTCGAGTAAGCGACGTGATAATGCGAGTATAAATGAGAGAAGTGAATGCACGATAAAGAACGATGGAAGAGGTGTCCATAGCTAGATTGAGGTATAAACATAAGGGTTAAAAGAAGTATTTTAAGTGTTCTATACGAATACAAGGTCTTTCTGTACCGCGTTTTCTGACTCACCGTTATTCTCCTATTCCTTCGCGTATACGCGACATCTTTCTGTAAAGATAAACACGAGTACTGTTAATAAATGGCAAGGTGGTTATTTTGGAGTTAAACAAGTTTTTTCATGTTTATAGTGCTTTCTATAGATGTGGTAACATATCGATGATGGCTACACTTGCATCACTTATAACGGCAAAATAGAATGTCCAAACATTGACCACCTTCATTTTTATTTTCTATTCAATGAGTTTAATGCAGCCGCAAATTGAAACGATACGGTGAAATGGGACTTTTTACTGGGATGAAGCATCTCGCGGGACGGCTTCATTTAAATTTATTTTAAATTATTTGAACTTCGAAGTTTCTTTATCGTCATTGGAATACGCATACATACAGATTTCTAATATGTATTGAAAGCCGAGAAAAAATTTTCTAGCAGATTGAGATATTTATTGTAAATATTGAGATTGAGAAATACTTTCCTATGATTTCGTCTGAAATATCTGATACGATGCAAGTGTATGGAGCAAAAAGGTTTTCGATCGTACCATCCTTCTCTGTATAGAACATCGGTGCTACACTTTACTCCGGTTACTTTTGTTACTGCCAATTGCAAAGAAAACGGAATCAATAAGAGAAAGGGGCACATAGTGTAAAATTCTTTTAAACACATACGATACAAATTTACCTTTGCAATTTTGTTATTGCTTTCAGTAGTGGCGCAGAGACATTTTGTAAAGAAACGAAATATATAAGTTAGTAGAATTGCACATATTGTTCGTGAGAAAAAAAAAATTATAATTTGGTTTCAAAGGCGTTGATATTTTAGAGAATAAAGAATTTGAAAGAAAGTTAATATTTTTAGATGGCAACGAAATAATTATTTGAATAGTAATGTCATTATAATATATTATGTCTAATATAAAAGTTTACTCTTTTAAGATGCTAAGTCAAGTAATTAGCATGAAGGAAGAGAATAAATTTATATAAAAGGAATCAAAGTCGTGCATTGGTGCGTTAAGGAAATATCGATCCTTAGTTGCTCTTAGCAGCATGTATTTTATTGAAATATTTAGGAAGCTTTTTTTAATAACCGAGATCGGGAAAACCAATAAGTTACAAGGATTAGAAATACAATTCGTCTCGGTGGCTTGGGGCTATGTTGAAACCGCAAATAATTTAAGCGCACATTTTACTTTTAGATTATCAATACACACTTTTTGTTATTTGCTTGTAGCTTAAGCATTAACACGGCGTTTGGAACGCTTAATATGTTACGCTGAAATTTACATTAACAATACCCTATAAACTGGAATATTCAAAGTGTGTTGAACAGTTAGAAACTACCCTTCAGAACTAATAACTTTGCATTAAATTAGCGCGCGTCCGCAATCACAATTTTCTTGATAAATCTAAATCAATTTAGCACGCGATGTCAACGCGAGACTAATATATTTTAACAGATGGAGGATATATTCTTCGAACGGTATAATTCGAGAACAAAGAATCTTTTTGATGCAAGAGGATGCTTGTACGACTAATGCGATGAAAAGTTATTAGTTCCCCCACTTTGTTTTGTAAATTTTGTTGACAGCAGATGACACTAGACCATACTGGAACATTAGTTCGTAACTGTCATAAATACTGTGCAGACAAAATATTTTGAAATGTACGTGTATGTGGTACAATATTTTGTTCTTTGTAAAGTAATTCTTACGCATTTATACTTTCCACTCAATATCCAAATATATTGAAAGAAACTATAAATAAATATAGAAAATCATCTTACGTGAAATACTTGTTATTTCATCATAGTGTCATTTACAATAAAAATGTGTACTTACACTGTAGATACCATACATCTTTAAAACTGTAACTATACTAAAATTATTAAAAAAAGAAAAGAAAACGATACGAAATTCTATTTTACGAATCGAAAGTGTCATAGTCTGTCTGATTACACTTCAAGCTTGCAAGAAGATTAATTGCTTCGCAGTACATCGGTGATGAATAAAAAAGAAAATCGTTCTCGATACGTTTATACATTTTTAGATTTTTATTAATTTTAGTATAGGAAGTTTGAGTTGTTTATTCATTATTAATTAATTCTGGAAAGATTTGGAGAAGGGTGATAAGTACAGCGCCGCAATGTTGATTAAAAAGTGTGCTCAAGGCGATGCAAGAAAGAAGACATGACTCAAACTTGTAGAATCTCATTTCTCTGCACTTCGACACGTTCCAAGTCTCGCGTGTTGCCTTTCCGTTGATCGATACCTCTTGGCAGTAACGAAAGGAAATATTACATATATACACACGCGCTGAGTTATCTTTCCCCCAGTTTGCTTTGTCACAGTAAACGAGGCGAAGAAGTTTATACAATTAAGCGAGAACATAGTCTCGAGTGGTTACAGTATTGTTTCCCTCTTAGCGAATTATGTTCAAAACCAATCGACAAGAGGTCGGCGCGCGTAAAGTTTAAGTTGCAAAGAGCCGCGTTGCATTGAGAAAAATAAAGTAAACGACAACCTCGGACCACGATTTTACTAATAGACTCTTTTTCTACATGACTAGAACATAAAACAACATAGCGTTGGTTGCAACTTGCATAAAACGTACGCGAAGTACCCGACGCATAGGAAGCGAATTGTACACATTAGAGGAATTAATCAAGAAACGATGCCGCGAACAAAGTGTACCCGCATCGATTGGCAAAGTTTCTTGAACGTTGGCGTTTACACGCCAGAAATGATAAAAAAAAACGGATCATATTGCACTGCACTCAACCTGCAATGGTACTGAATAATATACAATTTGTATTTTTCGACGAAACTTACGCGGTCCCGGCGTACGCGTCACTGCGAACAATTTTAAAACTGTTTTTTAGTAAGGAAGATTCGTATGTAATCGATCCTTTCCGATAAGGTACTAAAGCACTATCAGGTAAATTGAGACGGTGCATACGAGAAGCGCGATTCTAAGATCCGTGCAAGAAGCTTCGCTTTTAAAGACAAAGAGAAAGAAGCCGGAACGGCTTCTCGTAAATATCCTCTGAATATTTACCGAGTTTTGTAAATAAATCATTCGAAACGTGTTAGATATTCTTAAATGTTTAAACTACATTTACAAAATTAGTGTGCCTGATCGCAGACCCGCAAGTCGAATAACAATTTTACAGATCCAAAGTTTTATACCTCTATATAAATCTACAGACTTACGTTCGTACATCGTTGTAAAAACAATTGTCGCCAATAATCAAAACGCCACGCATAGAGGATTGTCGTATTTTTAAGATCGAATCGCACTTTTTATAAGAGCTATCATTTTCGAAGGCTATACGAATTTATATAGGGTCTGCGATTGAAATAAACAAAAATATAACGACGTACGATTTAACAGCTTAAAAAGACAAAAACGTTCCTTTCATTGATTAACACTATCGTGTCGTTCATTTGCGATTTAACCTGTCTTATCACATACGTGCTAGGAAATCGTGAGAACATATTATATTATGTTCGAACATCCGGTTGCTCGACGTTCGGGCGCGACGAGCATGCAGGTTAATTTCTGAGCTGGTTAGTGCAATATCTTCCTGTTACGTTTTAGACATCATTGGACATCCGTCTTAGGGCGTCGAAGCCGTCTCCTCGAATCAGGGATGTCTCTGGTAGCATTCGATTTAGTTGACCGAGTAATGCAAGAAGAAACGTTCAGTTGCTGTTGATTAAAGCGCTGCTTCCGTAATTCCGAGGAGACCTTAAATAGGACGAAAGAGGAGATACGCGTTTCTGTGTGTGATTCTATACTTCGAGTATCGTCATCGATCAGGCGTATCGATTTGCGTAGGCGGTTTAGGAACGAGCAAAAACTTTCCAAGCGAATCGGCGAAAAAAGTGATCCCGCGAATAAACTACCATATCGACACAGAAAGTAACGAACAGATTAAGAAGACAATATTCATGTACGCGAAAAGTCGGCGTAAAAATTACTTATAGTAGTCAGTACGGATGTATCTATGTATAGAGAGCGAAGAACGGTATCTTCCAGATCATCCTTCTCCCTGAACGAAAAACACCTTCCACCGCGAGAGTGCAAACGACGATTGCGAAAGGGGTGTCGAGAAGTTACCGATTTTTCGACCAATAGTCTCGTAAACGGAAACGTTTAACGAAAACTGTATACCTCTGATGAATATCTTTCGCGGAAAGTGCAACGTTTCTACACATCTCGATGTCATTGCCATAGTTTCGTTGCATGTGGTATATCGTGGGCACGCTCCACCTCATCCTTTCGTTCGACGTGCATAAAAAGCACTCGACAAACGTGCTGTTTTAACACAGCTGTCTCCACTGTTAGTATACAATTGATTGATCGGTCAATTAGATTACTTTATGTTATTACAACACATCGCATCGATATCCATTACTGATACTTCATTGGAATTGTAATGGTTTCTGTGAATTGGGTTAGACCCAAATCATGTTGGCCTTTCGAAACACTTTAAGCTTGGTTCTTCGGTGGCTACCACAATTGATCGAAATTTATGTTGACGTGAATTCTTCGAAAGAGCACGGTCGTTGGTCGTGTCAAGCTAGGCGGAGCGTGTCCGTGCGTGCACGTATGAATTCAATTCGACGCATACAAATGTGCCGAACACCGGCGTAAGTACGACGTTCGCGGCGATAGATTATTTTTCGACGCTTAGCTGAAATGTTTCGCATCATCGGCGAACACCTGCCCGGTCGGATGTGGGAAGTAAATGTGGACGATCGATGTTCAGCGCGAGACAGTTATGCCTCGCGCGACAATGATACCGCTGCCGACGGATGTCTGGAGCACATAATATATTAAATTTCTCATATATTTTATTTTCGTTCGCGCGCAGGCAAGGTCGCTGCACGTGGGAGACGGAGCTGTAACGTTGTCGATGCATGATAATTCCCGCACACACGATGGGGAATATTCGTTTATGATTTGTAGTGAATTCGCTCGTAAGGGGAGAGTGCCGCTATCGAGGCCCGTTCGTATCTCAATTTATACATAAAACGACTTTTACCGCCGACATCGTAATTCACCAATGTTCTTATCTCGTTTAAGATTGTACATTTGTTAGAAATTTGCGCCAGCAGATAGGGCGCGAGGGCTATAATGAGAACGAAGCACACACAAACTATTTTCAGTTGTACACATCACAGGAAAGAAAGCGAACTATTGCGCCCGTCGAGTTTAATTATTGTAACATTGCGTAAAAATGTTATCCCTTCTGTTTATTGAACCGTAAGCGGGAGAGCAAGCTTGAGAATTGTATACGTTGAAGTTACATACCTTGCCCCACTGGCAGGAATCACGATTTATGGACCCGCATGCCTGTACGGTCTATTCTTATGTTATTCGTTATCAATGAATTAGTTGAACAGAGTTTCGATGTTTCTTCGACCAGTCATGATCTTTCGGTAAAGTCGACGATCACCGTGGATCGAACGTCAAGGTTCCAATTAACGCGTCCTCTTACCGTTCGAGCCCAGTCGCGTGATCGCGATACATTTCACTCTATTCAGCTATGAATTCTCTTCAATGGTACAGTGTTAAGTAAATATATATTATATATAATAAAGAGAACAGAATAAATGTGACTTTTGTACGTATGGATTCTTCATAAACGTCATCCTGTACTCCCGAATCCAGGGCGGTTTCCTTCAATCTTACAACTTGAAGAAATACTAAAAAAAAAAGTTAAATTCAACTACACTCGTTCCTCGCTCATTCGTTTCCATCTCGTAAAAATCATATGTTGAATGTGTCTGGTGGTAATCATCGGATACTAAAGCACCTTAACACCTGTGCATATTATCGGGCATAATGTACGAGACTATAAGTACATAACGATACACTGATGTGTTTACAAGCGAATTTTCCAACTGTGGGATGCAAGATAATATCAAATATTATCACAGAAACATTCATGGGAGTGAAGATAAAAAGGTAGTATCCTGTAGAAGTCGTATCTTCCCATGTATGTATATACATATGCATTCGATGGCTGCGAACTCCTCGCTAAATGAATATGCACTTATGTATATATACAGGGTGAGTCACATAACTCTACCGCTTTAAGTTACTTTGCAAACTGTTTGTTATATGAAAAAATGTTTCGAAGATAGGCTAGGTATATAGTATCAAAGGGGGGCGTACAATGTAGCAATAATATTTGTGTTTGCCCCCGCAATTCGGGATAATAGCAAACGTTGTAATTCAATTTTACGAACAATTTAAGCTGGTGGCGTTATGTGGCTCACTCTGTATGCAATAAATTGTGTGCATGCAGTCTATCAGGTTATGTGTATATGTGCATGCATCCCGTTGCGTGTGTGGGGCCGCCGTGGCTAGTCGTCAGCAGTCGTCACTCTTAGTTATTCTCAGCGCGATGAATCCGCTGCATTGATTTTTAAACCATTTTTGCGCTAATGTTCCTATTGTCAATAAATAAACGAGCCTTCCACCACTGGTTTAAGATCCTGGCACGGTCAAGCGCATTGTGACTCGGTATCCCACATCGCAAAATACGTTCGCACCTCTATCGATACCGGCAGTGTGTATCAGAATACGCCCACGACACGTTACGCGCCTTTTCTTGCGTGAAAACCGCGTGAGAATCGTTTGAAACGAAGCTGCGGGGTTGAGGAAAAGATTGAAATAGTGGTGCCACTTTTATTCTCACTGATTAATCGCGAGTAATGTGCCGTGACAGTTGATAAAGGTCGCGCAGCTCTGCGGCTCGTATTATTCCGTGATAGAACGCGAGTGACGTACAGTGCGGATTGATCTTCTAATTCGCACACGTGAACGAACAGCACATGTGCATCTGGTAAATACAGGATCAAATAAACAAGGAATGGGAATTGACAGTATGAGGGTCGGAGGAGGCCGATGTCCTCCCCTCCTTGTCGGAGGACTTCTTGTTATTTGTTTAATGCTCATCTGCAACTGGTGGACCCTGTCTTCCGAAAATATCGAGCTGGTTAGACAGATCGACGAGCTCAACGAGCAACTGAAAATCAGGTATCATTCTCTATTATCATGCTACTCATTCCGTGTTCTATGTCATCCATTGTAATGTAAATATTCGAGTCCTGGCGTGTGTCACTTTCGAACTGTTCCTTCTATTTGCGATAATACGGTCCACCTTGTATAATTTCTGACAGGCATTTACTATCTTGAAGTTTGTAAAATGTTTATCAAACATGTTACAACTTGAAATGACTTTTATGTTAGCATGCCTAATTTGCCAGTTGCCAGAGAAATATCTCTATGCATGGTAGATTGCAGCAATATTTACATAAAATGAAGACACTATATATGTGAAATTTATTCTGTCACGTTACACAGTGTTCGATCTTGTAAAATCCTCATAAATTGGAGGTGCAATGTGCATCTTTTGATAGTTTCTTCATAAAGTAATTTTCTAGCTTAACGATTTGCACATATTTTTCATTGAAAACGTGAAACGTTGGCGTGCGTTTTCAGTGCTGAAGAAAGAGATCAATGTGTCACATTGCGTGGAAATTTGGAGCAGAGGTACAAGCATGCAGAAGACGAGGTGGCATCTCTTCATGTCCGCTTAGAGCAGCAAGCGGATTTGAAGAAGAAATACGACGAATTAGAGGATTCCGTTAATATATACAAAAGTGAACTAGACTCGCTAAACAAATTAGATGCCTCCAAGACTGCGACTCTAGACACCTTGAGGTTGGAGAAAGATACTTTCAGTACACAGTTGCACGTGAAACGAGATGAGAATAAAAAGTTACAGGAAGAAATGGATCAGGTAAGAATTTTGGTTTGAAAAAGAATCCTGTATGTAATTTAATCGGTTAATTCTATGTGTAACGCGAGACTCTTTTAATAGTTGAAGGATGAGCTTGAAAAAGTGAGACTTTCGTGCAGTAAAATTCCTGGGAAAAAGTCTGAATTCATCCAACAGCGTAAGTTGCAATGTTATATATTTCTTCCTGATTTTATTTTATTTCATACTCTTATTGATCCATATATTTTCACAAAAGTATTTACAAAGTGAATTATATATCGAACAACGTTCCCTATAATTTGAGCTGCTGATTTGACATTGCCTTTCCAAGATGGGAATTAGTTTTCGTTATTCGAATCGCAGCAGCTTTCCCGATAATAATTTCCTAAATAGCTATAACATGTTTGGGGGTATCAATAGAAGCGTTAAACGTAACCATTTCTCCCATTTCTTAATCCCACCAACTGACTTAGCATTATAAGATATTCTGGGGGTTTGCCAATTTAGCTACAAGAACAGTCATTAACAAGACTCAGTTGGGCCTTGTTCCGGAGCCATCTGTGAAAGTATCTGTAGCGGGTCAACGTGGTTTGAAGTACCATGGGATTCCGATTCTTCCAACAGATCAACCTGGCGCTGTGCGCCTAAGTCCTCGCCTCTCAGTTACAATGCTGAAAGGTAGCGATACTTTTCTCCTACCTCAGGGGAAGAGAAGATTGCCAGAGAAATAAAATAACAGTCGCGCAGTTACTCTGTATAAAATCATTGTACTTTCTGTGCTTCTATTACCTGACTTCTGTTCATGTCGATGGGGTAACATGTTTAACAAACATACAGCACAGCTTATTTATTTAACATGTATAGAAATATATGATTTTGTTTCATATTAATTGTCCAAATATGGATGACGAAATATATATTCCCTATAGATGAATTAATTACATTAAATTGCAAATTTAATGTTTACGAAAGTTTCCGCCTTCCTTAATTTAGCTAAATTTCGTTATAGCAAATCTAACTAATATATCAACTTCATAGTCTGGTGTATAAAGTATAAGTTAAATCATAGATTTTACTCTACGCATAACATATTAAGAAATAAATATGTGAATGTTGTAAATTTTAAGTATATTATACAATACTTTCGTGTACTGTGATTCTTTTCAATTGCATTAAAATATTTTTATGTATCTTTAACCGACAAAGCTGTAATATAAGTGTACTAATAATTCTGTAATGTGGAATTACACATTTGGTCAGGAGGGTGACTAACGGGTGAGGGCTATACTAATTGCAGGGACTACTAAAATGTTATTTAACAGTGACGGTATGATTGTATTTAAAATGAACTGTAATTAAAATCTTTCAGAAACGTCTTCACTGTTTTATTTTAGAGTAGTAATTTAGTTTACCTGACTTTCAGCTCAAGCAGGTCCGAAACAACGAAAGAATAATACTTCAAATGAGGAAGAGGACATTCTAGGATTAGGAGACTTGTATGGAGTTGGTAATTATGTATTATAGTTTAAACATAACTACGAGATCACCGTTATTAAAGCATCAGCTTTTGCCGAACGTGCACGATGAATTTTCATATTATTTTACTTTTTGTTTTAATTTATATAGACAATAGTAAACAAGGGAACGCAGGATCCACGGATGACAATGTTGTAGAGAGTGTCAGGGATCAAGAAATGAAAGCGGCAACCATCGGGGACGCATAATAAATAATACAAAAGGACTTCGTACGATACCAAGAGACTTGCTTTCAATATTAATTCACAACAGAATTACAATTTTTGGTAATGATTCGATGAGCTGTTATTAAACTATGCGTCGTTACACAGATAACTGTTAACATTATGTTTAAATCAATCGAATACATTTCTTTAACATTCTGGACTGATTTTTAATTATGAACTTACAGTAAAAGGAACATTTAATGATAATACGAAATGAGTACATATCAATAACAACTTTGATTTTTAGCGTAAAGTATGGAATCGATTGCAAACGTTAAAGTAATGACTGATATTTTAAGCATATATTGCAACACACTATAACTGCAGATTAGGACCATGTATTTTATATACTTTTACCGTCTGCATTTTCATATTTCCATATTACCGTGTCACATTTACAATCATATACGATATTAATTGTACACAGATTTATTCCAATCGTATTAAAATTTATTATCGAATATCAAAAGGAGCACGCGTATATACCGTGTGCGTTTTCGTCGTAAAAAATTTTGTTGAAGAGCACACTACGAACTTACATCTCGTCTACCATTTTATCGTATTGTCATTGTAAAATGTGTTTCTTCTGCGCTTATTTCGTTTAGTTATATTAATCCTAGTTCTTAATAGTTGTGTATCTAATTCGATTTACAATGGTAATACCTATTACATGCCATACCGAGCAAACATGCTTTTACAAATTTCACTTGTTTCTTTTTTATATACGCATATTGTACTTCACATGGAGTTGTTCAGAATGCTGAAGAAAATAGTGATTCTATTATGCGGACAAAGCAATAATTGCTTCCTTCCATTGTTATAAATACTTGAAGACTAAACACATTTCACGTAATACATACATTCACGGACTTCGTGTTACATGTTCTGATTGCTACGTACAGGCTTATTTTGTATTTTGTAATACTTTCTACTATACCGGTACAAAGATATCGTTGACGTGTCATATTATCAATTCTGACAATAACACTTTATATTTATTCCATAAAATAAAAGTATTTCTGTTATCGCAGTTACTAATAAACTGGATTAATATCAGTATTTCCTAACAGTTTCTGTTTACGAAATGTTTGTAACGAATACAACACTAACACGTATAAATATTTATATAGTATATGATAAACATATAAACGATCATGTTAAATTGTATCTCATCAAAATTTATAACTGCATATTTCAACCGTAAATTATTCTGTGTATAACGAAAATGCAGAATATGACTAGGAAACATTAAGTAACGACTAGATACTTAGCGTATAAACATAAAGTTAACCATTTTTTCCTTTTATGTTACAAATGACTATTTGCCATTATAAATATGCTGTATTATGTGGCAACTATTTAAACATATATTGCGATTCTATCAACACATTACTGAACTGTCGATTTACCTATAATTGTGTGCTCCCCTGCATGCTTTCAAAAACGCATTCGCGAAAATTGAGTGTTCTATACGATTTATAACGTTATTTAGGTCCACTTGGAATTGTTCTTTTTCTGCTTAGGAGCAAGTTAAACGATTTCTACCAGTTCAGAAACAAGTGCTGAGTCACTACGACATCACACTGCTTTCACTATTCGTTTAATTTTTTTCAAATTAAACATATAAATATATTTGTGTAAATATTTCTACCGATTGAAATTTTCTTTAAAAAGTCCTTACACTTTGTGCGATCCTTAAATATGTAACGTCTGTAAACTTTACAAATTATTGTAACTTTTATATACTCTATAAAGACTTACTTTTAACTCAATATAAAACCATTCATAAATCTTGTTTCTGCAGAAATTAATTCGGCGCAAATGAAATTCAACTTCTAACGCTATACCGTTGATTTGGACAAGATAACAATTAATATTGTAAAGCTTTCCATGCATCCCGCATTTACAAATTCTTTACATTTTATATTACTCCAACATCGAACGTTATTTCTTTGGTTATATGATGTAATAGTTGCATTCTCGTAATTAGAATTAAAATTGCCATGTAAAGAACGATATCATTCCAATGTGACTGTATTAATTTGAACAAAGCATACGCGAATTATCCATGGATCTGGCATTAATTTTCAATTGTCTATTATTTTGTTCGGCAAGGTACACCACAAATAACACTAACAGCCTTTTGAATAAATAATAATAAAAAAGCTAACGTATTGGAGTCAGAAAAATACAATTAATTCTATGTTTAAAACAGTACATACATTGTTAGATTTAATCTTTTTTGTTTAGCTCCATTTTGAGCAGCAAAGACAATTAAATCTAATTTGAGACAGTATTGTACGGTCTATGATAAAAGAACAAGAATTCACAGTCTATAATTCATGTCTCCATTATATTTAAAAGATAATGGGGTTAAAGATAAGGCAGTGAGATATTAGTGAAGCAATCTCTGAATAGGGAGACCGATATGAAATGTAAAAGAATTATTCAAAATTTTGGCCGTCGTAATCTACAGAACCTGGAACTTTCTGCGTTGCCATGCTTCGTCAATTAAAAATGTACACCATCGCAAGGATCTCTACTACATTCAAGGAGAGTAGTGATGATTATTACTGTGCCTTTGTTTCCTTCTAAAAATAAAGGCGAAAATTGAACGGAGTCGCCACCACCTACTGTGCTTACGCACTGAATTCCGCGATCTTTCTTTAGCCCGAATTTGCCTGACTAACGAATAAAATGCATCGTCTATGAATTGTCTAAGCGCCGCGGAAGTTTCGTAAAACGGGCAACCCAGCTGATTGGCAAGTGCCTTCCCCTCTTCCGTAGTTACCTACAATGCGATTATCATACATGCAAAATCAATAGATCCTGATTATAAATAGATGTTCTACCTTTCGTTGGTGTTGCAAATCAAACTTATTCCCAAGCAATACCAATGGTATGTCCTCGTTAGCCCTTACGCGTGATATTAACTTTCGGTATTCCAAAGCTTCCAGAAAGCTATGCCTATCCGTTACGGAATAACATATCATAAACCCCTCTCCGCATCTCATATACTGATCACGCATAGCTGTAAATTCCACCTACGTGCAAAAGATACAATAGATATAACAAAGCCCAAAACGTTTCCCCTTCTATGTACAGAATTATCGATTTCATAATTAGACGCTCACCTGCCCAGCAGTATCCAGTATATCTAACAGTGCAGCCTCGCCGTCTATAACTACTTGTTGCTGATACGAATCCTCTGTCGATAACAAACAACATTAAATCTCGCGTTACCCCAAAGCCAAAGACGCTTGAAGAAATGCTACAATCTCTCCGAAATATTGAAAGCTTGCATCGCAGCACTCCATACCAGTAACAGACTCTTACCTATGGTCGGGTCATGATAGTCGAGAAAGCTATGACTGACAAACTGTAGAGTGACGGCTGAAAAATGATTTCAGTGATATACACGTGTAGCGAAACGAGCTCCGCGAGCGGTCGAGCGAACACGAATTGCAATACCTGATTTACCAACACCGCCGTCACCCAATACAACAATCTTGTATACCCTGAGTCCGCCCCAGGTAGTGGGCTGCGAAACTACCGGTACGTCGTTCTTGCCGTTCAAGGCTACGCTCTTATCCTGCAGGATGTCAGCTGACATCGTTGGGGAATGCCCGTTTACCGGTAACCTAATGCTTGCCACGGCTACGGTACACGTCGCACTTTTACGAACTGACTGACATACTTGGTCACGTATCGGAACACGCGCGTAGACACACCCGTATCGGCTGTCAGATCGGGAAAGATACGGCACATGTTTAATCGCGATTGCAAGCGGTCGTTTTTCGCAGTGACCCTGAACCACGTCCAGCGACACTTAATGCCGACGATTTATTGCTTTTACAGTTACACGGAGCATGACTGATGGGCACGGGCTGATGACCGCGCTTGACAGAACATGACAGCCGCGACCCGCGAGGATTAAGCACGCGCGCGATCGTGCACCCCGTGTACGCAGTGATGTGCAGCGATGGTAGAATCGTGGGGGTCACGTGGGGTGCACCCAGGCGGCAGTGATGCCAGATTTGTCACAAATCTGCCAGATTTCGGACCGATTAATTTGCAGTGATGGAAGGGGGAACACCTACAGGAGCGGTGGTATCAGGTGGTATTGGGGAATGCGTCTTCCCCTCCATCACTGTAGATTAATCGGTCCTAACCCTCGATTTGTAGAACTTGTGTCACGTGGGTAGGGAGTTGGGACGCAGTGATGCCAGAATGAGGACGGGTCCTCTCGAGAATTTCCCCCACCACGCATGCACACAATGCCGGAGCTCCGATCCGTGAGCTCGGACACGCCACTCCGGCGTAGTGTGCATGCGTGGTGGGGGAAATTCTCGAGAGGACCCGTCCTCATTCTGGCATCACTGTTGGGACGTGGGATAAATGCTTACCCCCACCATGATCTATCGTTGCCCCCACTTTGTTCCCGTCCCACTGCACACAATCATATATCATATCACTATTTTTATCGCGTGCGTGCCTCTACGGCTCTTTTCTCCAACCACGGTTGGTGTGCTCGTATGCATTCCTACTCGTAGCGGAGGGAAACAAGCCACGCATGCGCGTGATGATGCTGTGGCGTCATACTAATTGACGCCAAGGTTGGTTCCCTCTCTACTGCTTATGAGTATGTAGGAATTCCATACCACCCCTGATCACACGTCCCACAATTCTAGCTGATTCTGGCATCACTGCACTCAGGGGCGTATTCATCGACTCTATTGTCCGTATAATGGGACCGTTTACGTACTACATCCTCTAACTAATCTTGCGGTTTACGTTTCAACTTATTCCAACAGAAATATTACATCCTGAAAATGATTCGATATTAGGATGAATCTTACCTTTGTTTAACGGATGCTTATACTCTCACCCGATTTTTTGCAACCCCGTTACCAATCATAAATTTTAATCAATATAAATTTCCCCGGCGCAATATGTATGCGTAAAGAGTAAGTGCACGGATTGGCAGGGATATCGATTAAGATTTCTTCGCTGGATAGTACAATATTTCGACTATATATTCTTCCGCGATATTTTAAGATTTTAGAACGGACACATTAGAGATGTAAACTGAATAATTAAAACTAATAAATATTCACATTGAAACAATAATCTCGATTTCTTCCGTGGCAAACATATTTCTAATCTAAGATACACTCCATTAATCAGTCAAGTTTCTTCTGGAAAATACAAATCGCTTGTTCTGTTATTAGAAATATGAAACGTTTACTTGCGAAGATCAGCTTTGCCCATCGATATTTCGATACTTTGGCAAGAAAAGTATGAAAAACTATTTAGGGGAATAGTAAAAAGAGGAATATTCGTCACGAATTGAAAGTTGGATTCGATTCAATATTCGAAGTGATAAGGTATTGGTCCCGTAACTATTGCAATTTGCGTGGAGACAAGTGTTGGATTCTAGAATTTCGCGAGAACAGCGTCAGTATACCGCGCTGGTTTAATGCCAGTGGTAGGGCGGTAGAGAAAACTATCGCGAATTAATAATCAAACAAGATCGTGGTGATTCCGATAGAGATAGGAGGCAGTGGGTCTTTGATCTAGCGTTAACCCGCAGGATCGACGTGCTTGATTAAACTGAATACCTACCTCGGGATACCTGTATGCCTGCTGTCGGAGGTTATAACTACTGTTACGTACAGCGAGCATTATGAAGACTTTCTCCGACGAAACGAGACTGAACGACCTGTGCCCGTATATACGCCGATGTATGCAACTGCTCTCGATAAAGAATACTGGTGCAAATGTTACTCATCAACATGCTCATTACGACGGTATCGTTACGAGGATCCAACTGACATGTTTAGCAGATTATTATTATCAAGAAACGGAGAACACGTGGGCATTTTAACAGCCGTGTGTATATAGTAGACGATAATGAATTAAACATACGTGCAATGTCCTTCGTGTTTTTGATACTTGAGTTTTTTCGATTCTTGAGTTAACATCTTCCCTCCCCCCCCCCCCCATCGACTGTTTAATGTTTGCGCTTGGCACTAGCAAACAGAGCGTGCATCGTGGATTAAACGGTCTTAAATATCGTTGAACAGGGTAAAGATATATGTGTACGCAGAAGTTAAGAATTATGAGATTATCGATGCTAATGAGAACAATTCCTAGGCAACAGTTTTACTCTATATGTAAGAAACAATGTGTACCTTAAGCAAAGCCGTAAGTTTCTGTCAAATTTACGAAACTTCAGCCGCTGTGTCTCGTAATGGTAACAAACTTATATTTTATTTTTCAGATACTCAAATTCCTTTATAGAAGTTACTGTAGCATGTTAAGTTGTACAGTGAATAGAAGTTCTTAAAACAGTCACTTGGCGCAATAGCAAGCGACATGTTCTTTTATATACGCATGTAATTACATTAGGGAAAGGTCCTTGTAAAAATGTCTGTTACCTCTTGTTCGAGAACTAAGGGAATGGACTGTATGAATAATAAAGAAGAGATGATATATGAAAAATGGGAACGTTTCCATAATTGGGTACATTGTGTATGCATTGTTACTTTTGATCTTGAATTGGGTCAAGCTATAGAGGTACATTACGCTTTTTACACCCTTTAATTATGGAATTTTTTTCATACAATTCGTATTTTTGAAAATGCACCGTCTTATTTCACAGGCTGTATATCCAGATCATATCAAGTTATCCGAACAAGAGAGATCTAACGTCTGTTATCTTGCTTTCCCTGATTCTAACTCGGGCTGCATGGGGGATACGCAATACCATGTCAGGATTAGGCAAAACGGAGCTATAGTTCAGGAGACTAAAGCTTTAAAAGAATACGATAGAAGATCACCTTCGTTTTTACAATGTGATAAGGACTACTACTGGGGTTATGTGTACTTCCGTCAAGTTAAAGACAAATCCCTTCCAAGAGGATATTTTCAAAAGGTTAGTATCGCCTAACGATCCAACAGAAAGGCGAACCAATCGTATTTATTTAGGGACCTTTCTCTAATGTAATCTTTGTCTACTCTGCAGAGTATTGTCATAATTACAAAACTGCCATTTGTGAATCTCTTCGGTGAATTATCTGCTTTAATCGCACCCGAGTTCTTCGAAATGGGTAACGCAGTAATGGAAGCTATCGTAAGAGAGATCGATCAATGGCCGCCCCCGATGCCTGGCCAGATAGTACATTTGCCGCTCATAGGTGTTTTGTTTCAGGTAAACGTTCGTGTATTTAATTTTAGTTTGGCGAGAGCTGAGATTAGGGAGAGCCCGTTACTTTTCATTTGTATTTCAGACGTATATCCCAAATCAAAACTATAAAGCAACTGCACCCACAATTGCTGCCATGGATCATGCGCCAAATTTTCACGCAACTAGAAGACTAATTTTAACATCTGCCTATGAGGGAGATATGTTTAGAAGTTTAGCTAGCGTTGTAAGTTACGTACACCTACTATGGGAGTTAGTATTACTCAGCGAACCGATTGTCGTTATGGCTAGTTCCCCTACCGGTTGCTCGGAAATGGTGCAAGCACTCATCGCGTGAGTATTCCCTTGTGATTCACGCGAACAGTTGGAGAACAAAATTCAAAACGAAATACTTTTTTTAGAATGATAGCGCCATTGAAATATTGCGCGGATCATCGACCTTATTTTACGATTCATGATTCTGAGTTCAAAGAGTACACTACGGACGCTCCATCGCCTCCTGCTGTAATACTAGGCGTAACTAATCCATTTTTCGCGAAGACTCTACAGCACTGGCCTCACATTATCCGAATAAGCAATGGAATTACTAATGGTAAGTCCGTCTTATGAAATTTCGCGCGAATAGAGTGTCAAAGTACCTTATGTTTTAGAGAATCAAAGGTACAAAATAAAGAAATCGGAGAATCTCAAAGTCCTGGACTCGAAACCAGGAGTTTATACGCAATATAAACCGTTCCTTCACAAGGACAAAACTATATTGAAGAAATTATTTCGAGGTATTCAAACGAAAAGACCGGGCGAGGTGCAAACGGCACTTTTGAAGCGTCACTTGATAGAATTAACGGAAAGTTTTATGATACCTCTTGAGAGATATATCGCGAGTCTCATGCCGCTGCAAAAGGACATATCACCCTTTAAAGTAATTGCAACCTTCGTTATTTAATACTTCGTACAAATACAATAACGTTACACGAATCGTACGCGTTTCAGGCTACACCCATTCCCGAATTGTTTAACCCGGACGATTTCTTAGCTACTTTAAGCAGTGCGGGACCCCAACTGACTACAGGCATTAAAGGCGATTGGGTCGGATTGTACAGGCGATTTTTTCGTTCGCCCAACTTCTCTGGGTGGTTTCACACTAGATACACCGAGCTGTCGCAAAAATTGCAAGTTATACAACTCGAGGCACTATCGAAAGCGGTGTGTGTTTTATATTACGATTCTGTACTTCTTTTACAGGGCGTGCCTAATCTTCTTTGGCTTCATAACATACCGCTTCTTACAGGATTTA
This sequence comes from Andrena bicolor, assembly GCA_960531205.1. Lineage (NCBI taxonomy): Eukaryota > Metazoa > Arthropoda > Insecta > Hymenoptera > Andrenidae > Andrena > Andrena bicolor. Next base: position 57,481,576 of record OY482664.1, read on the forward strand.
AAGACATGGGTGCAAGGGAAACAAGAGGTAGAACTAGTTGACATGATCCTCAGGATCCGACAGAAGTTAGAGAAGACATATATCGACGAAGTACCGATAGGCAATTCCGTTAGAGAGAAACTCCAGGAACGTATAAACGACATTACGCACACGTTGCCGGACGACTTGAAAGACATATTGAATCATGAATCTTGACATTACGTGTACTCTATTAATTTTAAAACCCGCTAAATGTCTCCGTTTAAATACAAAACTGAACGTATAAGCATGTCAATGGAGGAACTAGATTAAAAATATGTCCAAACATTGCTCTCTGTGTTGATAAACGTAAACCAATGACGCGAACGAAATATCCAAAATACGTAGAGCACGCGAAAGATGTAGAGAGATAACTGTGTTGATAGTACTTTGAAAGAAGTCATGCTTGATTTTTCTTTACTATCGTTCTGTATGTTCTGTTTAAATACTCCAAAGTGGATACCTCTGGACCGTGCGTTCTTTTCATACGTGAGAGGGAGAAGTGATACAGAAGTCAATACTGGTGCGTGAAATATTTCATAGGTGCAACTGAAGACTTACGTGCTCATCTTAATATTCCTGCGGTGACTAAATATCACGTGTTATCTGAATATTTTCTCCCGACTGAACTTACTTGTCTTTTGATATTTTACAATTCATCTCTACGTTATGTAACTAAGTTTCTTCCTAACGTTATTTATACAAAGTAATTTATTAGTAACTTCCGATTATTTTCTCTTTCTTGTATCCAGGAATGAAGTAATATTTTTAATACAATTGTAGTTCTGAATCCTAATCATTTGTAAATGTAACAGAAATGAAGAGCACTAACTGCTGTATGTATATATATGTTTAACTTGAGATCTGTAAATACTGACGTGAATGGTAAATGTAATAAAGATTTATTTTAATAATGTTGTCGTATTATTTTTAAATTAAAAGATACACCTCGCCCGCGAAACAACTCGTCCTTACGATAAAACCGATAACCACAGCCATTTGCTAGTATTATGTGCTTTATAATTAATAATTGTATTACATTATTATGTGATACGATTAATAATTATACGCAGAATAATTGGACGATCAATTTTGCAAAAACTACCCGCGAATTATTTTTTTTCTGCCCGTAAGAATTGACTTACAATTCGGAAAAAATATACGCGGTACAGCTAATATGTAGCTATATTTTTGCACTTTTATTTCATTTATTTATTTTAAGTAGTAACCGAGAAAAAAATAATTAAATTGAGGGCTTTTACCGCTACGGGGGCCGTTGGTTTATGCTTACTCTACTAGGTTCTTTACGCAAATACTTTCCCTGTGTAGGAATATGTAATTATAATGCTTCAGCTGTAAAACGTGATTGAGTGAATTAGCGCGGTATCTAAATAGGCACTGTGTTTTAAAGTGTACGACAGAATCGCGTAATGGGCGCGCTTAAATGATAGAATTACAGACTAACGCTCGGCGTCAAACTGTATGTATTTACGTTTATCTCGAAACAATTTTCAACGCACTAGGTATCGCCACGATAAAAAGTGCAGTTGTTTACCGAATCTAAAAATTTAAACGGGATTCTAATCGTGATTACACTGGCTTCCGCGCTACCCTCTATTGCGAATTTTCATACACTCGATTTTTTTGTTACGAAACATTTTTATGCGAAAAACCCTTGTTTAGGGACTCTATACCGTTTAAACATATGGCAATCATCGCTCAGTTGTTTCTTAGCACTACCTGACGGTAGCGTGATAATCACACATATATTAAATATCTATGTGTTTTTGATTTCGGATGAAAGTTATCGTAGCTATAGCCCAGGCCCAGCGATGCAGCATGCAATGCATATCAGAGGCGGGTGTCGGCAAAAAATAAGTAAAAGAATTGTTTTATACTCTGTATCTGTATCAGAGTAAAGTGCAAAAAGTTTTAGACCCATACATAGTATACTTGATTCTAGAAAAAATTATAACAGTCACCTATGTTTTCGTGTTTATGTGTAAAAACTGTTACGAACTTAAAACGCAACCTTAAAACCGGCACGCGGGCGTGTTTTAACGCCCATTTTAATTCGTACATTTTTGCCCTACGCGCCGCTAGCATTTGTGTGTTCACAAACTGATTAAATATCGAGCATGCTTTTTTGCTTTTTCATTGGTTGCTTGAATGCATATTTAATTGCCATTGGTTATACGTTGAGAGCGGTAGTAATACGTCCAATGAAGATCCAGCCAATGCATTTGATCGTGTTTATGGCATAAATTCAAAGTAAAGAATTAACCGTCTCTCGCGCTATCGTGAGCTTTACCGGAAAGAAATGCCGGTTACTGTTTATTTTGAATTGACTGTTGAAGATTTCGTGTAACACACAAGAGTAGTTGTTAGCTTATTATTTTTTAAGTGTTCGCTAGAAATTCGGCACGAAAGGTAAGTGTGCAGAGAGAATTATCGAAAACCCGATTATTTCCTCGTAGCCAATACTGATATTTAAAACATGTAATAATTCGCTTTAGAGAATTCTGCAGCAGTATTTGCCTCGGTGAAAGTTTCAACTGCATTTACCGAATTTAAAACTCATTCCTTTTCATCTTTATAGATGGATAATACATTGGACTCTGTTAGATCTTCTAATAATATTCCACAAGAAGACATGTCATATTTATTCGGAAGAGATCCAAGCATATTAGCTCACGGACAAAGACCGTGCATTTCAGACGGCACCAAAAAGAACTTGCTTTCCGTGTACGAAATCGAGGAATCTAATTCCGTGGAAGAGTATGCTTCCGTTATTTCGGAACCACAGGATTTGCAGACCGTTAAAGTATATTTGCGGATGAAACCATTTCCCAAAAAGATAAAGCTAACGCAGGAGCAACAGGATGCTTATAATATTATCAACATGTCCACTTTGTTTACGAGGCTACCAACACTGGACAATAACACCAGTTGCTTGAAGAGGTCAAATAGTACCGATATCGTATGCAGAAAGTTTACGTTCACCAGAACTTTTGGCCCAGAAACTACTCAGCTAGAATTGTTCGAGCAAGCTGTGAAGCAGCAAATGCTAGAGTTTCTAAGTGGTCAAAACTGCACCATTATGACCTACGGTAAAGCCATTGGATGCTGTATAAAATATATTTATATATGTTCTTTATTTAATTATTTTTATAATAAATCATAGGTACTACAAACTCCGGAAAATCGTACACGCTGCAGGGAACCACCACGTCGCCAGGAATTATACCGAGGTGTTTGGAATTCGTGTTCTCCAATATTACTCCGAAATCCACTCCCTCTTACAAGCCAATGAATCATTGCGACGTCGTGTGCTTGGATCCTTTGGAGCGTGCTCAGGAATTCGAGATAAAAACCAAGTTACTGACGTTCGCTTCTGTGGACAAGCATCAGTACATTAATGCCTACAAAGAAATGCAGAAGTTATTACAAGAGGAGTCGCCTATCAGGCCTAGCCAATGTATCGACGCACATTATTCTGTGTGGGTTTCGTTTGCCGAAATTTACAATGAGATTGTATACGATCTGTTGTCGAATGAATGTCAGAAAAAGAGAACGCCCCTTAAGTTAGCAACGGACACCCAGGGCAGGACGTTCATTAAAGGCTTGAAGACCGTTTGCGTGAACTCTGGTTCCGAGGCTTATCAGGTTTTAATGGCTGGGCAGTATAACTTGAAGGTCGCTGCGACTGCTTTGAATGCAAGGAGCTCGAGATCACACTGTATATTCACTATCAAATTATTGAAGTATTACATAGAGAACGATACAGATTCCGTTGAAGTTAGCACGTTTGCATTCTGCGATCTGGCCGGTTCGGAGCGTTTAAAGAAAACATTAAACATCGGGGATAGACTGAAAGAAGCGCAGAATATTAACACGAGTCTGCTGGTGCTGGGCAGGTGTTTGAAAACAATTCACGACGTGCAGTTGTCGAAACAGAAAATTGAACTCGTCGGCCCATTTAGAGAATCGAAGTTAACAAGGCTGTTTCAAAAAGCACTGTCCGGTAAAGAGCACTTGGCTCTGATAGTGAACATCAATCCTGTACCAAACTTATATATAGAAACGCAGAACGTTCTCAATTTCTCCGCTATCGCGAAGCAGATAGTTTTGGAGCAAAAGGAGAAGATGCGTAGGAAGAAAAGGTCGAGATTCTCACAAATAGTCACGCAAAGCATAAAAACGGTGACTGATTGGGATACCACTGAACTAGAAAACGAAGAGTGGCAAAATACAGTTGACGAACATGCTACATCCGGCTACATTCCAGCTGAGGATTACGAGGAGGTATTAGGCGAGAACGAGAGACTCAAAAAGGAAATTGCTATTTTGAAGAACTCTACGTTAACCCGCGATCTCCAAATACGCCAAGAAATGGCTGATACTTATACCGCTATAATGAAACAGGTTGAATTGGAATGGAAGAATCGTATAAAAGATGTGGAGGAACAGCAAGAAGATGTGCTTCAGTGGTCCGTGAAACAGGTTGAAGATTTCTATAAACAGAAGCTGGACCAAGTTAGTAGCCGTAAGAGAAGTCGCTCGTCTCTTGTTGATAACAATCTCGGCGATCATTCAACAAATATCGAGGAATTGGAAGCCGAAAATTTGCGTTTGACGTCAAAGATTGTATTACTGAAAAGTAGCGCGAAGGAACTTAAAGAAGCGAATCAGACCTTAACCGTGGAAAAGAATAAAGTAACTTTTGAACTGGGTTTGACGAAAGAGGATTTAAAAACCGTAAAGAATCTATTGAATTCAGCACAAGAAGATGTTTGTTCCGACGACGATGTCAAATGTTACATAGAAGAATTAAAAACTCAACTGTTTGCTAAGCAGGAACAAGTGAAGGTAATTTATAACAATTTCTTAAATAATTTGTAACATTTTTATCTTCTTACATTAATCATTATTTCAGAAACTTAAAGTATTCTTAAATGAAGCAAAAGAAGAATATATAGCGATTACCACGGAGGTAAGAGAGAAGGAATATATTATTAAAGAGCAAGAAGAAGATTTATTAGAAAAGCAAGAAACGATAGACTATTTAGAAGCGGACCTCGGGCATATCAATATTTGTTTATCAGAAAAGACCAAAGCTGTAGAGGTATTAGAAGAGAAGCTAGAAAGTCAAAATAAGAAAATGACAGAGTACACAAGTAACATGCAAGTTATGCAAGATCAAGTAAACGCATTGGAAAATGAAAAATTATTACGATTAGACGAAATCGAGTTACTGAGAAGGAAGATAGAAAGTCAAAATAAGAAAATGGCAGAGAACACAAGTAATTTGCAAGTTATGCAAGATCAAGTAAACGCATTGGGAAATGAAAAATTATTACGATTAGACGAAATCGAGTTACTGAAAAAGACAACATTGAACAGACACAGTGAGAGAGTTGTAGAAGTGAAGGACGAAGCGAATGAAACATCTTGTGATTTTCTGGAAGGTCAGGAACCTGAGGAAATCATTCTGGAAGATGAAGTTCTCGCTGTTCCCAAGTTGCAAGTGTTAGAGAATCCGGAGGAGAACGATGAAAGTCATACAGAAACAGGAGACCAACAATCTGATCCTCAAATGGCAGAAAAAATAATAACTATCGAAGCAGAAAATTCGGCATTAAAGGAAAAATTAACCCAAAGCATGACTGAAATACAGAGTCTAAAAGAAGACTTGGAAGCTGCTAAAGTCAAGTTACAGGATATATCCGACCAAATATGTAATTTGCAAATTAGTAATGATAAGCCTAAGATTGAAAATTATGAGCCTGTCCTACCGATAGAAGTTGTAGAGACAGCAGAGATAAGTTGTCAAGTGGATATTCAATCTGAAGAACCACAGACGACTAACACCGAGCCTGATTTGCAAAATAGAAGTTGTCAAACAATTGAATGTATAATGGCGGAAGCGATGAGTCAAACAAGTATTATTGGGGAGACAGGCGATCATGATATTATTTTGGACGAATTAGCGAGACGAATAGTGAAATATGATGATGTAAAATGTCAGCATAACGAAAAATCTCTGGTGTGTAAACAGCTTGTCGGTATTGTATGTCTCTGAACTTTTATATTATAGTAATTTCATTGTTTCGCAGATGCTTGCAAAATTGGAGCAAGAAATACTATTTCTGAGACAGCGAATAGAAACACTTACAGAAGAGAGCAACGCATATAATGTTGTTGCAGAAGAATACAAAGAATCTATTGAATTGCTACAAAAGGAGCTTTCTGTCGTTTCAAAGGAAGAGATAACACGTCTTGAACAGGCATTGCGAGATAGTGATATTATTAAGGTGTCTCTGGAGAAAGAAATCGAAGATTACGCCCAGCGTCTTAATGAAACCGAAAACGAGCTTTCTCTTACTAAAAGTGACTACAGACAGTGTTCAGAAGTACGTAGCTTCTTCTGTTAATACGACGTTTCACGTAATATTTTGTAAGTTTGAAAAATTACACTTTACATTTGCAGAAGTTAACCAGCCTACAAGCAGACTTTGTTAGCCATACCACGAAGGTAAGTAGTTTACAGCAATGTTGTAATTTTATCCGCAGATCTAATCTATCTCTTGTATTTCAGTTGAGAAACGAACACGAGGAAATAATGACTAACTTGCAGAAGGAAGTTGCCAACTTAAAGAAGGAACTTTCTGTTGAAGCGGAAAAGAACGATATCAAGTCGCAGGTATTCAAATAATCTCTACAAATACGAAATCCCACAGAATCTAATAATCTTCGCCTGAATTTTCCTACTTTTAGTGTTTAGATGTTCACGCCTCAAAAATCATGGAATTGGAGCACAGTCTTGAGGGTATAAGTGAGCTTCACCAACAGATCGAGAAGTTGAACATGAATTTAGAAACGTGTCGAGCTGAGAAGGAACATGTGCAAAGATTGCTGGACGAGAATAGTGACAAGCTTCTAGAGCTCGAAGACCGTTTAGAGCAGGCAGAGGAAAAGGAGCGGGACAAAGATGCTGAAATAATCTCCCTTCAGAAAGGTTAGTTAAACATCCGTTGTGTCCGCGCAACGGATCATTGCCACAGAAATATCCATCGTTCTGTGACTGTTGCAGAAATGAAGCATATGATACAGAGAACCGAGGACGACGACAGAAGCGACAAGCTAATGGAGGTGGAGATGAAAAACACGATCAGGGATTTAACCGACACTAAACTGTTGCTTTCTCGGAGAGAGGAGCGCATCCAGGACTTAGAAATACGCTTGAAGAGTTCCGAGCAGAGCGCCAAGATATTGGATCTGTTGCAGCAGAGCGCTCACGAAAGACAGGCAGATAATGAACGATTAAGAAATCTGAACGAGGAATTGAAAAACAGCCTAACCGAGAAGGAACGCGAAATGGAAGCGTTTATGAAGCATAGAGACGAGATGGTTGGGAAGTACGAAAATTTAGTCAAGGACCAACAACAAGAATTGGAGAAGCATAAACGAGGGGTACTTCTTTCGTTTGCTTGCTCGCTGAGGTGTTTAATTAACGAGTTAGATTTAATAATTATTCTTCCGCAGTTATCGAAAACCCACAAAGACTATTGCGAAAATACGTCCGAGGATGAGGTGGTGCAAAAAGAACGCAGAGTGAGGCGACCACCAAAGAGATACGAGACATCCCCGAAATCTATCGATGCATCGGTGATCGAACTTTCTGGTTCTGAATCTAAGTACGTTCGTCGGTAAATATATCGAGCGTACGTCCGTGTAATTTGAAATTAGATACTGAAACCGCACTTTTATTTCAGGCGAAGCGGGAAGCGGACCGTTTTGCCACCTCCCTTACCAGCATCTGCGGATAGAAAGAGAAATGCTCGTAAGAAGAAGTTGTATTTGACAGCAGACGAATCTTTCCAAGACATCGAGCCAATCGAAGTGAGTCCTCTTAATTTTCACATCGTTCGATATATAATATTTGAATATTTCAACGCGCAATACATTTCTCCTTCAGAGTTCTATAACAATTACGCCAGCGACAACACCAGCGACGACTTCCCGCAGCTTGAGAAGTAGACGAAAATAATGTATTGTAAATAGAACTTGCAAATTAGTCGTAAATTATGAATGCAGAAAGTATCACTGTCCAGAAGACCGGATGGAACAACCACAGCCGTCGACGGCTGTAACGTTTTATAAAAATGTTACAATGCATGCCCAGTTTTCTGTGATATTTCGAAACAAAACTATTACCTATAATATAAGCCATACGATAAGATCATTAATTATAGAACAGTATTTTTTTTATCTTTTAAACCGCACTGCGTATTAAAATAATGTATTTTTTAAACAAGGTGTTGTTCCTTCTCTTCCATGTCTTGTACTTATCCGTCGATAACTGTATACGTCTTGGGATTGAAGCAACTGAAAACAGACGACGCAGGATATACATACGTACCGTGCAACGCACACAACACCTTGGATCCTCGCGGAGAAAATCTTCGCAGGAAACAGATTGATGGATTACCGCTGTTATTGTTTTTTGTTCCAGTTTATTTTTCACGAGGTACACGACCCTTTATTGTTACATTCCGCAATTATAGTAGTTTCTTAATAGTTCCGTAAATTGAATGCTTGCCTCCTGATATACTCTCACATTAGTTACTCATATAATATATTATCATACTTTCAATGGAGTCAACAACATATATATTTTTTTTATTTATTTCCATATGTGTATATATGTATATCATTTTTATATATACGTATCGGGTGTATGTTCGCCAGTGAATATGCACTGTACCATAGGATAGCATTTTTTTGTTTCTTTTTTTCTCTTTAATTACACAATTCACAGAGTCGCTTTTGAAATGGGGGGGGGGGGGGGGGACTGCCGAAGTACACCATACGATGATGATTTCGTTAATTTTGCTTTGGCCATTGAATCTATTTCGTCCCGAATTTTGCACAGAGGGAAAAGACGTTCGCTCGTCGACGCATTGCTTGTTTTCGTTTTATTCCTTGATTCGCCGATCTCTCCCTCAGCCGTCGTCGGGCAGATGAAGGGCACAGTCGCAGAATGTACTTTCTCACGTCTCAATCGGAGGGGGGAGGGGGCAAGAGAACACCAAAAAACAGGGAATAACGGACACTCAGAAGTAACGCGGTTGGAGCGTCGCTCGCGGCGAAAGGAATAGTATAGATAACGTGTAACAGGCCGCCAACGAAAGAGTCAACATCGCAATAGAATTCACATGTATTCAATATTGTGGCATAAGAAACGCACGTAGATTATCGCCTCGGGGGAGAACGTCGTTACCGAGCCGCGTGAAGCACAAACTCGCCAATCCCATCGCGTTCACACGCGGCGCCCTATCCTCCTGCTTATCTCGCCCGCGAACTCCCGCCAAACTTAGGCCCGAATAATTGTGGCATCTTAACATTAATATAATATGTATATGTATATTTAATTTAATACGTATATATCCACCTAACGCGACTAGTCCGAATGAAACACACCTTCGCAGCGAGCTGGGCGAAACACGCGCACGCGGCGAACCACCGCCGAGTTCAGAATTTCTCTCCCTTTCAACGAATCTCTTTAATTACACCCAATTAGTCAAGTCTCAAAGGGGTGGGGTGGGAGGCGAGAATTGACGAAAAATCTGGACTCAACCCCGCGGCGCACGCAATTGCCGATTTTTTATGCATATTGCAGCTGTTCTCGTTTATATTCGCGTGATTATCAACTCTCCTTGACCCTCCTTCGTGTTATAAACGCACCCACCTCTTTGTACATGTCTCATTAATTGCTTATAGAATGCAACAGTCAAAGACTCTGCTGCCGATCGATTGCGGTGTCCACGCGGCAGGGGCTTCTCTATTTTGATGACGACGGAGCGTCGCGCTGTGCAGGCCAGTGGGAGTTGCTCTGTGCTCGATCAAAATCGTTTCAGGCGGCGATCATCTGCACGCGCAGCGGCGACGCTTCATCGTCCGCGGCTTTCTCTTTATCCGCAAATTGTTGTTTTGCCCCAGTTCCATCGGGCGCAAAGGAAATCATTTGGACGGCATGTAGCACACACATGGAGAAAATCATGTCGAGGAGTTTGTTGCTGCGGTTCTACGCGACTAACGGCCGGGGCTCTATCGACTCTTACATTTTTGCTCGTTTTCTGTTGTACTCCGGGATCCGATCGGTTGCGAGTGACTGACGGCCCCGCTCCCGTGGACACCGGGAATCGTCGGCTACGCTCAACATCATTACGCCAGCGCGATGGAAAACGTTTAACAAATATTTCGTCCAGTTCAACATAAGATACAACGTCGTCCCTTGCAATGCAACATTAACAATGCGCCTCCTAGTCGATACAAATATAATCCGCGCATCTTTGCAAGCTCTCGTTCTATCCGTGTACCGCGACAGGCACGCGTGATATGATGTCGTTGCGGAGCAGATCGCGAATGCTCGTCGAGCGGAGTTAACGATCGCTGGCATGCGAAGCCCGCGACAACGTGCTTAGCGAGTAAAAGACCGTTGCAGGATAAAGCGTTCCATCGAGTACGTGCTCTTATTCCTCAAGGAAACGAAGCCGACGATACGCGTCGATCTGTTCGAAACGGTGTCCTTCGGCACACGGCAGTGTAATAATAGAAGTTGGGAAAAGTCCTCGATCCTTCGAACCCGATGAAGAGCGTTCAAATTGAATTATTTCTTTCTCGCAATTTTTCTCTCTTTTTTTTTTGTTAAATCGTATATATACTCCGTAGCACAGTGCAATTCAAGTTAACGTCGCGTAATATGTAGGCGTACTTTTATTTTTCGTCTGTGTCCTCTTTCTTTAAATACTCTTAACGATCGATATTACAAACGATAGGTGTTGAAATTTGTTTTCACATTTGTTTCCTGGAATCCTTAAAACGCCCCCGACGTAATCGAAGGGCGAGTCGTCTAACAATTGACATGAGTGTGGCGTTAAGTGTCATCGTGATTGGTTTCGTGTGCACGCCCGTCCACCGTTCGCTAGATCCACAGATCATCGATGGATGAAACCGACGGAGGTTCGGGAAGCGAGATCGACCGATCGGCAAAATAATTTACGAGCCTGTCCGTGGCGCTCGGACCGCCCCTACTACCCCAATCTCTCCCTTCCTCTTTGCCTGCGCCCCCCTTTTCTCAGTCACCTTCATCGTGCTCGAGGATTGCGAACGTACCTGCCGAGACAGATGTCCAGGAAAGTGAAGACAGGGACGGGCTCTCTTCTTACACCCTCTCCTTCGTTCTCCCATCATATCAATCTTTATTCGTGCATGGTATGTAATTTTGCCGATTTTTATCAGCCAAGTCGAAGGATTTTGGGAACTCGTATCGCAAATATGTGATTCTGATATTCTTCCCATGTTCCTTCTAGCCAGTCAAGACACAAGCCGAAGAACTGGGGTAACTCGACGATATGACGGAGTGTAGCCGCCTTACCGTGGCCTTCAGAAGCCAAGATCCTTCGCTCTGACTATATGCTCCGGATATTGATGGCCTTACACATCACGCTGAACCTCCACGAAGAAAAGATCCCGTTCACGACATCCTTTGGCACACATCTCGACAGGTGTACAGAGGAGAGAGAAAGAGAGAGAGAGAGAGAAAAGCAAGAGAAAGAGGGAGATGAAAGGGGGAAAGGAAAGAAAAGGGTAAGGATCCTTCTGTCTCGGAGAAGCGATCCTCTGCGTGACTCTCGGAAGAAGGTCGATGGAAAGAGAAAGACATAGTACCACCCAGCCGCCGATCTCTCACATTGTCCCCTCTAGGATCTCAATTGAAACGCGGCGGGATCGCCTGTTTAACCGGTCAGAAAGGGGATCCCCCGGCTCACTTGAGATCCTCGTCCTCGTTGGCTAGGAGCTCGTCGATCTGCTTCTCCCAATCGTCCTTATCCACCGTCGCGACGCCGCTTTTCCCCTCGCTGCCGGTCACTACTACCTCGTAATCCTTCAGCTCGGCCTCCAACTCGCGCTCCCAATCTTCTTCTGCGGAGATTCAGAAGCACCGTTGTACGTATATGCACCTAGTTTCGAGCGGGCCACGCGCCGGGATCCCGTAACGCGGTAGAATGCGCGCCATCGTGCTAGTGTTTCCGTTTCTGTCGCGTTTCATTGTGTTCACCGTTAACGATGGGTGTCCCTGTGTATGTGTGTGTGTGTGTGTGTATGTGTTACCGTATACGCGTGGCGGAATACCAGCGCAGGCACTCGCGCGTACACGCGACGCGGAGATACAACGTGTGTGTGCGCGCGCGCGCGCGCCGGCGAGTTTTGCAGCCCGGTGTGTCCCTGTTTCTTGGCATCGATCTCGGGACTACGCGACCCGCGTCCCGTGTGCTGGTGTGAGAATTTAATCGTGTCCCTGTGTTAGTGTTAGCTGGGGTAAGCGGAAGGGTTTGGGGGCTGGGAGGGGAGACAAAAACTCAAACCACGCAAGGACAGAGAAACCGTGGACAGGGGTGGCGCGAGACGGGGGTGACGATTCTCCGGCGTCCCACGCGACGCTGTTTTCCACCCCCTTTTAATCTACTCCGCGCGACGACAACGCGTTGATACCCCGCAAGATTTCACGGATCCGCGAGCATCTTTCCCGCCCGACACCCGGCGACGAGCAGATTTATTCCGCCGTACCTGGGGCACGGGCCCTCGTCGCGACGACTCCTCCGCTGGGCTCGCGCGCACCGGTCTCGTTAAAACAATCGGAACTAAGATGATAAGCGCTCTCAGGGTCGATTGATCGGGCTGGGAAACCCTATTCTCCGGGAACGCGATTTAAGTAATTACCGTCTCTCTCGGCGCGGGATCAGGCTAAACGCGTCTGAACAGCGACGGTTATATCGAAGTCGGGCGAACTCGCCTGTTCGGAACGCCTACGACAAAAACCGATGAAACCGTATTCGCCACGGTTGGCTCGTTGCTCGTCTACTGACAGCTCGAGTGAATTATTTCGCCCGTGCCTCGCGGAAACCGAGCCAACCGACCAGACCGCCCATTTTTTTCCCCACTTTTCACAACTTTTTTTTCGCTCGCCAACAGCCAGATACCACACACTCGTCCCTCTCACCCTCTGCCATGCCCCGCGTGTATATCGATTCGACTTTACATGCGCTCTCCATGTCGGCCGACGTTCGATAGGCTCGTGGACGCCTATCGAGGCTCCGTTCGCACCTCTCTCGATTTATCACTCTTTCTTCCACGCGCCTCTTTTGCTAGTTTTATCTCATTTCAGGCTTCCTCCTTCTCGATGTCGCCTTCCTCTATCTCTCCCTCCCTCTCTCTCTCTCTCACCCTCTCGATTTTTCTTCTTTCTTTTTCTGGGGGAATTTTTCACGTTTTTGGAAGCGCGCATCGGAGCGGATTCTCTCGCCTGCTCGTTTATTCGCCGCTTAAGCGTCCGTCCGCACGCGGAACGCGCCCAGCGCGTTAATTAATCTCATTCCCGAAGCTCGCCCTCTCGCACCCCTCAGTGTCCATCCCTGCCTCGACACTCCGAGCTCTCGATTTTTCATTTCATTCTTTTGCATCGCCGCAAATTTCGCGCTGCTTTCGGGTGGACGGTCGTGTAAACGGATCGCCCTCGCCTGGCCGCTGCTTTTGTTGTTGTTGTTGTTCTTCTATTAGTCTGATTTGATGCAACTTGTACGATGGTTCTGTTTTCTTTTTCCTCTGCGTTGTCGGAAGGGGATCACTACGAGGACAACACCCACGAGAGACGGGACGAAATTACAGCTCAATCCCAGTTATTTGTTAGTGTTCTTTTTCGTTTAGCTGTTTAAAACACGTATTGTCGTTTAACGAAGTGTTATCTTATTTTCTGTCTTAATTCTTTACGTAACATTTAGTAAATCACTTTCTCTTAACCCTCCTGCTTCCCTCTGTTCTATCCCCTCGTTTGGGAATCAATTATCGCATCGTCGTCCTCCTCCCTCTCTCCTCGGGGCTCCATTACCTCGCCGTGGTTTCACATATATCGTCGTTCTCCATTTACTTAATTACTCTTAACGGTTTACAACACGGAGAATATCGACAAGAGATGGCTATTGATTAAGAACGAAGACAGACAGACGACAGACAAACAGACAGACAGACAGACAGACAGACAGACATACATATAATTGAGTTTTTTATCTCTGCTTCGTGTAATTCGAGATTCTTTTATCCCGCTCCTCTCTCCTTCCCCTTCCTTTCCATCTTCATCTCCGTCATAAAAAGACTCCCTCCTCGTTCTTCTTCTCCTCTAAGCCATCCCTTATTCTTCCCCTCTGACTTTCTCCCACATGCACTCACGCACACACAAACACACACAAGCACACACACTCACGCTGTCTCTTTCTCTCCCCCTCAACACCACGTGCTGCTATTCGCGCGAATCCGGGCGCTATCGGTTAACGCGCTGCTTTATCACGCTTCAAATCCGACGTGTCCCTAAACGTTGCTTCCTCTCAATGGTTGTTATTACCCTCTCCTATCCTTCACCCCTCCCCGCCCTCTCTCTCTCTCTCTCTCACTGCCACGAGTTTATCCCGTGATATCGATCGCGCGATCGACGAACGGCGACGCCGACGATCCGCGCGTTGCAAACGACGACAAACATCTACACAACGATGAAGATAACGATAATGTAAATTCTCAAGGACTACCATTTTTTTAAATCGCCGATCGTAACGCGAGAGTGTCGCGAGATCCCATCGACGTCGGGGGATGGAGAAATCGAAACGAAAAACGTGGGAGGAGGTACGATGGAGAAAGTGGAAACGAAAGGTTGGTGGATTGGCGGGGATAGTTGTACGGGGGATGGTGAAAACACAAACAAACTGGACGATGGAACGCCCAACGATCACTGAAACATTAATTGGCCCGGCGAAACAAGAAAAGAGACTGAAACCGAGGAGTGGGGGAGGGTTAGTAATCGAAAAGAATAGAGGGGGTGGCGGGAGGGTTCGAGGAGATCATGGACGAGAACCGAGAAATCAACGTCGGCTTCCGAGATGGGGGGATAGAAGTTTGTTGTATTATTTGGAGGGGTGCTTTTTGGATAATGCTTTTATCGGGGGGATGTCTCCTCTTCTTTAAGCTGTTGACAGAATAGAATGAAAGCGGTCGTTTAGTCACATAAGGCAATCAATAGAGTCAGTTTCGAAACTAGCAAGGCTTGGAACACGAGCGAGAAAGGTGGTATTGTGTGACAATAAAACGGAAGGCGGCGACCGCCGGCATACCCCTACTAACTAATACAAGCACAGTGATAGGAGGTCGAGGAGAAGCCGCTCGGGCGAATGGACGAGCACACAGACTACGGTGGTGACAACGGCGCTAACGGCTGGTGGAAAACAAAATTGGTGGAACACATCGAGATCGAGTTTCACGATGACGTTGATTTGCGTATTGTACTCACGGGGGCGGGGGTGGGATGGTATTTCTTGGACACCCGGTGTCTTGGGCATAGATCAGTCGAGACCGAGGGAACGCCGCTCTTTCCTTCCGTTTGCCAGCAACCGTCGAAAACATTATATCTCTGTGGACTTTACGCCACTGTCACCAGTTCGCTTCTCTCTCGAACCTTGAATATCCATCGTGCCGGCAAATTGGGGAAGGAACGGAGCTCGTTCCCCCCTCGAACGTCATATCTTGCTCGGAAAAATTTCGTTGGTGGTCGTAACGGAACAACGCGCGGACACCTCTTCGAATATTGGAATTTCGTTGACCCGTCAAGGCGTGCGCGTATAAATGAATTTTATTATTGCGATCAATACGCACACACGGGCTCATTTCAGGGGGTAACGAATCAAGGACGGCAGGTAAGAGGCACCGACCAAGGGAACCATTTTGCTCGGTGACAATACCGCGGCCAATCCTCTTCAATAGGATAAATTAGACCGAGGGAATACGTGCCAAGAGTTAGCACCGTCGTTCTTTATGCGTTCCGCGCAGTGGTCCCTCTTTAAGCAAGGTTGAACGACGACCAACGATCACTAACCTTTCGGTGGCTGCATTCCCAGCTTTTTCATGCCCTCTCGGACCTCTTGGAGGTCCGTGTCAGAGACCCTCATGCTATCGGACACGAATTCGTGGCCTGGCGAATCTGCCAACGCGCTGTTACTGCTGCTGGTCACGGCTCCGCTGCCTTCCTGGCCAGTGGTCACTTGAACTGTTCGCAAGACAACACTCACGGCTAAACTAGAAGGGTTGGGAGCTGCCTAACGTTAAGCACTATGCTCTCTAGGGTCTCTTAGCTCTCTTTTCGCTGAATTTATGCTCGCTATTCACTGTTCCGTGAGAGATGAGCGTGACGAACCGCGGGCGACTCGCCGCACTTCTTCCGGCGTTATTTCAAAGAAGAGTGATCAAACTGAAGTGACGTGAAACGCACAGAACAAGGAGGTCTACTGTGTGTACTGGACCTTCTTTAGAAAATTTGACTTCCTCAAGAATCTTTAACTAGCTCCCAACAAATCTAACTTGACAAGAATCATCAGATTTTAATCACGGACAGAGCCGGTCAACGGCCCCGTTAACTGTCTCGTGAACTCATTAAACTTCGAGTGAAGTTCGTAGCAGCGCAGCGAGTCACCGGGATCGAATTCTCATTTAGCGAGATAGTAGGGGACCGGTTGAATGCCCTGGGACAGTCGACGGGAGCGCAGAAGGGCGGGAAGCCTCTCCGGGTAGCTCGCGAAAATCATTTTCAGGATTCGTGGATCAGACAGTATTTCAGGCATCGCCGTCGAAGGGTCCCGTTTTATCCGGTTGTTCATCTCTTCCCAAGGAAATCCCATTGTTCGCGGGGCGAGCCAATTCGCGGGCGACGCTTCCCGCTCTCTTCTGACATCCACCGTCCCGCCATCGAACGTGGCCAACGATTCGCGTTTCTCTCAACGTACCGGAGTGCTCCGCTGATTTTCCAACGTGCGCGAGTCGATAATTTTATCGACGTGGTAGGGGGAGGATTATCGGCTCGCGCCTCGAATTAACTTTGCATTTATGATTCTGACGTGTACCAGATAATAGACGGCACGACTTTAATCACCGCCCAGGCTCGATCATTCAGACTACGTGTATCCCCCGCGGAATTTTCACCGGCGCACAGTATCACCGATTTAGTTAATCTTTATACAACTTTATCGGTGATATCGCGCGTTGGAAATTCAACTGTATTCGGCGCGGCGCATAGAAGAGCGCGATCAATGATTGACGCGCAACGTTTAACAGCGAGCCGGGGAATCATGGGTGAAAAACGGGCGACTGCCAATTCGAGCACGCCAGTACGTTGTTTAACCCTCGCGCGACGGATAGTTTGGCGCACATCGGACGTGGGGCTGGCTTTCACCCACAATTCCGTTCGCAGATGGACGTCGATTTCGATGCGACTCTAAGTTTCCATGTTTTTGGACAGGTAATGTGTATGAGTTGATAGGTTTAGGGAAGGTCCGAGTGAACCCCGTATCCGCCAGGCGAGGGTTAGTAGCGCGTCGATGAACAACGGGCTCTACGACGTATTAGAAATTGTCAAATGTGCCATGCAAGAAGATTTCATCCCAGAGTTGCCGAACAGATCATAAATCAGGCGTGAACGCAGCACGACGCTTGTAAACGTCCTCTCCTCTCGATCACTCTTTCCTCGATATCCACTCGCGTTCGATTCCCGAGGTAGATACGTTTACCGGCGTCGTGCTTCGAGGGGCGAAAGGAGCTCGCCCCTCGGTGGAACGGATATAAGGGGAGCAAGGGGTGTCGAGTGAAGCAGCTCGAAAACTGTAATGCAAACTAAGGGGCAGCAAGTACCAGAGAACAAGCGAGAAGGGCGTGTGCACGAAGCGATGCTCCTCTGGGCCGACCTCGGATAGCCGTCCTCGGTTTTCTCGCGTTACAGAGCTCGACAAGGATCCGTCAAATAGAAAAGAAGTGGGCGCCAGCCCTTAATTGAAGTCGAGGGGCGCAGTGCACCGTGCAAACGCACCCAGTTAAGCGCGCAAAGTGTAGGTGGACCTCGAGTTACCTGCAGGTTCATTCACGGCTCCCGTGGAGCTCATGTTCTGGTTGTTCTCGGCCTGGCTGGCCATGGTGTTCAACTCGTGGCTCTGGCGAAGCACCGACACCCGGTAGAAGTAATTTCTCCAGAAATTCTCCTCCGACAAGCTGCGGCGACAAGGGAATTAATCTCGGTGTGAACTTGAAGCTGACACAGAACGTTACACCGGCCCCGATTCGCCGTAATCAGACGCTGATTAATTGGCGATTTAATTTAGATCGGTAATTAATCGACTCGCAGCTGTGTACGTGAACTTCGCGGTTACCCCGAGAGAAGTGGATATCGACTTCCCGGAGGTCTCGAGTTAAACCACTCCGATCGGGATGATAATTTCCTGGATACGCTTCCGTGGATGCTGTGACTTTACAGACCCCGAGTCTGGGCTCAGCGTCCACGATTATTCAAAAGTAGCAGTGGACTCTAGGCACGTAGGACAATCTGATGCTGACTGACCCCAGACTCAACGGACACAGATGCATAGCCCCGAATATCGCTTGAAGGATATTCATCTTCTAAAGTGGCCGGAGGAAATGCCAGGCCGTTAATATCGGAAGGACTGTGCGGAATTACGTACACTTTCGGCACCAGCTGGAACCTCATGTTCTCCAGATTCGGATCAAGAGCCAGCGTGGCTTGAGCCATCGGTTGCACGGCTTCGAAGTCCCATGCGAAATTCACGTCCTCGGGCGGGGACCTCAGGAAGTTTCGTTGATCCTAGAACCAATGACCGCGTGAAATATGCACGACAAGTTCGTCAAGTTTAGTCGGCTTCGCCGCGCGGAGACACGCGACCCCGATGGTATTTCCATTAATTCGCTGACGGCGACTTTGCGACGGCTGGGATTTATCGACGGCAGAGTGTCCCCTTCAAAAGGACACCTCCTCGAGGAGGTGCAATTACGGGACAATCGTTTCGATCCGCTTGCTTTCACGATTAACTCGACAAATGACCCGCGATGGTCGGGCGATTCAATTACGGCTTCGCTGATCGTTGCTAATTACGATGCTATCCTCTGAACATAATTGCCAGCGGCGACGCGCGCGGGGCAAAAGAAACGGGAGAAGCGTGCACGGAAAAGCCTATATGTCGACCCGTCCTCGGGTGTTAATCCACAAAGCAGACGTTACGCAAATCATCTTACCGGGCGGCACATTTACTAGGGCTGGGACTATTTGTTGAATTTTTCGATATTCGACTATTCGAATACTTCAGTTGCTCAATTAGTTGGTGAATATAATTCGAATGTCCAAATATCCATATACTATTCGAATATTTCAGTATTCGAATGTTATTATTCGATAATATTCGAAGGTTATTCGTAGCATTCGAAGGTTATTCGTAGCATTCGAATAGTCCCAGTCCTAGTATTCACTACGAACGGTGGGAGGAGTACAGTGGACTGTATGTATTTCTTTCGAGCAAAGGGAGTGGAGACAGGAGGTTTTGTACAGTTTTTGGGCATTATATTAGGGAGCAGCTTCGCAGGAGTACTCATTCATATTGCCACCCTTTACTCAAGGCTACCTATTGGCACGCGACCGACTTTCCGTCGCCACTCGACAGTGTCCCTCAATTAAATACATTTCCTTAATTATTCTCATCGTTCAATGATGCCGAAACGTCTCCTATTACCACGCAACGAATGGCACCGCGCCGTGCACAATCTCAATAAAAAAAAAAATAGAAAAATAAAACGCGTGAAAAGACAGGTAAGCGAAGGTCTAGGTGACAAGGTAAAGAAAGTCGCTTGGCCATAGATGCCCCCTACAATGCTGCACCCCAGGCACGTTGTGAACCCGGACCACAAAGGTGAACCGATATATTTAAATCCCGGTAATGAACAGGTAAACACACGCTTCGTTGAGTCGTATCGTCAAGCATATTGCCTTACACGCCGCTGGGCCGTGCCCCGAGCGCTTTGCTAGATCTTTTCCACTGTACAGCCTCCACTTTGCTAAGGAATCTAATTGCTCATGCCCGTGCGTCGTTCTTTTTCCAAGGATCCACGTGCGCGACTGATGGGACCGTATTGGAGGGGCGCGTGTATGAACGCACAAGACGGAACGTTTATTACTCACGGTGGATAGCGATAAGCATTCCTCGCGCAGTACGTCCTCGTTGGGTGCACCGACCCATGGGGCGACGGCCTCCCCTTTTTCAGCGAGTTTGTTAGCCGCAATGAGAGCCTCCTGCTCTTTGTTTAGCTCGGCGACCAATCTCTGAAATGCCATTAATTCCATATTACAGAGGGTCAGAAAGAGAGAGTGAGAGAGAAATGCGGGGTGGCAGGGCTGATGGGAAAGAGACAGAGGGTGGAAACAGCTGGTGCTGGTATGGGACGTGTGGTGCTAGGCTAGGAGATAGAGAGCAATTATCGGTGTCATCGATGGCCTGGCGAGCAGGCACGGAAATAGCTACGAGGAGCATGCTAAAAGCTGGAGAGCGACGCGACGGGACGTTCACCCCCGGTTAATTAGATCCTTATCGTATTTTTGTCGATACCACTGCTGCTTCCACCTCGCAGCCCGCTAAGATCGTATTGATCGCAGCGTGGATTTCGCTGATACCAGATTTACATCGGCGGAGCTTCGGGTCCCCGCGGCTCGTTGAAATTTGGATTGCTTGCCGGCGACTGTTAACAGGGTCGCCATCTACGACCGTAGGAATCCAGACAATAATATCACGGCTACTTGGATATGTATGAGATTAATCACCCCTCTGGCAGGTCTGGAGCTGCCTTTCGCGACTTAACGATGTTGTACACGGATCTGGAATCTTTCAATTATACAAATCTACCAGCGACGGATACGCGACAAGATTAGACTCCCCGTGCATACGTAAAGCCTGTCAATAAACTGTCAACTTTACAGACATCCCCACCTGGCGATCCAGTTAAAAGTGGTACAACTCAATTACAGTAGCCGGCAGCTTCCCAGAATTCCAAATTAATAGAGCCTCCCCGGTTCCATCTCCGAAGTGTCGCAGAGCTTGGCAACACACCTTTATCCACCACCGGTTTTTAATTCTCGCGCGGCGATTACCTTTTAAACACCGCGAAATTAGACCAGCCGATGTGGATAACGCGCGGGATCAGAGGGAACCGTAGACGACGCGGGGTACAATGAAACAAATGGCGAGGATTGGGCCGGGAACGAAGAAAAATGGACGAACAGGGATCACGGGGGTATACGAAGCATCTAAAAGGATTAAAGACGGGGGAGTCCTGCGGCGCTCAGAGCTTAAGCTCGGATAACCGAGCCCCCCTTATTACCGCCCTCGTATTTGGGTCAACGAGCGTCTGGACTTGAACATCCCTTCCACTTTAATACGCTGTACAACTATTGACGATCAACTCTCGTTACGCCTGCACCATTCAACCGCGATATACAAGCCTGGCGGGTAACGATATTTCGCGCGGCATCAACCTAATATCACCAGACAGGCCTTCGCGTGGCGGGGGTGTTGAAGCGCGCCTCGGTCAGCCTTCCTTATTACCGCATTTGGGTCAATCAAGTTCTCGACTTCGCGTAGACATTGAGTCACGGGGGGCACGCAACGCTAACGTTTACCTTCAACCATGAAACTTCCATCAGAGATCGATATTTTTATTCCAGGAAGGGGCGGGCTCGCGGAGAACTTCACAAGCAGAGATGGGTAAAACCTTTATCTACATAAAATTATTATTCTTCGTCATCCGTTCGTTAACCCGAGTTACTTTTATTCGACACACGACGAATAATCTTTTTAACTTTTATTCGTTATTCGAAATTTTATTTCAATTAAAAATTTTGCCCAATTCCTGTTCCTAAGCCTCGTCAATATCCGCGCCGAAGCTAACGACTCCACCGATGGAAATTGCTTTCTGGGCCGAGTATTGCTCCTTCGTCCTCCTTTTTTTCCAATACGGGATAGCTAGGCTCGTCATTGTTTCCCTCCCGGCGTAATTCATCCGATAGTTAAAGCAATTTCCAGCGCACGGTGTAATGAAATCGTACAAATGTCTCGCGGCCCGAGTGACCCGGGGTGGTGGAGGGCGGACGGGGGCAAGAAATGCATCGCGAGGCTCGTCGATTGGGAAAATGAAAATATGCAGTTTAATTAAACGAAACTGGTAGCCTCGTTGTTTTTCGGCGAGTACCTAATAGGATCTGTATGGTAACAGGTGAAACAGGTGAGATATCGCAGAGAGGTGAACAGATACGGATGGGGGAAAAGAGGGACAATGCGAATTAAGATCCTTTGTCTCGAAATTTCATTACGCGGGGGGACGACGTTGAAACATCGATTCGAGCGTGGACGGTGTACAGTTTTCGCTTAACCAGCCTTTCCTCGCCACCGTGTAACGCAGGGGAAAAGCTCGCGGAAAATGTTGGAAACGTTCCGGAAGGAAAAACTGCCGGAACCCATTGTGAAGTTAAAAAACTCGGGTCACGTCCGCAAAAGTTCGCCAGCCTTTGTTCGCTAGAGTGAAACTTTCCATGCAGTGCAACTTTTCCGAGCCTGTGTCCATAGCCTTGCGTTAACATACGCCAAAGTTTTCGCTGGCGGCGAAATTCTGTCTTACAGAAGTCCGGCTTGTCGATCACAGAACCGGCCACCCTTATTTTCGCGCCTCGGCGTTCGGTCCACCCTGCGCTGAGGTTTCTAGGAGCTTGTGCACCAGTGGCCCAGAAAGCCAGGTTTATTTTAGTTCAGTCGCCACGTCGATGAGAGGCACGTCACTCGTTTACAATTGTGTACACGTCCACGGCGGATTTTTACAACCGTTGGTCACGCGAATATATGGCTCCGCCATTATACCGGGTCGCAGCTGGGGCCGTATTTTTTAACGGCAGAGACGTCGGCTTGACATGTCAATACGATCTCGAGGATTACAGCTAGCCTCCGGGATCGATACGCGAGATTGTAACTACGCAGCGCTCATAAATCAACGGAATGGAGCTTGCGCGGACACGCGAGGCCGAAGAAGAATAAGAAGAAACGCCGTGGAATTAACGTATCGCATTATTTGAAATATTAGCGTCACTCCGCAGCCACCTACATAGCTTCCAAACAGAACTACTTCGGGCTCCTTTCAGCAACTTTTTGAAGTAATTTACCCCGATGCGGCCGATTCGAAACTCGAGGAACCCTTTCAGCGGAAAGCATCTACTTCGTTCCATTTACCTGGGATCTTGGGATCGCGCCTGAGATATTGTAACCGCGGAGACGGAATCTTAGCCGGATTCCCTGGTATTCAGAGAACTCGGGGCGACACGTGAGCTCGTGCAGGGCTGGAGATAATAAGATAAGCACGGGACACGAAAGGGCACTTGGTGACTCGCAAGGCTTTCGATACTCGAGACGGGGATCCAGGGCTAATGTGCGAGTGGACGATTTCGATTCAGCTTATTCCGTGAGATCGCCACGAATTTAATTTAGTGGTCGCCGCTGGATGCAAGGGGATGTTGACCTCCGGACGCGGCCAGCGTTGGGTGGAAGCTGGAAAAATACCTTCCGGCCTGACGGATCGGATCCGATAAATCGATGCCAGGCCGCGACATGCTGAGAAATGGAACTCCGTCTGCGGACGGATTCAATAGCCCTCCTCGGAACAGATACGTCCGATTCGCTTGGAATGCAGGGTGTGTAACTTTCTTTCCGTATCCATGAACCCATTGGACGACAGTGGAAACACGCGGCTCCGCCGAGCACGCATATGTGGCGCTTGCACCGGGGTTTTGTTTATTCGAATGTGCATAGACGCGAGAATAATGTGCGCTTTAACAATGTGGCCGGTCTCGGAGCGATGCCGCAGCTTCAGGAACGCGTGCAAAAAGCGAGATAACATCGTTACGAGTACGTGTTTGACTTTTCCACTCGAGTCTGACGCTTAACAAGGGTAGCCAACCTTCTCTCTCTCTCTCTCTCTCTCTCTCTCTCTCTCTCTCCCTTGTCTGGGGAGGCGCGTCTGCGTTCATCCCTCGACACCGTCAGACGTCCCCTTGCGATACGCCACGCATTCGCCAGCACTGTAATTATTCTCCTGTGTGCTAATTATTTGCATTAAAGCTCGCTGAAATTATACTGCGTTACAATGATAAACCTTCCGCAGCGGAATGAAATCTTCAGCGACTTAATTAAATTCATAATCCTCCTGCTTCAAACAATGCCTCTGGGGTAGTTGTTTCTCAATTCTCTGGTATGAATATTCACGGAGATTGCTGTTTGGCGACCGCCGTTCGCCAGATTCGTCTCAGATTACGACGCGAGGGAGGTAAATTTTCCCAAAGATCCAAAGAGGCCGAGTTTTGTGATATTCGGCGATTATTTCTGCGTTTGAATAACGATTCGTAAAACTTTATACATTTATACAATGGTTAGTAGGGAGCAAATATCTTCGAGACACTTGGTGTATACGACTTTGGGAGAGCCCCAAGTACTTATCTCCCTGATATATCTGCCAAGTGGCTCGTTCCGACATCAGTGACATGGACTTCGACTCCTCCAGAGTTTCACGAGCTCGCTGTATCCCCGCGTGGACCCCTCACACCGTTCCCACAGACTCCCCCAGGAAATTTCATTTTGCATCTCAACAGATTTCCCGGGGCAAAATGATTTTAATCGAGAGCCAGCTCGGCCCGTGTGAAAGGGCGCGCGACGTCTTTAAGGACCGACCGGTATTACGGTCACGTGGAGGAGCGAAACGTGGCCCGAATGCGGGGATCCCTGCCTTCTTCCGCCAAGTCGTCTCGAATTACCGTCCGGGGATTAAAGCTGCGGAAGGGAAAAGGACAGTGGGAAATAGGGCGACGTTCATCGACGGGCATTTCGGTCCAGCGACGTGCGCTGCCTGCGGTTCCGGCGATTAATGGTGTCGCGCTTAATGAATGGGTGTAATGAAGACTTGCATGGTTACGCGCCCTTGCGCCATGGTGGAGGATGATTGAACATTGTTTCCTGAAGGCTACAGTGTATTGATACACAAGACAAGTGGAAACAGATGCTGTTCGTGTTACGAGGCACGGCCTAATTGCGGATAGAGAATGAGAGGATTGAGTTACACTGCAACCGGAGAAAGGGCGTGGGTTTCTTGATTAAATTTCCAATTCCTTCGAGGCATTTATCGGCTCACTCGATTTTAGAGTAATTACTAAGCATTCTCACTAATGAAGCTTCAAGTAGGACATCAATTGTGAAATATTCTGATCATATAAGTAATTCAGACTCTTAAACGTGTCTTATAGAATTCCAAGTCTGTTGGTTTAAAGAATGTTTCGCAGTGGCAGAAGCGTTTTCGGTGTCGTCGTTAGACCATTCCTCTCGACTATCTCTATTCCCGGTTTATCGTTGGTCGATTACGCTGCAGCACCGTCCGGAACGATTCACTTTTATTTATTGAGTTGAGTGAGAGCCCTTATTTTCGATAAGATATCCGCCACTCTACGGCGTCCTTTCACCTCTCCGCCATCGACAGCCGTTCGATTGGAGTGATGCTTTCTTTCGGGGAGACCGCGGCGGTGTCTGCCGCGATTCGATATCAAGACAGCCGTCAATTGGCGCGTGTTATTACCAGCGAGTAGCGAAGAAGCGTCGTTAAAAACGAGTGGTTCGAGGGAACAGGAGGGGAGGAAGTTCCCAGCGTCTGTCGCTGGTACATCGACCCAATTTTCAGCGGAATGAAGCGATACGGTAGCGAGAGCGTGGCCGAAAAGCTCGGCAGCCGTGAAACAAAGACGTGTACCGTCACGTTCGCCAGCTGAGAAGATCGTGTCGCCCCCATCTCCCTCGCACGGGTACGCTAAATGGTCGCGATAGATATTAGCCGGAATTCGGGTTACATCGTGACTTGGCAAACTCGAATTCGAACAATCGATATCCCTGCGGAAGCGGGCCGTCATATTTCAGCGTGACGCCTCGTTTTCCAGCGGCGTTCACAGAAATTTCTCCCCCAGGGCGCTGCGCGAGAACGAGAGTCAAGTTGCTCGCGGAGTTTAAGGGCGTTTTTAAAGATCCAGCTCGGGGGCAGGCAGTCGCGTATAATCTGGTTTCCTAAAGGCGAGCAGCCCTGAATGGACGGGTAATAACGCAGGCGCGGCGTATCAGGAAGAAGATTGATCGAAGGTGATTACCGCTAATTCTAATTGCCGCCGGTGCATAGAGCTACATTATGATATAACGCAAGGGCTCTCTACTCCCCGAACAATCCATCCGACCTTAACCCAAAACCTTTCGCCTATTGAATTCTGTTACAGATGCGTAATGACCTATTTCTCATCCGCGGGGTGGCTAATCTATTGAGCCACTCTTTACGTAATATATGCACTGCTATCGTGCTAGCGATGCAGCCAGTCTTACCCTGTAATATTTACAGAAAAAACGGGCCACTCCAGCGGACTTAAATATCGCCCTCTGCAAACATGCTAATATTACTTCTACCTTTAAAGCGGAACTGCACTTTTTTCCCCCCAAGGGAAGCAGAGCGCTGGAAATATTTACCGCAACGCTCGAATATTTAGCGTTTATGCACTTTCACTTCCTTTAGTATTACCGTTTGGGAAGTACCTTCGCGGGATTGTTGGATAGGGGTACAGTGCCCGATATGTTGGTTAAAATAAAGTGGATACCAGTGGCGTATCAAGACGGGGGGCAAAGGGCCCTAGCACCCCGAAAGAAGGAGCGTTATAGGAAAAGAAAACTGAATTATATTCATTAAATAAATGTTTATAATCACCTACTGAATTTTATTGAAATTGCAGTAAAAATATTTTTGTCCCTTCAACTCCGCTCCCCCAAGATTAAATCCTGACTGCTTCACTGGTAGATACAAACTGCTTTATCAATAGGAGAGTTACGAAGATTGTTTCTTAGGACCTAGATTCGGGGGCGATGGTATATTTGCAGCGCTCTACGTATGTTTACCGTTGTCCTGTGCATCCGAACGTATCGCCTCTCTCGACGAACGGATAACTTCAGAAGTCGAAGTCGAGTTGAAATGAGAGGACAAAGACGTGACACCAGAACGCGTAACAGGAGCAAGACGAGCTTTTGTAGTCAAAGAACAATGCGTCGACGTGACTTTTACACAGGGAAATCGAGAACGGAGGTCGGAGGCATATGGAGCGAGCGGAAGGGTTGCTCCACGGCCAGCGAATTATAAGGAGAAAAGGCATTCTACCTTAAAGGAAATTCATTTACGTGATCAGCAAGGGGATTTATACAGGTAACAGTTTGAAAGGGTTGCTAGAGGCGAGCCTGTTATCTTTCAAAGGGGCAAATTATGAGACGCCGGCACGGTAATTGCGTGCCGCTTGCAATATTAAGACGCGCTTCGATTCGCCAGTGTGAAGATAGACATCCTCTTTCGCCAGGGTGTGTCCCGTTCGCGCTGCAACGGTGTTGGAGCAGTCGGCGAAACGGTCGACGATTCATCACCCGGGATACTCGCCGCACTGGACAATATTTTCCTTCAATCTTTCGCGCGCATTGCACTCGAGCAGTACGGTATCAAATTCGATTACCCAACGGTGTCGACATTTAAACGAACAGTTTGCAGAAGACCTAAGAAATATATACCAAGCGACTAATAACAAGGAATACTTATCGCGAATGGACCTCTTTTTCTTTCTGACAAAAGAAAAATCGAAGATGGATTTCCTTTCTGAAAAGGTTTCACGAACGCCCGAACCGTTCTCGAAAACCCTATTCACGTTTGTTGCCGAGAAACCGCGTGGCGTGAAAAACGGAGTTTCTGCGAAACGATTAACAGCGAAAGACTTTCACAAGTAAAAGCCGCTATTGATCCACGCGGGCCTTGACAGTAATGGACTCGGCGCATTACCGGGCCACCTTTAATCATTTCACGCCCGAGGTTCTTACAGGTCGTCGTTGTAGCCCGCTGAAATACGCTGTTTCCAGAAGGATCGCCGCAAAAACCTGCGAGCTAAGGGTGTGGATAAATTTTCGAGGACGGTCGAGGGGGAGGGTCGAGGGAGGAGCGAAAGGTTCTGTGGCAGAACGAGGGACTTATTGATCCGTGACGGGCTCTGTCCGACTTCTCGCCCGAACTTTCGGGACGTTTCATTTGAACCCTGTACGAGTTAAATTACAATATGCAGATTCGCGCTGTAAAAGTTGGCGATCCTCGGGGAACGTTGGCAAACACGCGAGGGCGAAAAGTCCACGTCCGGGAGCCGTGAAAAATTTCACCACCTGCGAGAAGGGGTTCCTTGCGTCACGAGCCCCGTGAATCTCCGCCGAATACCGCAAATTGTA
The DNA here is from genome assembly GCA_960531205.1 of Andrena bicolor. Lineage (NCBI taxonomy): Eukaryota > Metazoa > Arthropoda > Insecta > Hymenoptera > Andrenidae > Andrena > Andrena bicolor. Next base: position 57,509,880 of record OY482664.1, read on the forward strand.
TTTCCGATCCGACCGTGGCAGTCGCTCCGGTGTACAGCGATTAAACGACGGGCAGGGTGTGTTCTCGCGACGAGATCGGTGACGAGAGATGTTTCCGAGTAGAAGAGGCCTATTGATCCGTGAACGAAGCGCCAAAGGGATGGCGGGTGCCTCGTCCCCGACGTAATATCCGTGTTGCTGATAGAGAAAGCTCCATTTACGATTTTCTCGCGTCTGCCCCGTGGGAGGGCCGCGGGAACCCGCCCCATTTCTTATCTCCCTATCTGGCTGACTTTTTCCTTGTCGCCGGTGGACACCGTCGGTTCCTCACCCCCGTCGCAAGTGCCCGGGATTTCTTGCGCTTCATCGCTGGATAATTTTCTTCCTCCACGCAGGTGATGCGCACCGCGCCACCAGCTATTTCACCGATTGGACCCTCACGCGCTCTTAATTTTATTATTGATAGGTGCATCGAAGCTGCACCGGCGGACGAATAAAATTACACGTTTTGTCGCGTCGCGGGTACGTGCCTCTTAGTTTTTAACGTTTCAACGGTCCTCATAATTGCGTCCTCTGGTCTGAAGGATCTTTCCTCTGCCGGAAACGCTCGTGAATAAGCGAGCAAGACTGGTTTATTATAGACGCGGTTGTTCCCTCGCCGTGGGATTACGAATTGATTAAGTCAGGATGTAAATTATTCGTCGCCTCCGTTGAAAATAGCAACACCCGCCGATGGCCCGGCGACTAACTTTCCGCCATTCAATTTCGAGTCCTCCTGCCGCGGGAAAGCACGTTAGTCCTTATTAGAGAGGCCTAACGAGCCGTCTAATGAAACAGGACACATCACTCGTCATTAATGGATATCCTAGCGGCCGGCTTACACAAGGCAAGTTACGTCGCAGCTAGGTAAATAGAATTCGTTGAACACGCGCCGGCCAGTCGGGAGTTTTAGATACTTCTCTGGAAATTAGGGCGCCAGCCGTGCAACAACTTCTGTAATGAGACTCGACGGCGAGGCTCGCCGAATGGACCCAACAATGCCCCCGCGCAAATTATATAGAATTAAATTAATCGCGCTCGAAAGACGGGGAGTAGGTGGCTGAGCGAAAGGCGCCAGTGGTTGAGACCGTCTATGGTCAGGCCGCCCGTCCGCCAGTGGAAAAATCAATGACTCGGCGCACCAGTGGTATAACACCTACGACTCCTGAAACCGTATCAATAATAAACCGCAGCTAGGCGCTCCTACGTCCATAATATTTTGCAAGTTGTCAGCTATTGTTTCGAAACTGGGACTAAAGGTCGACAACAGTGAACTAACCCTAGAATATTACTGATACTAGTTCGTCGTTATAAAAGGCACCTTTAACGTTGCGATTTCGAAGTCGCTGAATCGACTTCTCCTCCCGTGCGAATCGTACTTGTGAAAGAGCTAAGAAACTGCTGCGGATTGTTACTCCTGGGTTCATTAGTTTGATGAATTTACTTCGAACCTTCGAGATGAGTGTCCGCTGTCCCTCGAGAAATTACGTTGGCTGCGTGAGCGAGTAACACGGGAACGGTGCTTTTAAGAACACACTGTTGCGGTTCCTTTGCCAAGCGAAACCGCGGCACGCCAGTAGTAAAGGGCGCGATAGAGCTGGCAGTAGTCGGTGGGCGGACATAGCCGGACAGCAGTTGCGAACTATGGCAGAACGCCCTCAGACAGTAGTTAAAGTTAAGGGATGCCTCGTAATGTCGACAATAGAGACGGAACGCTGGTGGTTCGGCATAGTTTCCGCGGCGATCTAGGTCGTTCAGCGAAGACGCGGCGCGCTCTCTTATCTCGTAAAACGACCGCACAAAGAGGCTTTTGATAAAGTAATCGTTCACTGGCAACTCGACGCGCTAGCCAATTTATACATAAAGGACACCGTGCGCCAATCGCGTTTTAAGGACGCGAAGAAGCCGACACTGTGCTAGAGAATTCGATTCCCTGTTGCGAAACACGTTTCAGCATTGATATCGGCGCAGTAACGGGACACTGTAATCACGCCTTTCAATTCGCAGCATCGAAGGACGCAACCTGAGCCTTCCGAGCTTCCAGCGGGACACGGAGGATCGCCACGAGAGCGTTGCGACCGGTGGCGCGTCGTTTCGTTTTTACCCGCGAAGCTGCACGGAACGTGACCCTGTCAACTTCGAATTCGTTATTTGTCCACGTTCCAAGCGATCCACTTCCATCGATCGAGCAGTATCCGCGGTTCGACCTAGCCGCGAGGAGTTTAACCTCGTTCGAGGGAAAAGGCGCATCGTAGCGGGCAATAAAACGGGAAATGTCAGGACACGACGCTTTTCTCCTCACCCTGGCTGCCAAGGCGAACCTGAACTTCTCCGAGGAGAGGCGCCGGGTTTCTTGTCGTTGACTTTGCACCGCGAACAAGCGGGGGAGAGATGGAAGAACGGGGTAGAACTCGTTAGGTAATGGAGGGTTTCTTCACCATCGATGATGCGCTTTCGCTCTCCCGCCACCTCCGTTTAATTGGAAGTAAAAGAGGCCCGTCGCGAAACTGGGTATAATGGGGTGACAGGGGACGGCGTTTGACGGTTTTGAACGTCGAATTAATTCTGTCCGGCGGTGTAGAATGCGGCCGGAGAAATTGCATCGGCCGCCGTCGTTAGCGGTATCGGCCGGCCATTATCCAAGCGCGGAAACTCGATTACTCTTCCAATTCAGCGGAACTTTCGGCAGTGAATCGCGACAGCGGGGCAACTTTGCAGACGTGTACGCGTCGCGTTCGATGCACCGGAAGTTCCCTATGTCTCCTCACCATTCCCTCCCGGCCCTGATCGTCTTGTGCCTCGCGTCATTCCGGGTCAGTGGCCTCGACCAAAGCAAGCAGGGGAAAAGAGATAGCTCCACTCATCAGCGAACGGGAAATACATTAGCGCGGCGATCGACCATCGCGGGAAACCCGGTGGCGGTTCGCCTTAATGGATATACCGGGCCACGCGGAGCGCGCGTACTTTTCTATTTATTAGCGTTGCTGGCGGTGCACAATGGTGACGAACACAGCCAACTGTTTATGATTGAAGAAATAAGTGGAAACTTCCCGTATTCTGTCTATGCAATCGTATCGAATGTTCTAAAAGTAGCCTGGGTAAATTGTACAAGATGTGGGAAGCTTCTTCGAGGGTATATCCCAAGGTATAAGCTTCGCGGGGGCGCGTTCACTGAATTATGTCAACGTGTATCTAACCAAAGGGATCGGGTGGATAAGTTCCCGAGGACTGGTCAATCATATCTCAGAGCATCTTGCGTGGGAAGTCCATCGAGTATCCTGGCGAACTTCCTATGCACAAGTTTCTACAATCTCGAAGCAAGCTGCGCGACGATTCGCGACGTTGAGGGTAAGGATCCGCGGAGCTAAACTGTGTCGCCAGGTTGTTATCGAGATGCGACAGAGAAATCGCCAATCAAACTCTCCCTCGATGTATCGTCTGAAGGGGACAGTGCGGGTTCCTCGAAATCCACTTAAGCGAGTTCTTGAGCAGAATTTCCTTCTGCTCGATTCAAAAACTTCAGAGCCGCGATAATAAGACGACCTACTTTCCCCCAGCGAGCAGATCCCTCTTTCTCACGGTCTTATATAGACCGCACGCACCGTGCACCCGCTGAAAGAATCCCCGCCTGGCCACCCTCCTGCCATACAATATCCTTCGCTCTCCAACCCCTGCCTGCATAAATCTCTCGCGGCAATCGAATGTTTATTCGCGAGTCCACGGGCGCTTATACATCCTCCCTAAGCGAATATCTCTTCGTAGCGATACGCCCCGATCGTGTCAAGGCTGAATAGCAATTGCGAGAGCTCCGCGTCTCGTTTCAGCGACGCGAAACATTTCGAACAGGCCAACGAGGCTTATTGCGAGCCCCGACCATCCTACGTCTGGGTCGAGGGGTGATATAACGGCACGCAATTTCAGGCCTGTAATTATAGGCACGCTTCGCGAGCACCAGCTAACGAGGAACTCTACGTTTACGGGGAAAGTTCCGCGAGCCTGTAAGAAATATAACGCGCGCCGACGCTCGGCTTCCTTGGGACCCCTGTCTTCCTCGGTATAAAGATTCCCTCCCTAAATTGCCCCGTCTGGGGCGCCCCAGTCTGCCAAAAGCTGGAAATATTACCCGCGAAATGCCCGCCGGGGGCAGGAATTAGGGTAGAGATATCCATCCCTCTCGTGGAGCCACACTCGTATTCCACCGACTTCGCGGACGTCTCGGGAAAGACGCTTGTTAGTAACTTTAGATGTAGTTTGAGTTCTAATGGAAGCTGTGTCCGCGCGAACAGTGGGGTATCAGATAGAGCTGAAAGATTCCAAGGCAAACAGGGGACTGTCGGTGGCGCGACACGCCTCCTTTCTAATTGGAACGTTTAATGAGCGAGCGAAAAGAAGTTCGGGAAAGCAACGGCATAATTAAGAGAATTTTATCTCGGTAGGGCTAATTGGCCGCTGGCGTTACATTTTAATGAACGCGCCTCCCCGAAAGCGAGTGAACTTCCGGCCGATAGAAACGGGAAGGGGGGCACCCGCGGGCTTCCAGGGCACCCAACTTTCGGATATCTGTTTTACTTGAACTCGACGAAAGCGAGCGAGCTCTACTTGGAGGTTTGCCTTAAAACGCTCCGCGAGGCCACTTCACGCGAAGGAGTTTCGCGGAGATGGAATAAGGATCGGGGGAAGAAAAAAGGGGAGTATGACACGGCAGATGGGGACGGGGTTTGGGAAACTTTTGAATTCGCTTAAGCGGGGGATAACCCTTGCTCCCGTTTCGAAAGGGAAACAGGCATGGCCGATTTTGATCACTCAGGCCCGTCCAATAAATTGTCGCTGGCTCGGTGGCTGTAGGAAACGGGGCGCGGGAGCACAGTGGGCGAACGGGCCGGGAAGGGAAGGGCTGGCAATGAAAGGGTGGAACGGGAGAAAGTACGATCGAAGGCGCACTCCACTCGGTCGAGGACAAATCGATGACCGCACCATTGTAAAACACGTCGACTGGTAGTTCGCGTCAAAACGCTATCATGCCTTATTGGATCAACGAGATCGATGTAGCAACCGATCGATCAGCCTTCCTCGATCATCCCTTGCAACCCTTCCTGCCACGGCGCCGAGGGAACGTTCCGAATGGAGAGACTGTTATTACGAATTCGCCATCTACTTCGGAAAGTCTCCCTGCCGAATGGAGGTCGACCAACGAGATGACCGGACAGCCGTTCTACTTCTCCGCTATTTCAACGAGCAGGTATTTCGGAAAGACTCCACTCTACCTTGTCCCTCGGATTTCAATCCACCGTTCATGGATACCATCGGAACACTCGCCCCGTACAGGAGTAAAAATGCGCAAAAAGGATTCTCCAGGGTAAATGAAAAACACGTGTAGCAAAGGGAACACACCGTAAAAGAGCAGGAATTGTTCAGTGGCAGCGCCAGATGAAATTCCTGTCAACGTTCCGCACCCATCGGCCAAGATGATGCGCCAAACAATGAAAAGCAATTAACTGGGCGTGGACGCCCATCGCTGGACTATTAAGCGCACACGTTATGAATCACAGTCGGTGGTCAGGAGAGTGAACTGCGAATTAGCGTGAACAAGTGTGCGAAGCGCGCGAGCGGCGAGGGTGTACAAAGCGAGCGGTTCAAAGGAATTCCGCGTATTCAATTTCCCATGGAAACGACAGGGAAATCTCGCCTCTGTATCCCGTCCCGTTTCTCGACGGGTGGTGGTCGGTCGGTTCGAGAGCCCACGAAGTGCGGCATGCAAAACTTGCGTGCGCGTGTACGCGGGCCGCGCTTCGGCTTTGCCTCCGGGCTATCTAGGTCACAGCCTGTCCTGACCCAGATGACTGTCGTGTGACGTCACCGGCCCAACTCCCTTCATCTTCTCCTCTCGGTGGTTAGTAGCATCGTCAAGGTGCCGACTAAGTATCTTGCGGTCCCACCCACCCCCCGGCGCCGATCTCCCTTTCTCGCTGGGCCTTCGAGATGCTTCGACTTCTGCCGCCCTTGTTACACTCCCCTTATAGAACGGTAAAGGCACTTGGAACCAAGTTACGGCCAGCGGGTAGTTTATGAGCGAGGGTAGCGTGCAAACACGGTCTTTAACGCGTCGATGCAAGTTTGTGGGCAGTCGAAACTAGCATCGCGCTCTTGCCCCCGGGAGGCAAGGCTTCCGATTCAGCAATTCCCTTCCCCGGTACGTCTCTCTCCTCCCGTATCCTTCTTACGTCGAATGTTTCCTGGACAAATTGAAAACTGAATTTTTCAGCCGCCCCTGGCGTGCCGCTTACACTCCGCTAGTTTTTCCCCGGGTAGGTATTCTGCTGTTTCTTGGAGAAGAAACCACCCAGATCCTCTTGAAGCTAACTGGCCGAACGCTTTAATGCAAGGAGTACTTTCAGCTGAATTTATTTCCATAGAAAACGCATTTTCCACCCGGGTGTTTTCTAAGACCGCGTCTGAAGTCACCCGCCGCGGGGCTTTCCGCGGCATAGTTGTGGGTTTAGACATAACGTTTTCGAGACTATTTTCAAAGTCAATTACACGGTGACAGGTAGGAGCTGTGCGTGTCGTTTGAGACAGAGACAGACAGAAAGTCGAAGTTCGTAATCCCGTCAAACGGTCGGATGCTTGCGCCCGAAGGCCCCGCAATTTCGGCAGCGCGTCGCGCGCAAGTCCGTGCGCTGAACAGCAACTTCCTTCTCAAACACGCGTCCTCGCAACTACAGGCAGAATTGCATTTAAACGCAGTCTACGGGAGCGACGTGAATGCCAGAGGCGTGATGCACAGCCGATAGAACGTCCTGCGACAGTCGCGCCGTTTAATCGATGTAATCTGAATTAACAATCGGAAGATCGATCTTCCGTAAGTCAAGACAATTTGCTTCGACCGTCTATCGCCGACACCGCGGGATTCAATTACATTCCGCCGTGTTCCAGTTAGCTCTACAAGGGAGGACATTGTGCCCGATACCTCCGCGGTGGAACATGTGTTCGATCCACAGAGAAGCTCCGTTGACTTGGTCTCGCCGAACCGAACCGATGATAAACATGCCCCGAAGTCTCGGCGATTTAATGCACCGTGCACTCGACGCTATCCCAATGGGAATCCTTCATATCGACGATTGCGCTGTGTGCTTCACGAATCAATACTCCAAGGGGCTAAAAGTTGGTCGATCAAACTTCTATCGATATATACATATATATAGAACAGACACCTGAAAATCCAAAGTCCGCTGAGTGTTGCGCAGGTAGTTTAAAGTTTTCGACGATACAAATGCTGTTCGACGTATAGCTTGTCACGCGCGTAGCCAAGTTTCACTGCAAAAATGGTACACCCCCATCGGAGGTGGACGCGTGTCGAGTTATGTGGGCGCGTGGATATCTGGCATGGTTTCGAGCGTGCAGGTGACGATAGCGGTTGAAGTGGTCTCTGGCTGGCTGAGCGCTATAGATCCGCGTGGATGTTTGCGCCGGTAAGCTGGCGGTAGAACGGCGTTAGGAAATGCTTTACTCAACCCCTCGCTCGTCCTCGCCTTTATTTCATCCTAGCGAGGACTCGTAGATCGGGCGAGGTAATTCTACCGGTCCGGTCGATACTCGCCTGTTTGTTCGACCTCGTTATCGCTCCTTCCTCCTGCTCTCCCCCGAATTTCAGGAGCAATTTTTATCAACCTCCTCGGATGGAGTTTTCTCCTCTCCTCTGGACAGCCATGCTCCGTGTCGAAAGTAGATTGGTCATAATATCGCGGATCGAAACGGAAGATTGGCTTGTACACCGTTCGCCCCTTCCACCCCCGCTTTTCCGGAAAACCTGCGCTCCTTTTTATTCCAACGGCGAACCCTCCGAGTCCTCGGGATCGAAACAGGGCTGGCGCGACAGGGTCCTTGCTATGCAGATTCCATTCTGCACTTCGTTAACGCGTTGACGAGGGTGTTTTATATGCAAGGGGACGTCAGGATCAAGGCGAGCGATTTTTCCGAACGGGCTGGGGGTTGGGGGCGGCGAGTATCCGCGAGACAGGCGGAGTATTACGTTATAGAGGGGACGTCTGCGTCGATAATCCACAGACGGCGGTGCGGGAGTAGATACCTAGGTATCAGAAAAACAGCTGTCCTTGTGCCTGTTTTCCTATTCGCCCATTCGTCTCTTATCTCCGACGCGCTCTATCCCCCTTTCCACGAAAGTTCCGCGTACGCTTATCCCCCAATAAACGTGAGCCCAGCGGAATCGTTCGATCGAGATCCTGTTAGCGTGTTACACCTTGAAACATGTCGGGACCGACCTTGCCGAAGTTTAGGAAGCTCCTGGCTGGCCCGCGTCACCGCGCTACTTTTCCCTCCATATGTTCTCGAATTTCAATCCCCCGTGTCGAGGCTGGCGCGCCGCTCCGAGGTATTTGATTAACGTCAAACGAATTGCGATAACGAGAATCGCGGGAAGCACAATAACTAGACTAAACAGAACGCAGCAGGCGTACGTATCTTCGCGCGCAACCTGACTCCAAGTTCAAGGTGATCACCTGCGACTTTTCTGGAAGCCCGAGCCCCTGCTGTCGATCGTCAGGCTGTTATCCATTAACCAGAGACACCTGTCGCGAGGCGCCGGAACGCTGGGCGCGGTTGGTCAACGGAAAAAGTGAGCTACTCGTAAATTCGTGTTAGGTATATCGGTCACGGGAACTGGGCCACGCTTGTGTTTGCTTTCAGCGCCGTTTGTGGACGAGCCCAAAGGGAGAACGGGCGGCGAGAGAAGCTTAAAACTGAGAAAGGGTGGAAAGACCTTGTTAAATTTCTGATTTCAGCATTTTCATTCCTTTTTTTTTGTTATTGTTATAAGCGGCAAAGACGATTACAGGATTTCGATGGGTCGGAGAATAGACGGGGCGCCGCGAGTTGGTATTCCGTTGTTTTCTGCAATTAAATTTTGACCCTGGGGGCAGAATCTGGTGTCCGAAGGAAGGACAAGAAGCGGATCAACGGGTTCAGTAAAATTGAGCGAGGGAGATTTGCGGACTATTTTACCGAGAATGCGAACACCATTCATGCGTTTGAATGCATCCTGGCCAAGTTAAGCGAGTAGACACTCTTATAATGAGGATTTGATAAAGCGGATAACACGGATTAAAAATCCCGTGGGTTGTTAGCGGCGAGGAAACAGAGCGAGTAGTCCGTTTCGTTTAAGACTGGAATCGTTTCAAGGATTCCAAGGAACTTCTCATCACAGAAATACTCGGAAGAGCCATACATTTTCTATATTCCAAGAATTACCCGCAGATAACTCGTGGAACGTTGTAATATCAGAAAATTTTGAATAGTATCCTTGTCAGGCTTGAGCAACAGTAAATTGAAGGTAGAGAAAGAGGAAACGAAAGCGATTCAGAGAGGGAATCACGGAATAGGAAGTTTTTCAAATTAATTAGCGAGGTGTAGCACACCAGGTGAAAAGGGAACCGCTGTTGGGCTACGTTTACCTAACTTGAAACATGTGGAGCAGGTATGTGGGCGGCAAGTTTGTTGTTGTTTCATTGTTAAATACCTATACACCTTCATTAGCATGTTCACGATATTCACGGACGCAATGAAATTCCATGGAGATCGTTGCCGTCCATCGCTCCCACGCAGTCTATGACTCCGTAGCCTCGTCGCCCTGTCGCGAGCGATGGACAACCGAATTCTAGGATGCAAATCGGCCGTCGCTCGAGACTGACCTTTGCAGAGAAGAGAGATTTGGCTTGCAGATAGCCCGAGAGCTTGCAGTTTGCGGTGTATCGATCGCGCCTGGCACGGATACACGATTACCCGCTAATCGGGAATTAATTAAGTTCACACTCCCGCAATCGGTGTCTGCGCACGAGTAGCGCCTGTTTAAGCCTCGCGTAACAAGGATCGGTTCTTCAGACCCACCTCACGGCCGAAGAAATTGGAACACGGACTCGAAATAGGAACTATATCGACGGATAGCGCTCCTCGCCCAAAGGGCCAACAGCGTCGACGCGTAATCGTTCGAGTTTACACGGAGTAGAGGGCGAGGAGGGGTGGTAATTTCATCCAGTTAGGTATCAAAAGTTTAATACCGTTCTGTAACGACTCCAGCCGTTTCAAGCTCCCTCAATCAACCCTTTCACGCCCTTCGTTGTACGATTTGCCTCTTTGAAACGGAGAGCCGGGAGAATGAAACGAAAAAGAGAAGCGCGCAGAGGGGATAAGCGGCGGCACGGTGTGCCCGCGGGGTTGAAAGAGCAAACGGCGGGTGCAAAAAGCGCGAAGGAGAAAAGGTAAGTGAGCCAGGTCTGAAGAGACTTGGGAGACGCCGTGGATTCTCAGATTGTCTCTAAGGTAACGAGAAAACTTTCAATCTCGATTAACGGTCGGTTAAACGAGAACCGAAGGCAGGCTTGGTTGCTCGAGGGTGCATAATTGAAATTACGCTAATCCCCGCGACTTTGTTCCGCTCTCGTTAAGAATATACAGGGGGGGGGGGGGCGTCAGAGCTTATCTCTCTGTATCTACCCGCGCTTTTCGCGACCTTGAAGCATTCAAACGCTGCATCGGCTGCTAATGAGGAAACTTCCGCGCGAAATGGCACGCGCGCCCACGACATTTCTCCGTTTCGTCGTAGTGGAGCTAATTAAAGGTTAATTAACACGCGGCCGCGGAAATCCGACATGTGGAGCGAGCGGGGGCGATCAGCTTCCCGGCGCGTTTCAATTTCAACGCTCATCGGCCGTGACGCGGGGGGCTCGTTAGGCGGACAGATATTGCTCCCCCTCGCCGGTGTGAAAAACACCCTCGTCGTTGTCGGCGCTTTCGAATCGTTCCGCTTCGCATTTCGCCGCACGAGCAACAGTTTAGCCGCTTTTCATCGCGACGATCGCGATAACAGAATCCGCCCCGTCTCCCTGGCCAGGCTGATTCCGTATTCAACGCGACCGTCGCCGTGGGGCCCGACACGTGCCTTTCATTCATTACCGCCCAACGGTGCGCGTTTAATTAGGGGCAACAGCTGGCCGAAGCTTCGCGAGACGCTTTCACCGAGATAACGTTAAAAACACCTATCGACAACCATTTGACGGACAGATTCGACCGCGGGGAATCCGCGCTGGTGCGGTTTCAACGTATCAATAGGGGATGACGGGTGAACGCCGATCTATTAAAGTGCCCGTCACTCAATTTGTTTTTGAGAAGGCTTCATTTGCTTTTACCAGACGAATGGTAAATTTTCAGAGTTCTATGAGCCATGCTTCCCCGCCGATATTCGTTAATAGCTCGTGAAGCGGAGGTGACGGAATAAACGCGATAAATTCGACTGTCTGGTTGATCAGTGTCGCTGTTGAAGGTAGCTCAAAATAACGGTGTCAATGGTAGATTCGTTTGATTTGGAATTACAGGTAATTTCGGTAGCTTTTGTGCCTTCAAATTTCCCAGTGATTTGGGGTGCGTAACGTCGTTAAACGTCCGAGCAATTCCGAGTTCCGACTTGCGCGACGCCTCGCTATCGGATCAAAGTCCAACAACAAGAGCCGTGAGACGAATTTAGGAGCAGCGCATTTCGAATGCACTCGGCGATGACGGATAGTCGATACGTGACGTGATCGCCCATTGCTCGCGAAATCCGTTTGCACGGAGATCGGATTTTAACATCGTCGAGGCGCATTTCGCAGCGTGGCGGTGCATAAAAATTCTGCCGTCATTTTAATCCGCGCGAGGCGAAGAGTGTAATGTCACGCGTCCGTCGCCGCCGTTTTTCTGCCGCATCTAACCCCCGGGCAAGCGATTTTTCACGAAATTGTAAACACACGTGCCCGTCTCGGGTGTCACGTCCACTACGCAGCCCATGAAACGCCATTCTGCTGGGCGATAAAGCAAAATGCGGCGTTATTCCACGGAACGGCTTTTCCGTGTTCTGGGCAACTTTCGGCTTATTCGGAACAATGGAAACTCCGAGGGTTGCTGACCTGTACATCAAAAGCTGTTGCCTGGGGCAGGATAAGGAAATATTTTACGCGGCAATTAACGCGGTCAGTTTGATCAGGAGCGAGCAAAAGAGGAGAAGCTTGGATATTGGAAACGGAAAGTTTGAAGTAGAGTAAAAAGTAATTTAGGGTGAAGAGAACATTGAGATCGACATCGATGAATTTGAAGAAGCTAGGTGTAAAGGAAGGGGAACAAATTTCCCTCGCGCCGAGAATTGTTCGCCTCAGAACAAATAAATCTGTAGCGTTCCGATGGACGCATCTGAGCGGAACGAAACGAAAATAACTAATTAATTTGGACCCAGATAAGTAGCCACGCTGATTCTCCACGCGGCCCTCGAATCCTCGCGAATGTAAATCGACCGCGGCCTTCATTAAATCAAATTATAATTCCCTAGTTAATTATCACACGGGCGAGTGCTTCCAATAAAAAGATTAACTGTATTGTGTTCGTCAGCATTGCAATTCACGTTTATCGCGTAGCAATATCAGCTGCTTGTTTCGAAACGATGGAATTTAAGAGAAATTGTAAATAAACGATGAAGTCGCGGAAACACGCACAAAGGAACGACGATGTTCGTTTAGCTGGTAATTTGTATTCATTGTGCGGCAGCGGTGTAGAAATCAAAAAGTGGGCGGGCCAGATAAAAATGCGAGGGAAAAGGCGAGCCGGAGGAAAAGAGAAACGGAGCGTAATACCTCCAATCTACTTCGTAATTCGTATTTATTATGCCATGGAACTGTTTGCAGATATCAAAGGAAAAGAAGAGACAAACAAACGATTTTAAAGCGACAAGAAATAAGACGCGGCCATCCGCAGTCAGTAGAAACCAGGGCATTGTTGTTTATCCTCTTTGCGTTTCGCATATATTGCACAGCGACTGTATACTATAGAAGCATCGAGTGCGTCAAGCGTAAATGGAAAATAAATAAGCGGAGCGAATGGCAATGAATAGCAAATTCGCGGGACACAAGGAACAAGGATACCAACGAACGCGTAAAAAGGTGGGGGGAAAAAACACGCAACCCAGAGATAGCGCTGGGGAAAACCAGCGAAATGTAACACCAAAGCGAAATCACACTAGGTATGATAAATCACCCTGTATACAGCGATATTAATCTACCCGTCGTTGAGTCTGCTATCTAGCATCAGCATTAATCTACAAAATGGGAACGGAACAGTTGCAATAACGATTCGATCGCACGAATCCGTGATACATAAAAAGAAAGGATAGAAGCGGGGTTTAAAACAGAAGAGTTAAGACTGATCCACTGTGCAACTTCTGCTGGCAGGTACTATTTAAAAGTGATCCGCAAGAAGGGTAGCAGAATTTGGACACGCCAGTGGTGAACGGAAATGCTTGCAGCGGATATTAATCCGCGAGATCTGGCGCTTGGAAGGCGGTATGCCTTGAGCGATGCACCAGGGGCAGCCCTACGAAGGTCAAGGCTCGTTATCGATTACTCCCCCGAGTGTCTGCTCTCTCGCAGGGCTGGCGCGCTCGCCCGCGGCTCCAAGGGGCACACCGACCGACTACCACCCTGTATAATATCCACCTCCGTATTACGCGATCCACCGACGAAGCCTTGCAAATTGATTTACGAACCGATCGCCGACCAACCGCCGCGACACGCCCTCTTCTCTCAGCCAACAAACGGACGCTCGTCGTCGTGGCGAACGTCCGAAATTCAATATAGCACAGATATCGACCGCTCGGGCAGGCAGATAAATTGCGTGTCTTCTGAGCGGCCGCGCGGCGCAGCGCCTAGCACAGCCACAACCGACCCTTTGAGCAACCAGATACCTTTGGCCGTCCACGCTCCGCGAGCATTCCTGCCTCTAATCCAGCAACAGAGGCGAGTATGGACATTCCCACGGGGCCTCGTTGGACTGTCTATCGGCGTTCCTCGCGCAAAGGGTTACTTCGAGCAGAAATAAGCTTCGGTGGAAACGCCGGGGCCCGTTGCAGTCGCGCAACGATTCGCTAGACTGCAATCGGAACGCAGGTTTTGATTCTGCCAGACTTTCCACGGAGATCGATGACCCAGCGGGAGACGTTTTTTTCCGGTCGATTCCGTGGGCCGAGTGGATCTTTACTCCAATAATAGGAGCTTCCCGTGCGGAACCGTGGACCTCTCTCTGTACCTGCGTGCACAGTCGGTCGTTTTATCGCGCCAGCCGGCAATCGCTTTTTTGCGAGAGCGATCGCCTTTTAAGTCGAAATACTCGCTCGCGACGTGGTCTGCCGAACAATGAGAGTGATATTCGCCCGTTTTATTTATCGTTCGTACGACGACTCCGAGGGTCTCTGTTTTTTTTAGGGGTGGGGGGGGGGGGTAATTATCTAGATTCGTAGAGACGGAGCTAGCTCGCGACGCAGGCTGTCAGACAATTAAAGTGATATTTGCTCGTTTTTTGTTTTCGTGAAACGGTCGGATCCATTGTGTTTATCAAGCGTACGGTGACACCGGTGGTCTCTGTTTTTTGGTATTTATCTGGATTCGCAGAGATGAAGCTCGCTCGCGACGTGCAGCTGCTACGGTTCCAGAGTAACGGGGGGGGGGGGGGGGGGGGAATGGCACTTTAGTCCGGACAAATGGGAACGCAAGAGTGGCTTTTCTTATGATTGACGTTCGATAAAATGATGCTGAATTAATCCTGAAACACTAGTACCTTCGATCTGTTATTTAATCCTCTGGCTCTAAAATAAAATAGGATTTAACATTATTTTTGAAAGCCCGGGGGAAACAAACTGAGTAAAAACATCGATACATGAAACGGGTAAACGAGGTATTCGATATCAAAGTTTAAACCGCGTTGCCTCCGGTATATTCGTAACAAAGCAGTAAACTGCATCATGCACAATTGCCGATAAAAGTTCCTACGCACCTGCTACGTACAAATTGTGGAAGTGGTTAAACGCGATACACGCTGAGGGGTTCGCTAAACGATCGAAGCTACCTTGGCACAGCAACGATCTCTGACCAGGTGGCATTCCCGCAGTATTTTCGCGCGGTGGCCATCAGCTTCTCTTTGATCTCGGCGTGAAAATTCTATTCCGGTCTGCGGCCAGGTATCGGTGTACCTAGTCCGCGACTACGCTACTTCCAGATTGCGGAATTTTCGCGCCGCCGACGACCGGAGTTTACCACAACAAAGGGGACTCGGTGGTGATCGCGAGAATAATGGAAATTGAGCGACATCGATGGGCGCTTTGACCCCCCGTTGCACACGGCAAACAAACACGTACCTGCCGTTCATGGCACGATCGGCTGCGGGCTGAAAAAGAGCGTATTGTTTCCGCCGTTCGAACCATAAGCTGACAAATCGAGTCGAAAACGCCGACTACACTTCGCCACTGACGGGCGCCGACGTTGGGATCGCGAGAGGAAGACCAGAGTTTCCCATTCCCGCTGAATAATTGATCTGGATTAAACGCGAATGGCCGGCTCCAGTATCTCTCTATTAATTTACGTAGAAATTGACCTTCGCGGGTATCCCGAGCCGGAGCCAGCTGGTACGCGCGCCCCGACAAAAAGCCGGGCGCGGAGGGTGACGGGGACGCGGCACTGGTGGGCCAACGAAAATCGATAGCGAGCTGCGCGAATGGCTAAAGCTTTTACGCTATCCTGATAAATTCGACGGTAATGACAGAGACCGGGAGCGGTTCCCGGCGAGCCGCGAATCGTCGAAACCGTTTTCTCGGGGCATCAGCTGTTCGGGAAACCTTGGCCTGTCAAAGCGGCTGAAATTCACAGACGGGTGGAATCGACATTCGATATACGCAGTATCAAATCCGCGCAAACAGGCGGTCAGAGGGACGGTGGTGTAGAGGGGGAGGCGGGACCGAGAGAAACTAGCGACAAGCGGGGAGGCGAGGGGTGGAGAATCTAGGGAGAATTAGAGACGGAAAACTGGTGTGCGTAGTGTGG